>CM055754.1:7954263-8384263 GCA_029465975.1 Dallia pectoralis | reverse complement strand
TTCGGTCATGACCCAGCTTTCATGACCATAGGTGAGGGTAGGAACAAAGATTGACCGGTAGATCGAGAGCTTTGCCTTTCGGCTCAGCTCTCTTTTCGTCACAACGGTGCGGTGAAGCGAATGCAACACCGCCCCGCTGCTCCGATCCTCCGACCAAACTCCCGCTCCATTGTTCCCTCACTCGCGAACAGGACCCCGAGGTACTTGAACTCCTTCACTTGGAGTAAGGACTCATTCCCTACCCGGAGTAGGCACTCCACCGGTTTCCTGCTGAGAGTCATGGCCTCAGATTTAGAGGTGCTAACCCTCATCCCAGCCGCTTCACACTCGGCTGCGAACCGATCCAGTGAGTGCTGAAGGTCACCGACCGATGAGGCCATCAGGACCACATCATCCGCAAAAAGCAGTGATGTGACCATCAGCCCACCGAACGGGAACCCCTCCCCCATGACTACGCCTTGATATCCTGTCCATGAATATTACAAACAGGATTGGTGACAAAGCGCAGCCCTGGCGGAGGCCAACCCCGACCGGGAACGAATCCGACTTACTGCCGAGGACACGGACACAGCTCATGCTTTGAGCGTACAGAGATTGGATGGCCCTGAGAAGAGACCCCCTCACCCCATACTCCCGCAGCACCTCCCACAAAGATCCCGGGGTACCCGGTCATACGCCTTCTCCAGATCCACAAAACACATGTAGACTGGATGGGCATACTCCCAGGCCCCCTCCAGGATCCTTGCGAGAGTAAAGAGCTGGTCCGTGGTTCCCGGCCAGGACGAAAACCGCATTGTTCCTCTTCAATCTGAGGTTCGACTATTGGCCGAACCCTCCTTTCCAGCACTTTGGAGTACACTTTACCAGGGAGGCTGAGGAGTGTGATACCTCTGTAATTGGCACACACTCTCTGGTCCCCCTTTTAAAGAGGGGAACCACCACCCCGGTCTGCCACTCCTCTGGCACTGTCCCAGACTTCCATGCAATGTTGAAGAGGCGTGTCAACCAAGACAGCCCTTCCCCACCCAAAGCTTTTAGCATTTCTGGACGAATCTCATCAGTCCCTGGGGCTTTGCCACTGTGGAGTTGTTTGACTACCTCAGCGACTTCCCCCAGGGAAACTGACGATGACCCTCCATCAGCCTCCAGCTCTGCCTCTGTACTAGAGGGCGTGTAGGTCGGATTCAGGAGCTCCTCAAAATGCTCTTTCCAGCGCCCGATCACATCATCAGTTGAGGTCAACAGTGTCCCATCCTTACTGTACACAGCTTGGATGGTTCCCGTTTTCCCTTCTGAGGTGCCGAACGGTTTTCCAGAAGCATTTTGGTGCCGACCGAAAGTCCTTCTCCATAGCTTCTCCAAACTTCTCCCACACCCGCTGCTTTGCCTCTGACACGGCAGCGGCTGCAGCCCTTCGGGCCTGTCGGTACCCTGCAACTGCCTCCGGAGTCCCCAGGGCTAGCATATCCCTGAAGGCCTCCTTCTTCAGTCGGACAGCTTCCCTGACCACCGTGGTCCACCACGGTGTTCTAGGGTTACCACCCCTTGAGGCACCTAGGACCTTGAGACCACAGCTCACCGCCGCAGCTTCAGCAATAGAAGCTTTGAACATTGCCCACTCAGGTTCAATGCCCCCAACCTCCACAGGGATGCCTGAAAAGCTCCGCCGGAGGTGTGAGTTGAAGATCTTTCGGACAGGGGCCTCCTCCAGACGTTCCCAGTTCACCCGCACCACCCGTTTGGGCTTACCTGGTCTGTCCAAAGTCTTTCCCCACCCTCTGATCCAACTCACTACCAGATGGTGATCAGTTGACAGCTCTGCCCCTCTCTTCACCCGAGTGTCCAAAACATGCGGCCTTAGATCAGCCGATACGATCACAAAATCGATCATTGACCTTCGGCCTAGGGTGCTCTGGTACCATGTACACTTATGCGCCTCCTTATGTTCGAACATGGTGTTTGTTATAGACAATCCATGACTAGCACAGAAGTCCAATAACAAACGACCGCTCGGGTTTAGATCAGGGAGGCCGTTCCTCCCAATCACGCCTCTCCAGGTGTCTCCATCGTTGCCCACATGTGCGTTGAAGTCTCCCAGCAGAATGATGGAGTCCCCTACTGGAGCCCTATATAGGACTCCCTTCAGGGTCTCCAAGAAGGCTGAATACTCCGAACTGCTGTTTGGTGCATAAGCACAAACAACAGTCAGAGTTTTCCCCCACCACCCTTAGGCGTAGGGAGGCAAACCTCTCATCCACCGGGGTAAACTCCAACACCGCCGTGCTCAGACGTGGGCTCGTGAGTATCCCCACACCAGCCCGCCGCCTCTCACCCTGGGCAACTCCAGAGAAGAACAGAGTCCAACCCCTATCCAGGGGTAAGGTTCCAGAGCCACGGTTGTGCGTAGAGGTAAGTCCCACCAGATCAAACTGGTATCGCTCCACCTCACGCACAAGTTCTGGCTCCTTCCCCCCCAGTGAGGTGACGTTCCACGTCCCCAAAGCAAGCTTCTGCCGCCCGGGTCTGATCCGTCGAGACCCCCCACCTTCACTGTCACCCATATGACAGCGCACCCGACCCCTGCGGTTGTTCCTGTGAGTGGTGGGCCCACAGGATGGAGAGGAGAGAGATGCCACGTATCTCGTTCGGGCTGTGCCCGGCCGGGCTCCGTGGCAAACCCGGCCACCAGACGCTCGCTTTCGAGCCCGCCGTCTGGGCCTGGCTCCAGACGAGGGCCCTGGGCTTCCTCCAGGCAGGGTCTCGCTCCTTTTCCCTCTATCTTTCATGGGGTCTTGGTGAACCATTCTTAGTCTGGCCCCTCGCCTGAGACCACTTTATTTATTTATATAGCACAATTCATACATTTCATGCATTTCAATGTGCTTCACAAAGGAAAATTTGAGCTAATCAAGTACCGGGTTGGGGTTATGGTCCCTGTGTCTCACCTTTATTCAGGAAGAGATGTCTTTGTCTCTATGTATCAGGGCGATGCAACTTGATCTGCGGTATATTTTTTCAGATCGTCTGCTCCGATGCCAATGAACCGAGCACATGTTGTGTCTTCAGCATACAATGGATTATGAGGGGAGTTTGTTCTTTGTAGAACAAATGTCAGGTCTACATTTCAAGATGTCTATGAAAACAGTCGGGTATAAAGCTGTTTATGACTTCAAGGGGCATTGTTATATTTTGATCTACTCTTGAATGTTCAAATAAACCAATAGGCAGAGAGTAGCCGAGATACACATTTTCTTGTCTGTTTTGTTATAATCATAGACATAATTAATGTAATGATTTATTTCATCATTCAATGCAAGTTCCTATTACAATTTGGATCTTGGCGCTACTGATAAAGCACAGCATCCTTAAACAATTTGAATCTTTATTTGAGGGAACAGTTGTGTGTCTGCTTGCCCCGTTGCTTTCACACAAACAGTTGTGTTTTCTTTAACTCCCAGAGTGGAAGCAGGCCTCCCTTCTCCTGTCACAGAAGCCAGAGTGCAACTCAAACCTCCCTCCAATCTGTTTAGACTCTTTTAAATGCCATTCATCCTCCCACCCTCCTTACCTACATATCTCACTTAAATCCCTGCTCCACCTTTGTCTCCTATTTTCTCTCTTAGCTTTCCCACTACCCCTCACTCACTCTCTCTCTCTCTCTCTCTCTCTCTCTCACTCTACCACTCTTCCTCCACCTCCCTGGAATGTGGTGTGGAGTGTCGTCCTTCCTTGTAACAGCGATACTTCCTCCTCTCTTGGGCCTGCTGCTCACCTTACCTGCTTCGGCTCCGCTCAGTCTCGCCTCCCACAATCAGCCCCAGAGGCAGACACCCCTGCCCCCTTGTTCTCCTTCCCCCTCCTTTCTTCTACCTCCCTCTGTAGGCTCTGTGTAAACATAAAGGTTTAACTCTTAACAGGGATTGTACGTTGTGGACTTTTTTAAATCTTTCTGTGTTTGCTAGTGATATAAAACGGGTAAATATTTGTTGTCATGTTATTGGCCACCACAATGAATTTGTGGTAAAATTTAATTTGAAAATGCAACCATGAAATGATTTAAAAATATATATGTTTTCCTGTTTGCACTTTTACCTTACCTACCTTTTTGCTTAATGTATAAAAATCGAATTATTATTATAAAAAGTATAACAAAACCTAAAACAAGCTTTTGGTGGATATTTAAAATCTCGCAACATCTGTCTACCAGGGGAATTTTAGAAACAATGTGTTTAATGACTAGTCAATGTCAGCCAGCTAGTATGGCAATCTAGCTTCCACATAACATATATTATAGTTTTCTCCAGGGCTTTCTCACATTTTCTATGCTGGTAATGTGTTTTTTCTTTTGTGCAGTACTGCTATAACATGGGCACCTGACCCTTTTCTTCCATAGAAATGATACTGTTTTGGCTAGAGTAGGTGGAGCATGGTGGCCAATGTGGAACATTGTTGCTTGGATGATGGCGCTACAAAACACCTGGATCAAAAAATACACAAAAGAAGAATTGTGGGGACGTTGAATCTTCTGAGTGTGAATGCGCGACCAGTTACTCATTATATGTGAAGCACTGTATTTAAAATTACCCAACACCAGTCTCTAGGCCTCACTTAGTCAAATCTAGCTGCTACGTGAACACTGATATTAAACATGGAAAGGGGTGCCCATGCTCACAGTGATATGGCATGCCATTCTGGTTGTTTCTGGGTCATTTCTTAAAATGTGATGTTTGGAAAAATGGATTGACCTCACCATTAGTACTGCTGCTATGTTAAAACGGGTAACAGAATAGCACATGTTACCTTTTCATATACCATGGATTCCGAACCTAGGCGATGCATTTCTGAAATGAAACGCCTGAGCTTTTTGGAGGATCTGAGTGAATCAGCTGTTTTGAGGGCTAAACAATTATATATTATATTTTCCAGTTTCAAAGGACATGTGATGAGGAATTACATCTATTTGATCGTATTGTACAGTGAAGGAAGAAACTATTTGATCCCTTGCTGATTTTGTATGTTTGCCTGCTGACGAATACATGTTCAGTCTATAATTTTAATGCTAGGTTTGATTAAATAGTGAGAGCCAGATTAACAACAAAAATCCAGAATAACGCATTTCAAAGTAGCTATAAATTGATTTGCATTGACCTCTTTCCCAAACGTGACTTAGTACTTGTTGGCTAAACCCTTGTTGGCAATCACACATCTCGGGAGGGATTTTGTCCCACTCCTCTTTGCAGATCCTCTGACAGTCATTAAGGTTTTACAGCTGATGTTTGGCAACTCGAACCTTCCGCTCCCTCCACAGATTTTCAATGGTATTAAGGTCTGGAGACTGGCTAAGTCCCTCGAAGACCTTAATGTTCTTCTTCTTGAGCCACTCCTTTGTTGCCTTGTCATGCTGGAATACCCATCCACAACCCATCTGTGATGCCCTGGCTGAGAAAGGAGGTTCTCACCCAAGATTTGCCGGTACATGGCCCCATCCATTGTCCCTTTGATGCGGTGAGGTTGTCTTGTCCTCTTAGCAGAAAAACACCCCCAAAGCATAATGTTTCCACCTGCGTGTTTGGAGGTGGGGATGGTGTTATTAGGGTCATATGCAGCATTCTTCCTCCTCCCTAACACAGCAAGTTGATTTAATGCCAGATATCTTGAATTTTATTTCATCTGACCACAACACTTTCACCCAGTTCTCCTCTGAATCATTCAAATGTCCATTGGCAAAGTTCAGACGGGCCGGGTACATGTGCTTTCTTGAGCAGGGGGACCTTGTGGACGCTGCAGGATTTCAGTCCTTTACTGCGTAGTGTGTAACCAATTGTTTTCTTGGTGACAATGTTCCCAGCTGCCTTGAAATCATTGACAAGATCCTCCCGTGTAGTTCTGGGCTCATTTCTCACTGTTCTGATGGTCATTGAAATTCCACAAGGTGAGATCTTGCATGGAGCCCCTGACCGAGGGAGATTGACAGTTATTTTGTTTGTTTCTTCCATTTGTGAATAATCGCACCAACTGTTGTCACCTTCTCACCAAGCTGCTTGGTGATGGTCTTGCAGCCCATTCCAGACTTGTGTAGGTCTACAATCTTGTCCCTGACATCCTTGGACGGCTCTTTGGTCTTGGCCATGGTGAAGAGTTTAGAATCTGATTGCTTGCTTCTAATTGCTTTTGTGGATAGGTGTCTTTAATAGAGATAACAAATTACCAAATTACTCATTACCTGTATAAAAGACACCTGGGAGCCAGAAACGTTGCTGATTGAAAGGGGTTCGTTTTCTTAACTGAGTAAAATGAAAATCCATTTTTTTTATTTGAAATGTTATTCTGGATTTTTAATTTATTTTGTCTTTCACTGTTCAAATAACCTACCATTAAAATTATAGACTGATCATGTCTTTGTCAGTGGGCCAACGTGCCAAATCAGCAGGGGATCAAATGCTTTTTTCCTTCACTGTATAATTGTAATGTTATGAAAACCTTACTGACAATGCAACCTTCTACAAAATATTCCTATTCTAATCCTTGTGAAAGTTGACTGAATTACACCAGTAAAGACCTGTTTGCATTCAAACCAATTCGCCCCTTACAGCACACTGACAAAACTTACTTTTGCTTTTGGTTGACCAACTTGGCTTTCTGAAATTGTTTCAAACTATTTAGATTGTTAAATCATTCGGTACACTATCCAGTGATTTTTGTTTTTAACATAAATTAAGTGAACAGAATCATGAAATAAAAAATTGTGGCTGCCATCATTCCACTATTACTGCAGATATTTTATGGTCACTTTCTGATATTACAAATTTGAAGAATTCAACAGACATTTATTTTACTAACAACCGTTACACACACCGAGCAATATAAGAAAGTCATGAAATATTTTTTTTCTTTAGTGCTGTGAGTATGAAGTGTATCTTGTACTTCAGTATAATAATGCTCAAGTTATCGCACAATAATCTAATCCAGTGCTTTTTATAGCTGGCCCCTTAAAGCCAGATGCAGTGCATTTACTGCAATTCCCTAATCAGGGCCTTGGTCTTCTGTTTCATCTCATCATTAATTGCACCCACCAGGTTTATATGTTCCTGATGAACTGGATTTGAATAGCACTGACTCCCTTATCAAACACTTTGTCTACACAACCACTCTCTAATCATTCATTCACCCCTTGTCTTTGTGCATGCTCACACGAAACCACAGACTAGTGTCTGTCTAATATAATTTAATCTACCTAGACGAAGGGCTGGAGACCATGCAGAAGTCTTCATTCATAACATAATTTGTAGAGGCACTCCTCTGTCACACATTTTGTTTCTGTTACTCCAGGTTTAAGAGATGTAGATTCTAGATACTCTAAGTCACTAACCTTTATTGTCTGTCTTTGTTAAGGTTGTTCTGGAGTGTATTCTAAAGAAGGACCTGGTCTACAACAAGGTCAATCCCATATTCCACCATTGGCGGCTCAATGACAAAAAGTTAGGCCTGACCTTCCAGAGTCCTGCTGATGCCAGGGCATTTGACAGAGGGATCCGCAGAGCAATTGAGGATATGAACCAAGGTGGGGTCCCCAGAGATTTATTCCAATTTGCCATTTCACCTTAATTGTATGCAGGGTTTTTTTCTGAACAACAAATGCATTGTTTTAATGAAGTCAGCAGAAAATACAAATACAATATTATTTTACAATGTTTTTTTTGCTACCAAATGGATGACCATCATATCTAAAATGTTTCTCAGTGAAATATTTTAGTTAGCTATGTTTTTGTGTATTTTAATTTTCTTCACTTTAATCTATATTTTAATCCTTTGCACATCCGCCAGAACAGCTGCCTGTTGATCGAATGCCTTTTTGTAAATGCAGGAATCTATTGGTCAACACTAGAGAGAGTTTATTGATAAGATATGTGCAACTCAAACACAACATGGGTTATTTTGACATTCATGATTTGGATCTCACCAAAGTCAAGCATTTTGAAAGGTAATAAATACATTTCGATCTGGGTTTCGCTCCTGGCTTTTTGTCTCTGCTTGTATGTTTGTATACATTATTGTGATGCTAGTAGCATATATGCTGGTGACTGTATGGTGATTGGTCTATGCTTTTATTGTCTACACAATTAATGGTTGTCCTGCTGTCTGTTCTCCTGGTGGTAGATGCGTAGCGTTCCTTTGCTGTGATCACTTGGAGCAGTCGATAGGAGCGCAAGGATGCGAGAACTTGTGGAGTTAGGAGTTTGATGAATAGCATACACTGAAATCAACTTACAATACCGCATATTGTAGACCTGATAATGTCGGGATCGTTTGTATGATCAGATTTTTGTTGATTTGCTAAAGCTTGGGTTGCTTGGTGAACCTGGTTCTTGGTGGGATTCATCTGGGCTCGCTTGGTTAACCTGGTTCTTGGTGGGATTCATCTGGGCTCGCTTGGTTAACCTGGTTCTTGGTGGGATTCATCTGGGCTCGCTCGGTGAACCTGGTTGTTGATGAGTGGGTGCTGGATTTGCTAGGATAAGGTAGTTGTTGATGAGTGGGTGCTGGATTTGCTATGATATGGTGGTTGTTGATGAGTGGGTGCTTTATTTGCTAGGATATGGTGGTTGTTGATGAGTGGGTGCTTTATTTGCTAGGATATGGTGGTTGTTGATGAGTGGGTGCTTTATTTGCTAGGATATGGTGGTTGTTGATGAGTGGGTGCTTTATTTGCTAGGATATGGTGGTTGTTGATGAGTGGGTGCTTTATTTGCTAGGATATGGTGGTTGTTGATGAGTGGGTGCTGGATTTGCTATGATATGGTGGTTGTTGATGGGCTAAGGCTGATTTGTTGGAAGTTGTACTAGCTAGGTTATCCTGGGCGGAAGCTGGTCTAGCTAGTTTAAGCTTGTTAAAGAAATTAGTAGAAGCCTATCTCTATATTTTAACCTGGTCGTGCTAGGTTAACCTGGTTGTTGATGAGTTAAGGTAAGTCTAGTTTAATCATCTCATCATCTCATCTCTCGTCTAGTTTAATATTCCTGTTAATGGGTTGAGGTGAGTGGTTAACCTGTTGATAAATACAGAAGGTTGGCAGAATGATAATGATTATGCCTTTGCATTTGGTTTAGTTGTCAGTCAAGGCAGTATAATATTCCTCTTCTCTTTATTCCACCAGTGTTGTGTAATGCCTCTTCAACACAGGCAGGTTTCTTTGTATTCCTGTTGCATTTCTCTACTGCCGGACATGTGTGTACAAGTGTGTGTTTGTCTTAGTGTCTTTTAAAAGAGTGAGTGTGTGCGTGTGTGTGTGTGTCAGCCTTGCAGTCTTCTTGTTGCCATGGTAACAGTGGGCACATGGCTCAGGCAGTTACGTGGCCCAACACTGGCACAGTCGTGCTGCAGGAAGTATCTGTCTCACTGTGCTGCAGACAGCACGGGCCTCACTCTAGCAGATACTGACAGACAGAAAGACAAATAGATACCGGGACACTGAATACTCCCGCAGTTTTGTTGTGCAACATTTCAATGCAACCGTCTTCTCACCCAGAGACGGAGAGTAGCACAGAGCAATGTGCAGACAGTAGTACAGACAGGCCTGGTTTCTCCTACTGCTTGCCTGGCCCTTGTAAATAAGGTCTTGGTGATCTTAATTAAGTAGACTGGGAGTCTGAAAAGAGCCCCTTGATGCCTCAGGTACAAACTGCTGTCTTTTCTTCCATCCCAGTGGAAATGAGCTAATCTCTGTTTTCTACATTAGTGACAACATGTAACTTTGGACACATTTTCCCTTCCCAAGATTTCTATAAAGCTTGTAGTTGTATGCATCATGTTGCTATAAGCCGTGTATACATGTTTGTCAGTACAAGTACCTTCATATTTAATTCATACCTACGTGACATTTTCGGATTAGGCCGTGTCTTTTGTGTCTCGGCATACACTTTTATACGCACGGACTAGCTTTCAGTTCCCTATTTAATCGGGAAGGCAAATATAAGTCTGGCCTTAGCATACCTCCCTCAACGGCTTCCCTTTGTCACCAGTGGTATCTAAGTTTAGGGTCCTGTGGTATTTTAGGGACTTCTGACATGGTAGCTGTGTAACTGTTTGAGCTGCCTCTGTGACAGGTATGTAGCTCTTTTGTATCGGTGTAGTTATGTTTGTACCTTCTCTGATTATATTACACTTTCTGTTTTCCAGGCTACCCTGCATTCGGCGACACGGATTCTCTTGAAGATGGATTGCAGGTGAGTCCAGGGACGAGCATTCCTATATACTCTGCACACATGTATATATTTGATAGCACGTATTTCCTGTAAAACTGACTTGTTTTCTCACTTGTGTCGCGTGCTGTTTCAGTTCTCTTGCCTGTGCCTGATTCCAGGAAACGGGTCTGAGGGAAATCTGAGCAGTGGCTCAACCTAACATTCAATCCCCGTTCTGTATCAGGCCCTTTTGTCTTGTTTTCTGATAGTTGTCTTTAGGGTTTGGAGCCCATTGCCTTCCGCTGCTGAGGAGTTGTTAAGTGCCTATGGCTTATCTGTTCCATGTCCGTCATGCAAAACTGATACCTGGGAGCCGAGTTGAAGGAAAAAAAAGATGACTGTCCAACTTGACTTTTTCCCACATTTTCTTTGTAGGTTTTCTGAAACCACTGGTGTTTTCTCCTGTTTCCCGCCTATCAATAGATTGAGTGTGCAATGATTTTTTGTCTTGGTCACCTGAGGAAGAAGTTAGTTAGGTCTTTGTCCTTTCACAAGCTACTCAACTGTTTTTCTCATGTGCGGTTAGAAAGGTTTTCACAGTGTTCTCAAGAGGGTTACAGGTAATGGCTGATTTCCCTTTAGACATGAGGTGTTGTAGAAATATCACTGCTCCTTGCTCTAGATTTTACTTACCAATCTGTCATTTGACTTGTTACAAAAGTCTGATGTGATGTACACTGAACAGAAATACAAACACCTTTTTTGACTATATGTGCAGTAGTTTGGGTTTGGTTGTGAAATCCCCCCGTTTCATCAGATGTTCAACAGAACGTTCTCCGAGCCCCTGCAGGTGAAGCCGGATGTAAAGGTCCTGGGCTGGCGTGTTGCCGCGTGGTTGCGGTTTTGAGGCTGGTTCGGCTAACTGCCCAGTTTTCTAAAACAATGTTGGAGGTGGCGTATGGTAGAGAAATGAATGTCCAATATTTGGCAACAGCTCTAAGGGACATTTCTGCTGTCAACATGCCAATTGCAAACTCCCTCAAAACCTGTGAATTCTAGGGTGTTGCAGTGACTCATTTCACTGTGGCCTTTTATACATACATAGTATTGGCAGAGAAAAAAAAAGCTTTCTAATAGAGATTAAAATGTGTTTAAAAAGTTGGCAACAAAGCTTTGTGAATCTGCAACAGTTTTTAGATGTGTTCTATTATTTCAGATTAATAATTTTAATTGATGTTTTTGAAAAAGTGTGTATGGTTTAAGTTACCTCTTAACAAATGCATTGGGTTGAATGACCTGCCAATCCAATTATTAAATAGCTCCTGCTTCTATTCCAAGTATTTGTGGGGTTTGTGTTCAAAACTGACCTGTCGGATGGGCTGCAATCACCTTTGACCCCTCACTATTTGACCTCATTCTCTGAGTGGAGTGTAGGAGCTCGTGAAAGGGAGGGGGGAATCTGTTCCTGTTCTTGTGACAGAGCAGCTTTAAGGAATCAACCATAAAGGAAGTCCAATGGCACTGCTGTTGCTAAGCAGCAGTGGAGCAGGCAGGGAGGTGGTGGGGTGGGGGGAGGTTTCAGTGAGTGAGCAACCGAGGGTGTCGCCATGGTGATTTGGCATCGGAGTGTTGCGGTCGTAGACCTGTGCTACACGGGAGAGAAACTGTGAGGCGAGTCACTCTCACACCGAGCCACACAACCCGTGAGACAGAGAGCTAACTAATGCTTGACTCAAACGCCGCCACGAAAAGTGTGACATGAGCCTCCACCTCTTCGTAATGCGACACGATCCAGCCTGTGCTTTGCGCTGTGCTACGTCACAGGATTTGATTTGATTGATGACAACTGCAGGCTATGAAGACTGTAGTTAATATAGCTGGTTTATGTTTTGATCGGAATCTATTTTTCATCGAAGGACTAACATCAATCGATTTAGTTGACAGTAACATTGTTCTATAGCTCTCCTGAGAGCCAGGAGACGAGCCACATTAACATATGAGGGAAGGCAATTGAAGACCCGTTTGGACCTTTATTGTGTTTAGCTTAGTCATTCTCTATATGAGCCTGATTGAAACTGGAACATGTCTGCCATGGAAATTGTTTTGGGATGTTTGAGTTTCCCGCCCCTCTCACTCTAAAGCTCTGAGCACAGACGGACCTCAATATCCAGCCAGATCTCTTGGTATCTGGAACTTCTTATTCCCCAGTCCAGTGTGTGTGTGTGTGTGTGTGTGTGTGTGTGTGTGTGTGTGTGTGTGTGTGTGTGTGTGTGTGTGTGTGTGTGTGTGTGTGTGTGTGTGTGTGTGTGTGTGTGTGTGTGTGTGTGTGTGTGTGTGTGTGTGTGTGTGTGTGTGTGTGTGTGTGTGTGTGTGTGTGTGTGTGTGTGTGTGTGTGTGTGTGTGTGTGTGTGTGTGTGTGTGTGTGTGTGTGTGTGTGTGTGTGTGTGTGTGTGTGTGTGTGTGTGTGTGTGTGTGTGTGTGTGTGGCATTAAGGACCTCTTATCAACCCACATCCTGCCCAGCAGGCTTCAGCAACCCCTACCAGCAGACCACAGCCTTCCTCTCAGCAGGACACCTCAAAACAGTCACACATGCACACACAGTCAACATGTGATTACACATTCAAAGGACGGCGTACTGTATAAATGGCCTTGACTTGCTCGTTTGTTTCTCTTAAGACACCTCATTGATGCAGAACTCCTTTTGGCATATTAGAAACGACCAAAATGCAGATGTATAAGAATGCAAACGAAAGCTGATTGTACTTCGCAACCTCCACCCGGGAGGGGGTTAGCCCCAAAGGGATTGGGCGTGTGTTTTTGTTTGTTTCCAATCAGAGTTACTGGTGCAGCAAACTGTTTGAAAGAAGATGGGTAGTGTAGTCTGGGAGAGATCACAAGAACCGACTCCAAATCTGGGTCAAACGGCACATGTTTTATTCATGCTAGGTAGTTTGGTTGAGTAGAGAAGCCTGTGTACAATTGGTATAGAGCAGAGCTTAGCGGCATTACAAGGATGAACACTAAAGATGAGTCATCGTCCTCCGTAACAGAGGAACTCGTCACACACAATCCCACGTCCAGTAGCCCCCCACCGCTCTCCCATATGCGACGCTTTCCGTTTGAGAGGTTTCGTAATGAAACCCAGGGAACGTGGAGGTTGACGTTAACATCACACCCCGTGTGAGCCGTTTTGGGCAGCCAGTCTCCCTGTGTGTCCCTGGGAGGGCGGAAACGTGTGGAGCTCCGATGCTGGTGCCGCGCCATCAGCCGCCTTCCCCTCGACATCTCTAGGGTCAGATCGGAACCAGATTGGCCCCAACACATGCCTTTGAATGCTTGGGCTCAGCCCAGCGCTTTAAAAGGAAGCACAAGTCTGGTTCCCATTTCATCCCCCTAAACCGCCCTCCCCTAATCTCTCACACACACACACACACACACACACAGCTGTCATCTGGCTTTTTAAGTTCTGGGCTGCATTTCTCCAGCTGGAGCTGGTTTATGACATTTTCTCTGCAGACTTGTTGGCTGTGCTGTGTCTCTCTCGCACACGCATATAGACACATGATCACGTATACACATGGTACATGTTTTTTTCCCCCCGTTCTGTTCTTTCTCTTTCCACTCCTCTCCATATTTTGTCATTCCTGTTCAAGCGTCTTACACAGAGTGTGCACGTGCACGTACAAGCAGACAGAGAGAAACACACACACACACACAGTGTTTTAACTTGCAGAGAAGAAAAAGACACGCTGTGTGTTAGCAGTCTGAGAGAGGTAGAAAAAATAGAGGGGAAAAAAGAAGTCAAAGGAAGCATCTCTTAGCAACCACAGGACAGTAATTACTGTAGCAGCAGCTGGGAGCAAACCAGATTTCCGCTGTGCGTTAAAACACTGGCGTGGGCTACTTTACACACGGCACTGACTAACCAGAGCCAGCAGCCTCCTCCACACGCAGAAAGAAGGGAGGGAGGGAGGAAGTTGGGAAGAGACTGAAAGGGAGAGATGCGCACAGAAATATTGTGTACACTGGCAAGTTTTTCCATCTCCTCAAGAAGATTCTTCATCCCCCTCCAAAACTTTTTCAATGTCCTCAAAAGGTTTTTTTAACCTTTTCCAAAAATGTTCTTCAATCGCCTAAAAAAAAAAGAATTCAGTCACTTCAAAAAATGTTTAGCATCTCCTGTTCAGAGAATTCTTCGAGCCCCTCCAGAACGTTCTTCGAGCCCCTCCAGAACGTTCTTCGAGCCCCTCCAGAACGTTCTCCGAGCCCCTCCAGAACGTTCTCCGAGCCCCTCCAGAACGTTCTCCGAGCCCCTCCAGAACGTTCTCCGAGCCCCTCCAGAACGTTCTCCGAGCCCCTCCAGAACGTTCTCCGAGCCCCTCCAGAACGTTCTCCGAGCCCCTCCAGAACGTTCTCCGAGCCCCTCCAGAACGTTCTCCGAGCCCCTCCAGAACGTTCTCCGAGCCCCTTCAGAACGTTCTCCGAGCCCCTCCAGAACGTTCTTCGAGCCCCTCCATTATGCTCGTTTCCGGCCCTCCAGAACACGGGAGTATATTAACGGGAGTATAGTTGTTTTTAAACCTCACTCTTTGAGTTTTAAATAGTATTTGTAGTTGAGTAGTGCAATTCACTCACTTTTCTCTGGATGCTGCTAGAATGTTTTCAGAGCCCCAAACTTTTAAACAATAACCAAAACCTCTCTCTCGTGTTACAGGACACATGTTGCATTAAAGAGCAAGTGTTTGGCTCTAAAAATGCCAAATCCGGAATTTGGCACCGGCCACAAGGCTGAAAGTTGCTATGTGTTTATCAGACCAATGTTTGTGGATCTCACACAAATAAAAATGCATGTGGGAGCACATGGGAGGCTGGTAGGAACTCTGAGTTCTTAACAGAAGGAGGTTGAGTCATCTCCCAAGCAGGCGGACAGGGCGAATTGGAATGTCTGAGCCCCACCTAGTGGACAAATGGGGAAATGACTCAAGCTCCTGGGGAAAAAGTTACAATATACAATGGCATCTTGCTTCTTTAAATCAGTGTTATTTCTCTATTTTGTAACTGAAAGTGAAATAAATATTCCTGATGTATTTGATATAGAAGCCACTGTCTGGTTTTCTTGCAGCCTCTGTGTGAGGAGACGCCTTCCATTTGTACTCCGGTGAAGGAACCGTTTTCCCCACTGAGCATCCACAGTGTGGTGTCCACTGAGCCCTGCCGGGGCTGCTACGTCCGAACTCAGCCCTTTGACGATTTCCCGTCCAGCAACCGCCGCTACCTGCCTCCACAGGTCAGACCCAAACATGTCTACCACACTATTGTTAATACTTATCCTTTCACCAGAGACAATATAGGTTGTTCTCCATTTGACCTGAATGAACAACTTGACAATATATTTATCCATTTTCACCAGGTTGCCTTTAAGTCGACGCGTCACGTGAGCTTTCGCATGGACGAAGAGGAGATCATCCGGATCAACCCTCGTAAGGACGTTCTGATCCGCGGCTACGAGGACTACCGCCACCCGATCATGTGGAAGCCGGATGCGGAGCGAGATGACCCGGACTTTCCGGCTACCTTTCCCAAACTGGACGACAAGAAGTGCGAGTACCTCTTCCCGGAGGGCCCAGGAATGGACTCCCACTCAGGGCCGGGCGGTATGGGCTTGGGTACAGGACTAGGGTTAGGCCTGAGTAAAGACTCCTCCATCAAAACTCAGCCCTCGCCGCTGCTCAAGTCCAAAAAAGGCCGCAGACGGCGGGAAGACGGCGAGCGCTCACGTTGCATCTACTGCAGAGAGATGTTTAACCACGAGGACAACCGGCGGGGCCAGTGCCAGGATGCCCCAGACCCCATCAATCAGTGCATCTATAAAGTCAGCTGCATGCTGTGTGCTGAGAGCATGCTCTACCACTGCATGTCCGACTCGGAGGGGGACTTCTCGGACCCCTGTTCGTGCGACACAGCCGACGAGCAGTTCTGCCTGCGCTGGCTTGCCCTGGTGGCACTGTCCTTCATAGCCCCCTGTATGTGTTGCTACCTGCCGCTGCGATTCTGCCACTACTGCGGAGAGGCCTGCCGATGCTGTGGGGGCAAGCACAAGGCCGCTGGGTGAGGCTTCGTCCGGGACCACCCACCCACAACGCAGCTAGCTAACACAGGAAAGCGTGAAAATGCTGGTTCTTAAATGCCGGCGTCCTTGTTTTTCATTCACCTCAGAGGGGGTGATGTGTTGTAGACCCCAGGCTCTCGGAGGTCTTTTGGAGACGTTTGAGTTTGTGTCCTCTGACGCGGAGAGAGGCGAAAGACGCAACCTCGCGCTTGACGGGTTCTGTGGCAGAAGTTGAGTTTGGGAAACTTAACGCAAGGAGGTGTTGAGATTAACCGACATGGAGATATTACTAAACACACACACACACACACACTGACTCACACTCTTACAATATTCCCAATTACCAGGCTATCATGTCAGAATCTACCCTACAAGTAATGTGTAACTTTATGAAGGAATAACTAACGACAAGAAAAAATATAACAAAACAATTGTCCGTAAAGAAAACATACTTATTATTTGAGTATGCTAAAAGGGATATGTTGTTGCTTTTTTGTGATTTAGTTGGGTAACGGTGGCTTTTCCTTAATAACTCAAGCATTTGCTGACAAAGTAATTATTAGAAAAGGTGCACTAGATAATTTTGACCCCTAACCCAACACACACACAAACACACACACAAACACATCGACCCTTATAGGTTACGTTTACACAACTCTAGTGGTACATTAACCATAACACCATATTCTTATGGAGTAATTTAAGACTTCAGAACTTTTTTTGTGGTGGATCTGTAAATGTTTCCTTATTTTTCCTATTCATCAAATATTAAAAAGATCAAATTATGACATAACACCTTTATCTTTTGATGGTACAGTCTGACATAGCTTTTAACATTCACCCCTAGATGACGTAATAGTTCGTTCTTTGTTTTGGTTAGGCGATTTGGACCACTTGATTGCATTCCAATATAAAGGGATAGATTTTATGAGCAAGGGATACATGGTCACGTATTCTCTATCCTCCAAACACTTTTGTCCCCCTCGTAAGGAATTCCTGTTCCATACTTCATGAATCACCTTGTGAGAGATTCATGTCAAAATTCTGCATACATTACCAGATCTGGTGGCTTAATGTTGAAGCTGCTGTTGTTTTTCTTTCTTTTCTTTTTTCAAAGAAGCTGAAATTTTGCTCAACCAGCAAGTTTTTCTGTTTCATTTGGGTAAGAGATCTTAAGTGGTCGTTTGGCACTTACATTTTTTGGGGGGTGAAAATCCTTTTAATATAATTAGTTGGCAACTAGAAATCACTGACTGAAACCCCAGTTCAGTTTGAGAAAAAAAACTTATTGAAAGCACTGGTCTCCAAGCTTTGGTAGCTGCACCATTTCCAAACGTTCTGTGATTGTTTCCCTTTTTGGTTGAAGCATCTGTGAGGATGATAGAAATGTACTGCTGATATTAGGTAATTTTGCAGCTTGTTCACGGTAACATCATTTAACATTTGCCCAGCTGTGAATGAATGGGTGCATTGTTTTAAATGTCACAAAGTAATCTTGCTATATGTTAATATAGCATACGATTAAGTGAATGTTCCGGTCTGTATGTGCAAAGTTGTTCGCTTGCGTTGGCCTTTGCTTGCGTTGGCCTTTGCTTGCGTTGGCCTTTGCTTGCGCTGGTCTTTGCTGGGCGCAGGTCTTTGCTTGGCGCAGGTCTTTGCTTGGCGCAGGTCTTCGCTTGGCGCAGGTCTTCGCTTGGCGCAGGTCTTCGCTTGGCGCAGGTCTTCGCTTGGCGCAGGTCTTCGCTTGGCGCAGGTCTTCGCTTGGCGCAGGTCTTCGCTTGGCGCAGGTCTTCGCTTGGCGCAGGTCTTCGCTTGGCGCAGGTCTTAGCTTGGCGCAGGTCTTAGCTTGGCGCAGGTCTTCGCTTGGCACAGGTCTTCGCTTGCAGTGGCAGTGAGATGTCAAGCAGAGTGATCATAGAAACTGATGTTGACAGATTTTTTAAAACC
This sequence comes from Dallia pectoralis, assembly GCA_029465975.1. Lineage (NCBI taxonomy): Eukaryota > Metazoa > Chordata > Actinopteri > Esociformes > Umbridae > Dallia > Dallia pectoralis. The sequence continues at coordinate 8,366,023 of CM055754.1, read as the reverse complement.
TGACCCCTATAAATCCATATTTCACTTAGAGGAACATAGCCACAATTGCCATCGATGACTGTATGCAGACCCCCGGTTTAATAAGTTCATACTGTATTTACAAATGACAATATTATTGCCACACAACAGAATCAACTGTTAATTTTAGAAAAGCACTTAACCCCAATTGATCCTAGAAGTTTCTCTGGTTAAGAGAAACTGCTAATTTAACCAACGTAAATAAGTTGGTTTTGTTTAACTTTATAGACAAATTTTTTAATCGAAGTAAGTAAAAAACATTCTCCAAAATGGACCAGCCTGTCATTAAAACCTCTGTGACGTGGCCAATAGATTTTCACGTCATTCCATTCGGGCCACAGCTCCAGATTCTGATAATAATTCAGTCTTTTTTCTGCCAACTTCTTCCAAATCACACCCGCTTGTCCGAATCATGGCACCAACCAACACTATTTCTATTTACACGTTATTTCTATGCAAACTCTCGAAACTCATGGGAAAGACATAGAGAAAACAAACGGGGAAACACACAGGCTTCTCTCCACACCGAGTCGGTGACAGGACACTTTAATAGCGCCAAGTAGACGTTACCAGGTACCAACTCCAAACACCTGTAAATAAGTAACACTATATTTAAATGCCAAATAATAATCCCATTTAGTTTTTTGAACATTAAATGATAGAGCTGTTTTTCTCACTGCTGTCAGCATATACTGTAGCTTCAATTGACAGCATTCTGTACATAGGTCACCTTTTAGTATTATTTCACATTGAAAAGTAGAGGGCGTTCATGATGGAAATGACTATTGAGCTTTTAATAGAGTTTCTTTCTAGTTTTGTACGGAGTAAAGAAGGCCGACTAGAGTGCCAACACGGTACTGTACAGTAGTGACTGTCCACTTATTTCAAAGTTTGAGAGATATATATTGTTCGTGTATATACGCTGATAAGCCAATGCATAATGACCTCATATGCTGCCTAATATGGTGTTAGTCGTCTGCATGCCTCCAAAACAGCATCGACCCACTAAGGCATGGACACAACAAGACCCATGAAGGTGTCCTGTGGTATCTGGCACCAAGACATCAGTGAAGGTGTCCTGTGGTATCTGGCACCAAGACATTAGTGAAGGTGTCCTGTGGTATCTGGCACCAATACTTTAGCAGATGATCCTTCAAGTCCAGTATGTTGCGAGTTGGTGCCACCGTGGATCAGGCATGTTGGTCCAGCACATCCCAAAGATGCTCAATCAGATTGAGATCTTGGGAATTTGAAGGCCAGGGCGTAACCTTGAACTCCTCTTCATGTTCCTCAAACCCTTCCTGAACAATGTGTGCAGTGTGGCAAAGGGCATGATATCTTGCTGAAAGAGGCCACTGCCATCAGGGAAAACCATTGCCATGAAGGGGTGTACCTGGTCTGCAACAATGTTTTCTAGGTGGTACGTGTCAAATTGACGTCCACATTGCCCAGAGCATGACACTCCCTCCACCGGCTTGTCATCTTTTCACAGTGGGTCCTGGTGCCGTCACAAAACGTGACTTATTGGATTGGGCGACCTTCTTCCACTGCTCCATGGTCCAGTTATGGTGCTTGCGTGCCTGTTGTAGGCGCTTTCTGCACAGGACAGGGGTCATCATGGCCACTTCGACCGGTCTGTGGCTACGCAGAAGGTTGCGGTGAACTATGTAATGTGACACATTCCTCTCGCCACCAATGGTAAAAATGTATGTGATTTGCGCCAAAGAAGACCCTCAGTCGGTTCTGACCAGACAGGATGGCTTTCAATGGCAACACATGTACTACAGGAAGTGATGGGTTGTTAACCATCTAATCTAACTAGACCTTGACATGTTCCCTTGGTAGGAGATGAGCAACATGATTTCCGTCACCTGTGAGTGGTCATTATGTTTTGGCTCATTAGTGTACACAAATACACACATACATTCATACACACCCACACACACATACATATACACACACAAATACACACATACATTCATACACACCCACACACACATACATATACACACACAAATACACACATACATTCAAACACACCCACACACACATACATATACACACACAAATACACACATACATTCATACACACCCACACACACATACATATACACACACAAATACACACATACATTCATACACACCCACACACACATACATATACACACACAAATACACACATACATAAAGCTGCTAGATACAATCACTAATTTTATTGTGTTGAGAGAAAATCAGCTATGAACGACTGTTAAAACCATACGTAGTTTTCTGACAGCATATATATATGTGCCCATGTGCGTCTGTGCGTGTGTGTGCGTGTGTGTGTGTGTGTGTGTGTGTGTGCACCCATTTGGTTTGCTTTTCCTTCTATTTTTGTTCTCCCATATAGTAATTTCATTTGCCATGCATATTGCAAGCTGAACCAAGGTTTGATGAACAGAATAAAAACTTGCTGGCTGAGAAGCAAAATGTAGGATGCACATTTATTCAAGTTTTGCTGAGAGATATTGAAATAACCTTCTGCATTAACCAGTACAGTGCATGTCGCTGTCATGTACTGTATTATAATATGCAACGTGTTCGTCTGCTTTAATATATTTTTGTACCTGTCATTTAACTTTGCATATATAAGACTTCAGTTTAACCATGTTGCTGCTAGTCTTTTATTATCCTTTCAATCTCGGAAAGTGCGCATATCTTTGGAATGCATAAAACAAATGTAAATTCTTGACTTTGTCTAGGTTGAAAGGAAATGCCTATATATACTTGTTTCTTCAGTGTATTGTTTAAAAAGGTTACTTTTACAGCAGTCCAGTGGCTACTTTTCAATTATTCAATGCTTTGGTGCACTGATGATGTATGTAGGCTTTTTTCTTCTTACAGCGCTTGATGATGTAACATTAGTTCTGATCAGTGGAATACATTTGTGTTTTGAAAATTGAAGTAAAAATGGTACTCTAATTGTTCTGTAAACACGGCCTGTTTCTCTTCTTTCTCGTGCATCTTTTCTTTCAGTTTCTTAGTGCCATTAGCTTCACACCCTGACAACCTCGGAACAAGTGCCTCACAACGATCATTGCTCCTTCTAAAACTTAACAGCTCTTGTTCTGGTTATATTGGTTTATATACGTCTAGGTATTTCTATCACGGTTTGAAAATCCCAAGTATATGATGTAAAATGTATAGTTTAATAACTCCTGTCATAGTTGTATTTTCTTTCTAAAGATGTAGCTTGTTAGTTTCATAAATATATAATGTAAATATGCCTACATGTTTGTAACTGTTTTTATGTTACATCATACACTTGTAATTTGACATCAAATAACATTATCATAATAAAATGGTGAGTTTTAATCTAGGGTGGCATTGTGGGATTTTTTAACACTTTCTCTTGCTTCTTCAGGTTGCAAATATAATGTGGGTATCTGAGTGGGTGTCATTAGCAGAAAGTGCAATGTAGTGCTTGTCATTTTTTCGCTAAGATCAAGCAAATATCAAGACACTGTGATGCTTTCATTGTTGTATCTTCCTTTCTAGCATCTCCAGGACCTAATAAAATGTAAACTAGAATGTTTTTCCACCACAACAGCCCTGACCCGTCGAGGCATGGAATCCACTAGACCTCTGAAGGTACACTGTGGTATCTGGCACCAAGACATTAGTGACGGTGTCTTGTGGTATCTGGCACCAAGACATTAGTGAAGGTGTCCTGTGGTATCTGGCACCAAGACATTAGTGAAGGTGTCCTGTGGTATCTGGCTCCAAGACATTAGTGACGGTGTCCTGTGGTATCTGGCACCAAGACATTAGTGACGGTGTCCTGTGGTATCTGGCTCCAAGACATTAGTGACGGTGTCCTGTGGTATCTGGCACCAAGACATTAGTGGAGGTGTCTTGTGGTATCTGGCACCAAGACATTAGTGATGGTGTCCTGTGGTATCTGGCTCCAAGACATTAGTGACGTGTCCTGTGGTATCTGGCACAAAGACATTAGTGAAGGTGTTCTGTGGTATCTGGCACCAATACATTAGTGAAGGTGTCCTGTGGTATCTGGCACCAAGACATTAGTGAAGGTGTTCTGTGGTATCAGGCACCAAGACATTAGTGAAGTTGTCCTGTGGTATCTGGAACCAAGACATTAGTGGAAGGGTCCAGTGGTATCTGGCACCAAGACATTAGCAGTAGATCTTTTAAGTCCTGTAAGTTGCAAGGTGGGGCCTCTATGGGTCACACTTGTTTGTCCATCACATCCCAAAGATCCTTGAATGGATTGAGATCTGGGGAATGTAGAGTCAAAATCAAACACCTCAAACCATTCCTGCTTTGTGACAGGGTGCATTATCCTGCTGTAAGAGGCCACTGCTATCAGGTAATACTGTTTCCATGAACGGCTGTACCTGGTTTACAACAATGGAACCAGGTAGGTGGCACGTGTCATAGTAACATCTACATAAATGACCGGACCAAAGGTTATCCAGCAGAACATTGCTCAAAACATCCCTCTGCCTCCGCCGGCTTTCCTTCTTTCCCATAATGCTTCCTGGTGCCATGTGTTCTCCAGGAAAGCAACGCACATGCACCCGACCGTTCACTTAAAGTAAATGAAAACGGGATTCATCAGACAAGGCCATCTTCTCTTGCTCTGTGGTCCAGTTCTGATGATCTAGTGCCCATTGTAGGTGCCATTGGCAGTGGACAGAGGTCAGCATGGGCACCCAGACTGGCCTGTTGCTACACAGATCCATATGCAACAAACTTGGGTTAGACCACACGAGCCAGCCTTCACTCCCCATGTGCATCAATGACCCTTGGCCGCTCATGACCCAGTCACCGTTTCACTGCTTGTTCCTTTTGATGGGTTCTGACCACAACAGACCAGGAACACCCCACAAATATCTGACCCAGTTGTCTAGTCATCACAATTTGGTCCTTGTCAAACTGCTCAGGTCCTTATGCTTGCCTATTTTCCCTGCTTCTAACACATTAACTTTGGAGACAAAATGTTTACTTGCTGCCTAATATATCCCACCCACGGACAGCTGCCACGATATCAAGATTATCAGTGTGAGTCACTTCATCTGTTGGTGGTCATAATGTTCTTGCTGATCGGTATATAACCTCTCGCTGTACCTTCTGGCCTGCTGTTCCCATCTCTCCTCATTGGCAAGGCGTTGATGTAGAAGTGCAGGGCATTGTTTAAATTTAAAGTTACTCTATATTGAGAGAACCACTGTTTCGGATGCTTTCATTTTTGAATAACACGGGCAACCAACTCCATGTATTTGAAGCACCAGTAGTCTAGACTCCAGAGGAAGTTCCTTATTTTCAAGGTAGGCTATATGACTGTGATGAGTTGTGTGTCAAAAATATTTGACCAGGAGTTGTAATTTTTTAAATACCTGGTTTGTAAGCCATAATGTCACTTATTGGTACATCAATCTCTCCTAATTTGTTTCCCACTGCTTTTCTACCCAATTTAGTGAGCTGCTCCACGGCACCAGCTGTGATATCTGCTAATCCCAGTCTCACAATTAGCTATAGGCCGTGTGCAGCTTGCGAGTGATAACTACTAAACATCAGCGATGCATTTTTATTTTGAAATATAAAGTTTCCATGAAGCACATTAATGTGTGTGTACTGTTAATGTAATATAAAGACGGATGAAAAGGTATAAAGATGTAACATTCAGTTCATCCTATCATCCGCAAATCAAGATGTGCATAGAAATGAGGCAGACCTTCTTCCCAGTGTCTTAGTTGCTCTGTTGTGTATTTGTAAAGAAAAGTGAGACAGAGAAAATGGCTGCTTTGATTCCCAGCATTTTGAATGCATGCATCCCCTTACTCTCCCAATACAGATGGATGGTGTGCATTTTTGAAGGCGTTTGTTCAGTCATGTATGGTTTATTAATGTAGTAGTTAATACTATTTAAAAAGTAAATGTGTATATACTGGCAGTACTTGCCGTCTATAACAGATGGCCACATCAACTTAAAATTGTCTTAATCTTGACGGATAAGACGATGCATACTTTGCACAGAAACAACTATCGCTAAAATTACGAATAGCAGTGGCTAGCAATGATTGATCATTATCTGGAACCGCTTGTTTATTCCCAATTGATTAACCAATAACAGGCATCTTGTTTCTATTATATCTGGCCATGTCAGAGTCAATTCATGAACTATTGCCACCATTTGTTAAGTTGAGCAAAAGTGATTCCAAATAAACACAAATGATAATTAATATCCTCTCAAACACAAGGCGCAGACGTATAAATATGTTAATAACAATATTTCTCAAACACAAATCATTTTATTGAGTAGTATTATAGTTTTTTCAAAAACATATGTTTCCATATTGTTGTCCCAATCCCACCAGCACTGAGCATCTTCTTGCAATGTCTGACAAGGTTGTTGAGCACTTTTAGAAGGACATTGGACAACTCATTTCAAGATCCTTTTTCCAGATCGTTGTTTGTGTTCTTGTTGAAAATACTCAATCTTCCGTCAGAGGAAACCAGGTTTAGTCAAAACTATTGTAGTTTGTAGAGTTTGTGCCATTTGTGTTGAAGGGCATCTGTCACATTTCAGCTGAAAGCTCTCATGATGGGGATTAACTGATGTATTAAGGTGGGCCTATAAGTTAATACATCAGTGGGCCTATAAGTTAATACATCAGTGGGACTATAAGGTAATACATCAGTGGGCCTATAAGTTAATACATCAGTGGGCCTATAAGTTAATACATCAGTGGGCCTATAAGTTAATACATCAGTGGGCCTATAAGTTAATACATCAGTGGGCCTATAAGTTAATACATCAGTGGGCCTATAAGTTAATACATCAGTGGGCCTATAAGTTAATACATCAGTGGGCCTATAAGTTAATACATCAGTGGGCCTATAAGTTAATACATCAGTGGGCCTATAAGTTAATACATCAGTGGGCCTATAAGTTAATACATCAGTGGGCCTATAAGTTAATACATCAGTGGGCCTATAAGTTAATACATCAGTGGGCCTATAAGTTAATACATCAGTGGGCCTATAAGGTAATACATCAGTGGGCCTATAAGGTAATACATCAGTGGGCCTATAAGTTAATACATCAGTGGGCCTATAAGGTAATACATCAGTGGGCCTATAAGGTAATACATCAGTGGGCCTATAAGGTAATACATCAGTGGGCCTATAAGGTAATACTTCAGTGGGCCTATAAGGTAATACTTCAGTGGGCCTATAAGTTAATACATCAGTGGGCCTATAAGTTAATACATCAGTGGGCCTATAAGTTAATACATCAGTGGGCCTATAAGTTAATACATCAGTGGGCCTATAAGTTAATACATCAGTGGGCCTATAAGGTAATACATCAGTGGGCCTATAAGTTAATACATCAGTGGGCCTATAAGTTAATACATCAGTGGGCCTATAAGGTAATACATCAGTGGGCCTATAAGTTAATACATCAGTGGGCCTATAAGGTAATACATCAGTGGGACTATAAGTTAATACATCAGTGGGCCTATAAGGTAATACATCAGTGGGACTATAAGTTAATACATCAGTGGGCCTATAAGGTAATACATCAGTGGGACTAAGTTAATACATCAGTGGGCCTATAAGTTAATACATCAGTGGGCCTATTAGTTAATACATCAGTGGGCCTATAAGTTAATACATCAGTGGGCCTATAAGGTAATACATCAGTGGGACTAAGTTAATACATCAGTGGGCCTATAAGGTAATACATCAGTGGGACTAAGTTAATACATCAGTGGGCCTATAAGGTAATACATCAGTGGGACTATAAGTTAATACATCAGTGGGACTATAAGTTAATACATCAGTGGGACTATAAGTTAATACATCAGTGGGCCTATAAGGTAATACATCAGTGGGACTATAAGTTAATACATCAGTGGGCCTATAAGGTAATACATCAGTGGGCCTATAAGGTAATACATCAGTGGGCCTATAAGTTAATACATCAGTGGGCCTATAAGTTAATACATCAGTGGGCCTATAAGGTAATACATCAGTGGGCCTATAAGTTAATACATCAGTGGGCCTATAAGGTAATACATCAGTGGGCCTATAAGTTAATACATCAGTGGGCCTATAAGGTAATACATCAGTGGGACTATAAGTTAATACATCAGTGGGCCTATAAGGTAATACATCAGTGGGACTAAGTTAATACATCAGTGGGCCTATAAGTTAATACATCAGTGGGCCTATTAGTTAATACATCAGTGGGCCTATAAGTTAATACATCAGTGGGCCTATAAGGTAATACATCAGTGGGACTATAAGTTAATACATCAGTGGGCCTATAAGTTAATACATCAGTGGGACTAAGTTAATACATCAGTGGGCCTATAAGGTAATACATCAGTGGGACTATAAGTTAATACATCAGTGGGACTATAAGTTAATACATCAGTGGGACTATAAGTTAATACATCAGTGGGACTATAAGTTAATACATCAGTGGGCCTATAAGGTAATACATCAGTGGGACTATAAGTTAATACATCAGTGGGCCTATAAGGTAATACATCAGTGGGCCTATAAGGTAATACATCAGTGGGCCTATAAGTTAATACATCAGTGGGCCTATAAGTTAATACATCAGTGGGCCTATAAGGTAATACATCAGTGGGCCTATAAGTTAATACATCAGTGGGCCTATAAGTTAATACATCAGTGGGCCTATAAGGTAATACTTCAGTGGGCCTATAAGTTAATACATCAGTGGGCCTATAAGTTAATACATCAGTGGGCCTATAAGTTAATACATCAGTGGGCCTATAAGTTAATACATCAGTGGGCCTATAAGTTAATACATCAGTGGGACTAAGTTAATACATCAGTGGGCCTATAAATTAATACATCAGTGGGCCTATAAATTAATACATCAGTGGGCGTAACTTAACATTAAAGAATCCCCATATTAAATTACGCCCCCGATTTATGGTCTGCAGAAATACTTTATTGAAAGATTTGTCACCACGTCTCTTTCCAGAATTTACACGCTTATTGTCATTTGCATAATGAGTAAAATATAATAATTCAGAAATACATTTAATTCCGCATGTATATTGCGCTATGTACTGATTTAATTATACATTTCAATCCAAGTAAAGAATTTGAATCCGGAATGTTATTATAGGAGATCCGTTTACTGGAACTAAAGCGACCTCGGTGACATGTTCACTACGGATGATATTTATGTTGCTCACTACTGTCGGCATGTATCTAATATTACAAAACATTGGAATCTTCCGTTGACCATTTGGTAATAAATAAAAAATAATTATATGTTTGTTTTCTAATGTTTTCGCACTCAGGCTACCACCGATCGTGTTGATTAGGGTTGGGATTAGCGTTAGGTTTAGGGTTGACATTAAAGGGAATGTTCTGATATTTGTCTGCAACAATGGAACATGATATTTTAGACACGCTAGAACAACTCGGGTAAGTATCATCATCACAATGATTATTGCCTCTGATTATTACAACATATCTTCATTTTGCAAATATGGTCAATGAATAGTTGGTGATACAATTTTATTGCAAATCCAAGTGTTATGCTCAGCCAGATAGTGTGTTGTTTTGGTGCGCAGGTATGATGGACCATTAAAGAATGAGGAGATTCTGGTCCACGCATGTGAAAAGGGTCTGTCATCACCGGATTATGTCAACTTGTGCATTTGGTTGGCAACACGTCTCAAACCGTTATGTGACCTGGAAGAGAGCATCACATCAGGTGTAGGTGAGCTGAAAGACTATTGGTGGTGACCCACTCTCACAAGCCATTTGGTTCAAATGTGTTAGTTATATTGGATGCAAGTTATTTCTACCTGAATTCTATGTTCAGGAGACACTGATGGCCTTCAGTTGGAGATGAGTGGGTTCCTGAAGGAGTTACAGTGCCCCTATCAAGGCCTTGTCTCTGGGATTCTACTGGGAGGGCTGAAGAACAAAAAAGAGTATCTACAGCTTGCTTGTAAGTATTAATGTAGCTTAACGTGAAAACCTTGTTTGTTGTATTTAAACATTTTCATTTAAAGTATGAATTTTTCCAGCCCCCTGAAGTACTGGTTGTAAAAGACAGAGGTACAGGTAAAGATTTTTAGAATTTACACTAGTCATGTTAATATCTAATACTGTTTAATGAGTCACAAACCACCTACTCGTCTCTAACAATGTGCTTGGAGTACCTTCTGGATTTGAAGTGACTCAATCCCAATTACAAACACAGCTGCAGAAGATGCATTAGGTTGATGGCAAATCAGCAATCCATGTGTCAGCTTTTTTTTAACCTTAATTTAACCAGGGGTGCCGATTGACAACAAATTCTCATTTGCAACCGCAAACTGGCCAAGATAAGATGAATAATGTGCAAGACTACATAAGTTCACACATAAAAATAACCAGAACACAAGAGTGACAATAGCATTGAGACACCAAAAGGCAGGACAGGATCAAGTGGAGAGTAAATATGCAGATAATACTGGATCTGCTACAAGAAGGTCAGTTGAGCTGCATTTAATGGCAATAAGAACTATATAAAATACAAAGGAGTGTCTATATACAGAATGTAAAAAGGTCAAAGTTACCGTGGTTTTGGGAGGAAGAGCATTTGGGCATTCCTGAGCAAATAGAATACTTCAAGAGTGTGAACAGGTATGACAGCAGTGCAGGTGAGAAAAGATCCACTAAATTACATCCACTATAAATTACATTTGAAAATAACCACTTCAATAATTGCGTTTTCAAAAGCAACTAGAGGCAATTAACAGATTTTCAAAGTCAACTAGTTGATGCCCGAATTGAAGGTTTATTGGTCACATAAACAGATGATTCAATGTGTCAAAAGGAAAAGTGTTACAGATCATTATAGCAAAGTTTGGCCAAACATGGAGGAATTGCTTAGGCAAATAGGTACAGTGGTTGCAAGTCAACGCTGACCTTCAGGGATAGACAACCACTTATCAGAATAGTCGCTCAATGCCTTGAAAGTTAGACTTGAAAGTTACCACATGATTTAATCAACACTCCAGTGGCCTAATTTAACCAAACACTTTATGATGTTTGATTAAAAACACTGGACTATATGCCTATGCTGCCATTCAGAAACCACTTGTGTCTTGTATTCTTGAGCGTTGGGAAAAAAAGTGATATGGTCTAATGAGTCATCTTTCAACCCATGTGATTCATCGGTTTACAATTGGAGAAAGACGAAGGCCGCTGTTAGCCCACAGTGTCTGCAATGATCTGTTCACCGATGTGGGGGATCTGTAATGATGTGGGCTGCCATCTAATGGGAGTCGATGTGTTCAACGATTGCTCTGCATGGTTGTATTTAACAGCCAAGGTGCACCCTCTGGTGCAAACAGTTTGCTTTAATGAGATTCAAATATTCCAGGCTGATGTTGAGTGGTTTCAAGATTTTGTCAAACACCTTCCGTAGCTTCCACACTCACCAGATCTGAACATCATTGAGCCTTTAGTTCTGGAGCGCAGTGCAAAATAGATTTCAATCACCTTCATCCTTCAGCATACTGTTGGCTTTTCTTGAAGAGTGTTGCACTATTCCATCTCACATTTCAGGATTTGTATAAAAGCATTGCAACAAATGATTGAAGCTGTTTAATCAAGGTACATGGTGGCACAACTCTTACGTCCTCTGCTGTGGGACAATAGTGCAAATGTTGGTGGGAGGCGATCATTTTGGTATTAGCAATTTTTGCTAGTAAATCTAGCAGCTGTTTTTGTTAGTGAATTTAGCAGCTACTTTTGCTAGTGAATATAGCAGCTATTTTTCACAACTCAACTTCCTCTCGATATAAAACAAATAAGAACAGCGTTGAGACGGTCAGCTAGTGAAGTTGCCATCTGTCATGAATTTAATGTTTTCTTTGAACCCCTCTCGTATCTTCATTCTGCAGTGTTTTTAGGCTCTGAACTTCAAGCTGCGCAGATCACCAAAAGCCAATCTGTTCAGGACAAAGAACAAGAAGATAACATATTCCAAAATATCTGTGAAACACTGAATCTCCCAGAGCCGAAAGAGCAGTCAGTAGCAGATCTGTTCTCTGCAATAGAAAGCAAGGTTTGTTTAAAGTTCATCTCAATTGCATACAGTTTCACTTAGCTTTGCTTATAACAAATCTCCTACAATGGCCTTCATTACCCAACGTCTGCGAAGATGACTCGCTTGGTAATCAACAGATGCATTTTATTGTAATGATCAATTTCCAGACAAACGTACTTCTTCAAGAGCTTCCGAAGCATCACTTAGGAAAGCCAGTACTGAAGCACTCTTTTGAAAGTCAACAGTGGGTAAGCAGACAGGCAAAGTTGATGTTGCAGAGCCACGAGTGGACGTCATGTGTGTGTTAAGTGACTCTGTCTCTATTGATAGGAGAGGCTGGAGCAGATCAACACACTGCTGTCCTCAGAGTACGAGTGCCGACGGAGGATGCTGATCAAACGTCTAGACGTCACCGTGCAGTCTTTCGGCTGGTCAGACCGAGCAAAGGCAGGTGGATACGGTGGTCCTAGTTGGCAAACCAGCGTTTAAAATAATAGCATGCTGTGTTTCAGAAATTGCTGCAAAGAAGGGCTCGGCGATAAGACTATTACCAAATTAATCTAGTTTTTGTAAAGAATTCAGATTCATCAGGAAAACGGCTTTGTTTGTTCCAATGAAGGGTGTCTGACAAATATGTATTGTTGTTTGGTCATGTACAATAGTGCATTCGTCGGTGGTTGTGTTTGCTCATTGCTCATAACATTGAAAATGACTGTAGTCCAAACTGTTGTTTGTTAGCTTACATGTCTGAACAGGGTTATTTTAGATGCATGTTTATTCTGTGTTATATCGACGGACTAAGATCTGAACCGTTCCATAAATCTTTGACGTTGGTTCTCAAACTTTTACAGGCAGATCATTATACTGGTATTGTTTTGTCTCAGGTTTTCTATAGTTAATCTGTGTTGCTCTATTGTGGATGTTACAAGTGCAGTATCATTTTGTTTTGCAAAATACATGCTGTCTTTTAGCACAGTGGATCAGGGGTATCAGCCTGGGATGGATTGTATCCACTCTTACATTTGGCCGACTTTCTGTTGTGTATAAGTCTATCAGTAATAGTTCGTAAAATCTACCGTTATATTGCATATTGTATTTAAAAAGAATCTTGAATACAATGTGATGTTTCACAACAACAAAACATGTCCCAAGCCATATATTGAGTGAGCCACTTTTTCTAATTGGAGGCCGGAGCTACAAGTGCTACCATCCTAAATGTGCCTGTCCCCACCTGCTCTCTCTCTGTGATGAATCTCATTGTTCAGATGTTGTGCATAACAGCCTTTCTGTCATTATGTTAGGAGAGGGTAGACTGCATGGCCAGGGCCTACCAGCCTAAGAGACAGTCCCTGGCCCAGAAGTCCGCTGTAAGCATCGCTCACCTGCTGGCAGCCAGGGATGACATCTGCAACGTGGTGAAAACCAGCAGTGGCTCCAGCAGAGAGAATACTGCATGTGCTGTCAATAAGGTACTGCGCAGTGTAGCCTAATTAACACTGGAATGTCTTGTTAGTGTACAAGCATCGGGTCATCAGGCCAATAACCTTTATACCTAGCATTGTCAAAGGGGTCATAACTGACTGAGTGTTCCAGCCATTTACCATCGTATTTTCCTTCTCCAGATCCTGATGGGGCGAGTGCCGGATCGCGGTGGTCGTCCCTCTGAAATAGACGCCCCCCTCCCTGAGATGCCAGCATGGCAGAAGAGACAAGAAGGCAGAGGGGGTGGAGGTTGGGGAGGGGGTAGAGGTGGCTGGCGAGGAGGGGGAAGGGGAGGGGGTAGAGGAGGAGGAGGGGGTGGTGGAAACTGGGGTCATGGAGGTAAGAGAGCACGCTCTCACTATTAAGGCCATAGAAGTTAATGGTACTTTTTAGTGGGTAGTTTTCTTTACCTAAAAACTAAACTTGATTTGACTATTTTAATGATAAGATATTGTAAGAAATGTAACATAAGCTCGATGGAAGCTGACTTAGTTTGGTTTATTAAGAAGTGGTCTGTTAGTAAGTTAATCCTTTTGCACAAGTCATAGAGGTGTGTGGTGGGTGTTTGCCTTCAATGCTAAAGACCCAGTTTTGTTTGCCAGCTCTGCTGTTGGCAACAATAGCAAAAGGTGACGTAGATAGGTATGTGGGGAAACAGGTTACGCTTGTAAACACGGCTCCACATCACTTCATCTGTAAAATGGATAATGTGTATGCTCTAAGTTAAACCTGCTTTTTCTAGGACAACACTATGGCATTCTTTGTTACATATTTGATGTTTGATTAAGATGCTAACTGTATTGAAACTTCGTTTTCAAATATGTTAAGGACAATTTCTCTGGAGAGTTGTAGTAATACTGAAAGTGAATCAAACTACTAATGACCATTTTTTTTGCTGATGGGAAATTATTAGTTTTATGAGATGAATATTTCCTATAATAGATTTTCATTTGAAGAGTCCCACCTTAATTTAGTCTTCATTACCAAAAGGTAGGTTCTTGATAGAAATGTAACAACATTTGAAAATACATTCTGATATAAATGGAGAAGGTCCTTATTTTGTTTTTTATTAAACTTTACATTTCAGAAAGTATCACTTAGTTAATTCAACCAAATGAAAGGGCTTATTTGGGTCAGGGTTTTAAATATATTGGTAATCAATTAGCCCTGATTGGCTCCAGCCCTGCCTTATGTAAATCTGTTGTCTTCTTTCCCACAATGCATCCTGGTGCCATCACTTTCCCAGGTAAATGGCACACAAATACACGGCCGTCCATGTGATCTAAGAGAAAACAGGACGCATCGGAAAAGGCAACCTTGTTCTGCTCCAAGGCCCAGTTCTGATGCTTTTGTGCACGTTGTAGATGGGTTTTAAAGGTGAACGGGTCATCATGGGCACTCTGACCAGCCTGTGCCTACTCAGTCTCATACACAGCAGGGTGGGATTCACAGCGTGATGTGGTACATTCTCCCCATAACCATCATTGAAATGGTGTGTTATCCGGGCCCCAGTAGACCTTCTGTTGATTGTTATTGGCTTCTGGTACATTAAATGCTGACATGACAAACCACGTGTGAATGTGCCATCCTGGAGGAGCTGGATTACCTGTGCAATCTGAATGGGCAGCAGGTATCACCTCATGCTGATATTAGTGACAAGTGCAACATGAAGAAATACAGAAGAATTGGTCAGAAAGGATAAGAGGAGCAATAGTCTGTGCCCCGATCCTGCAAAACCATTCCCTCCTTGGGGGTTGTGAGGACTCCAGTGCACCTGTTGTCAATTTCATTTGCAACAGAACAGATGACAATGATTCACAATCGCTTTTGTTTCATAACTGGACAGATTAATATCTGAAGTTTAATTGACTCGGTGTTATACTGTAATGGTTATGTGTGTCCCTTAATTATTTTGAGCAGTGCATGTTAATATGGCGGTGTTTTGGGTAAATGTCATGCTCCATCACGTAGCACTATGCAATCCATTTAGTCATTTGCCTGTTTCTATACACTTCAGAGTATAATTGGTTACTCTGTCTATGATAATCTTCATGAAGTTTACGGCCTTTGGTTTAACCCCATAGTCATTGCATATCCATGGGACAGTCCCCTCTGTCAGACCCTGACAATATTCAGATAATCACTTTTAGTTTCTGTCCAGCACAAATGCATACGCAACTGTATGTAGCGTCAATACAGATGATGTACATCACAGGCACAAATCCTAAATGGTTACTTTAGATGTGAAGATAATGACTTTATCATATGATAATGAGTTTAGCTGTTTGTCATGCCAGACAGAATTAGCCCTTCAAATACAGTTCTTTAAAAATGAACACATTCATACAATTTTATGTTAAAGCTAAGGGCTTTAACATATCACAAGAATTGTATGATATATAATATACATATATAATAGTATGATCTTTAACAAAATCTTGACTCAACGTGTAACAAATGTTTTTAAAAAACAACAACTAATATCTACTCTGTCGCTCAATTGTAAGATAGTTCTTTTCCATTTTAATATAATATGTTCGAAGTTTAAACATTTTCCATCTAAATAATCATCACAAATCCATGTATAATTCCAAAGCAAGCATATAGATTTTTGTCCAACTTCTGGTTATGATAAAATAATTTTTGCGTCCCCATTCCTAATAGACATCTCTGAAGAGGTGGTTATCGAAGAAAGTCAATACCTTTTCTGAAAAAAAACCTAATCAAACAACTCTTACTGTTACAATACAGATTTCTTTTGCAGCCTGTCAGTCTCTGTATTGACAGCCATTGCCAATAATAGTACACACTATGGAGAACAGGGTGTAATATGCAGTGTATTCCACCTGGTATAGGGTAGTGTCTTAACTCTGCTATAGCAGGTATTGGTTTTCTACTCGAGTTAGAATGCACTTTTACCTGAAGGATGCGTTTTTCTAAATATCTCACTGGGGTAAAGACAATTCTTAATTTCAGGTCATGACGAAGGTAGCCTAATTTAACAAGTAATACTAAAATGATACAGTGCAATTATTTATGCAAATAATCCAAACAGAAATTAAAATTGGGACAATCATTCTTCCACACATTTTAATACATTTCAGTATATATTTTGATAAACCAATGCATCAACCATCACACCTTGTAAAAAGACAACCATATTTTTGTTTAAAAAAATATGATGCAACTGAATTAAGTCAACTCTGTCAGACACCATAAAAAGGCATTACATTTTTAAATGTTTTGTGAACAGCACATGTTAACATAACCCTTGGTTAAGAAACAGCTGATTGTTTAGTTAAAACATTAGATTATTCAGGTAATACAAATATGTAAGTGTTATGTTTGAAAAGACATATGTCATAGGGCATTTTTTATTTCCATTTTGGCATATTTCTTTTTGCTCTTTAGTAGCAAATAAATCAGGGATTCATTCATTCAATATTGACAAGACAAGCCACTGATGGTGTTAACAGTTAATTAAAACAGAAATGGTTCCAGTAATATCATTTACTAGATTTTTTTTGAAAAAACTAAAAATATATAGTCTGTCAGATCCATCAGAACTGGCAAACAAACTAGTGTAGTTTTAATAGATCTTAATCGGTCAGGAAGAAATATTCTGGTTGTGCAAATGATGAATTATAAATAAATTTGCTTAAAATATCATCCCAATAAGTTAAGGATCTTACAAAAACGTAACATTGACCAAATTGGAATTTATCAGGAATCACCTAATTTCAATAAATATTTTTTACAAGAAACTTCATGGAACTTCATTATTTTTTAGTAAACAGTCATTATGTTTTTAATAATTCTAAACACTTATTTTGGCAGTGTGTTTCTAGGCAAAGAGCTGAAAAAATACTCCAAAATATACCAATATATTTCCTAAACTTTGCCTAAACTATGAAAATAAATATTCCTTGCTGTACAAGGATTGTTCACATGTTACATCCCTGAGATTCTACACTCCTAAACAATGCTTGCAACTGATCAAAAAAGGAGAGCGACTTGGTAAAATCGTTGTTTACATGCATCCCCTTCTACAATCAATGTCGAATAGCATGTAAGAAATCACACATACTTGGACAACATGGGAGGTCATAAGGGAAGACAAACATCTGATCTAATAAATAATGCAAATGTTTGATTTACGTTTGTGAGATAACAGCTGGTCGACTAAAAATGTATTGCGATGTGCTCTGGACAGAAAAGTGAAAGGTGTTCTCAAGCCACAATGCCAGAAGTCACGTGTAGTTAAAAGACCAGCTTGCATGTTGTACAAATAATACTTGAGAGAACCACCATGCAAGAATGCATTTAAACTTCAACAGTTCAAACATATTTCTTAAGGAAAGTGAGCACAAATCTCTACAGGTTCATTTAGACAGTTACAAGAAACACAAATTACCGTATTGCCAAAAGGGGTCAAAACGGCCATTTAAGTTAGGGATGTTCTTATTCTTTCACCACAAGGAAACAGCATATCTGTAAATAATTGGTAAATAAACAAGTTAACATGTTCCTTGATATTTGTAACTCTTTTACATTTTAAATGTCAAGGGAAAGATATCCACATGTCAAAAAACATGCTACAGTATTTTGTGTTAACCTGTTCATGCTAATGTGCGGGTTATTCAATACACCAAGCATATAGTGAACAGGATGACATATCAAAATACCATGTAGGTCCATATAGCTGTTTCTTGCGTTTTCGATTATATTAATAGCCTCCTTAATAAAGCCTCCTACCAAATACTTTATCAGTACTTATGAATATAAGGAGGCAAGGGAATATAGTCTTACTATTGGGACGTCCCCTTAATGTCTTTCTGTATTAAATTGGTGTGACACATATTACTTCCTTGCATTATAATATCCAAAGTGACTGATCTAAAAATCAATGCAAGAAAAGAAAACAATTTAGAGATTGTCATTCACAACAAATTCCATCAGTGACATTTCTGTTCTATGCATCATTTATACATGAAGCGTTTCCAATGCAGATGTATACACTTAACAAATGTTAAAAGGTACTGATAAAGAAAGCTTAAAAGAGCCTATACTGATTTAACCTTAGTTACAGCACTTATTTTAAACACTCAGTGTGTTTCATTGTCCCGATATCTGGTTCCTAATATCTATCCCAGGTCAAATCAGTCTAAGAAACAACAGGTTAAGTAGAAGTACTTGATTTGTATGTTTTACCGATTGTAACAAAACCCAATTTAGTTTATTAAAAAGCAAATGTTCGGTTTAAATTGGCATATAGTTTAGTGTATAATCTTTAAAAAGTATTAATAGGATAAAAATAGCATCAATTCCAGGTATGTAGGATTAAATGAATGGGTTGTTATTTACACATATACATTCTACCTACCTCAATCACACCAAAAGTTACACTGGATCCGGAAAGTATTCAGTGTTTCACTTCACATTTTGTTAAGTTACAAAAGGGTTCGGGGAAGACTCTCAAGACCATAAGAAACAAGATTCTCTGGTCAGATTAAACAAAGATTGAACTCTTTGGCATGAATGCAAAGGGTCATGTCTGGAGGAAACCAGGCACCGCTCATGACCTAGCCAGGTCCTGATGGAGCTTGAGAGGTCAAGCAAAGAAGATTGGGAGAAACTACTCAGAAATATGTACGCCAAGCTTGTTGCATCATACTCAAAAAGACTTGAGGCTGTAATTGCTGCCAAAGGTGCTTCAACAAAGTATCGAGCAAAGGCTGTGAATACTTATGTACATGTCATATTTTCTTTCACTTTGTGACTATAGGTTATTGAATGTAGAATTTTGAGGGAAAAAAGTGAATTGACACCATTTTGGAATAAAGCTATAACAAAATGTAGAAAGTGAAACGCTGTAAATGCTTTCCGGAAGCACTAACTTTGTACGAAACAGAATAAGATTCTTCAATGATTTCAGCTCTTTGGTTGCAAATCCCCAGGATCCCCAACGTGAGGCTTACAGGCAACAAAACAAAACGTATTTCCAAATCAAACCATGGTCTCAGTGACAAGCCTAATACCTCCAAAGTTGGAATATGGAAAGACATCTACACTCTTCAGACAAGTTCTCCTTCATTTCAAAAGTAACCATTCGCAACTTCCTTCAGGAGTTTTTAATTGAACAATTTGTCAAGTCCTTCACAAAAAAGGCCATCATCCAGCAAACGCATTGTAAAAACTCGTATCGGTGATAAAAATATCTCTGCGACAATTATGATTTACATCAATCAAATAAAGATACACGCAGCTAAAACAAACTGCAGTTTCAGCATAATTTTGCTATATACAGCATGTTACTGTACTGTAAAAGTGCTGGGTTTTGTGTCAGTAATCATGTAGTGTATAAACCACACAGTGATACCTCAATAATACTGTTAAAGAGGGTGACACAAAGACGTCTTCAGATGGTGATGCTGCTTTTTCACCACCAAATTCAGTCGCAGTATTGCCTCCAATAATACTTAGAAAAAGGGACAACCGCTACCATCGCCATTATAGAGCTAAAGGCCATGTCTGCTTTAGAGCAAAAGGCCACGCCCCTATGGAAGTGCCGCCTGAACAGGACAAAGTTTGCACTTAGATGAGCCTGGAGTTGCGCAGGAACTGGATGAGAACTTTGTAGATGAAGGTGTATTGGGAGATGGTCTGCACCATCATCATGCGCTGCTGACGGAGCATGTTGAGAACTGTCGGGATGTCCAGCATCTGGAGAAAATATGGAGAATCAGATCATTTCATTGGTTCTGGGGCCCATGTCACCTATTGATGTAGAGGTGTGAAATTCTAACGCTGCAAAAGGACTAGACTTGTGTTCAATCTTGGCAAGGTGACTCATGCGTTCTTGACATTGTATAGCTCAGTGTTTACCTCGTTGTGTTCCAGACAGGCAATCATGATCTCAGAGAGGATGACCACCCCGGTGCGACCCACACCGGCACTACAGTGGACCAGAACAGGTAGGTTGGTGTTTTTGGGGTCACTGGTGCTGTTGGTGTGTCTCCTCACCGACTGGATCTCCTCCAGGTACGCTGGGGAATAAAAAACAATATTTTAGACATCACAAATCTAAATGCCAGGATATGGCTTGCTAATTTGAATACATATATATATATATGTGCTGAAACGCCACTGACTGAGAAAGCCCTTGAAGTCCTCCGGACAGCCGTGGTCCGGCCAGTCCGTGTACTGCAGGTGCCAGAGTGTGCGCTCCTGGCCCGTCAGGAGGTGTTTGATCTTCAGGCCCGTAGTGGCATAGCAACCAGAGTCCGTCCTGAAGCGTGTAGTGATCTTGAAGCGCCCGTACGTCACCGTGTTGTGGCGGGAGCCCAGCCGCGGCCAATAGCGGAAGCTCTTCTCCCTGCCCCCCTCCTGGGGTTAGAGAATAGAGAGGAATTATTAGGAAACAAACAGTGTATGAAACAAACAGCAGTTTACCAAAGATGCTCTCACCTCCTCTGCTGTAACCATGGCAATGATGGCCACGCCCTGCTCCCACACCATTTGCCAGAAGTCCTGGCAGGTGTTGGAAAGAGGACCCTGAGAGGCAATGTAGTTCCACTCCTCTCCTCCCACAGTAATCTAGGAAACGGTAAATGAGGTATCCGGTTAGTGACCTCAACCACTGAAGCATTTGTGTTCTCTAAATGCTTGTTTAAACACCAACAGAATCGGGACAACGGCGAGGCGTAAGTGGACCAAAGTTTGGTTACAACTTATCAAAACCGGAAGTAGACAACGCTCAAAGTAAATATATTTTCTTGTTTTGCCAACAAGTAGACTTTGAGAGAGCCTCTGTTTTTGCGCATTAAGCACCCCCTCTCTCCACGTGAAATGGTTTGGTCCAGCTTTTTTGTTTTTATATTTAACCCCTGTGGAACATTACCCTTATGTGTGAGGCGTTGATATAACCAGTGTTGTTCTCCTTAGTGGGTACTAGCTCCACCCGCGTGTCATCGTACGGTAGCACGTCCTGGAAGCGGTTCCTCTCTCCACTTTCAGACAGCTGGGCAATGTTGCAGTCACAAGCCGGGCGGCGTTTGGGGATGAGCTCATACTCCGTGAACACCATGCCTTCCTCCATACGCTGCTCCAGCACCTTACACTAGAAGGACAGGTGTATAACAATCAAGTACATTTAACAGTTAAAAACCACATAGCAGAAGCATCTGTTGTGCCCATCTTGGACGGACATCAGGGCGACTAAAACCCAAACAGATGTAGCAAGTACGACAGGATCAGCATTTAGCACTCAAATCAATCTCGGTTTAAACTGCAGGCGTGTTTTAACATACTTAAAAACGATTGAAACACATTACGTAAAACACCGCTTTGATTACAGATTACCTGGATGCACAACAGACTTCAGAAAAACCTCCACATTTAGAAAAAAAAATACACAGATGGCTACAACAGAAGTTATTTTGTGATTTTTTATGGAAAGTGTCAACAAAAAAACAACAAAAAAATGTCCTTGGGTAACTGGGCTAGAACCTGTTTAAATTACAGTTTGAAGCAAATGTTTATCTGTAAGATGTTCCCATGGAATCACAACATACAAACCTAACCTATTACCACTTCAATCATCAACATTTATATGACACACATATCACACATAACATATTTGTATCTTAGAGATTTTTTACACATTTGTGAAGGGCATTTAACCCCATGTTACCCTACTATTCCTGCTTGATTATGTGGTCATTCAATTTCCACATTAATTTACACCATGTAAAGTCTGCAAATGTAAACATAGTATCAGATAGTATCAGTAGTACAAACACATTAAACACCAGTCGGCCTACCCACCCTTAGACAAACACATAGAATAACCACAACAAACAACACACACTAGAGCGTTGTCCACTGCCTACCCTCTCGTCATTGGACGCCATCTCGGGTTCGTCTTTCCCCGCCTCGTGCAGGGGCAACCGTGACAGGGTCAGGCCGTTCAGAGCAGCCACCTTCAGGGGACCCATCTTCTTCACCTCAGCCCGCTTCTTCATGCCCTGTTAGGAGTTTAGCGGGAAAGAGGATCCCGGAGAGAGAAACCTAGTGAAACTAAACTTGACAATACCTGAGGAAGTTACTGCACTTCCTTGTTGTGTAAAGTGCTTTCACATGGAATGCCACTGAGCCTGCTTTTGAAGTCACACCCTGCAACATTTCTTTCAGCTAAGGGTGGACATGGTGAATTGGCCAGCCGACACAATAAAACTTATATAAAGAATACCGGGCATGTAGTGATTTTATGAGTTAATGTGATGTCATAGGAGTAGTCACCTGACCAAATGAGTAACTCTGATTGGTTTACATGTGACTCATTTGGCATATTCCATAGTGTTGTGAATGTTGGAACATTCACTTGGTGAGAATGATAAATGTGACTTAAGCTAGGAGAAAAACAAACTGTAAGGGCTTACACAACCAACTCAAAGACATGAACATTGGTAGAATATGTTCTTTGAACAACCAAATGAACACTGACCCCTCTAATCAAAGTAGCAAAATAGACCATAGGGCAACAACAAACTACTTTGGTAGTGGTGGATAAATGCATGAATCACTCACAACAGGAGGCAGACCATCGATGGGTTTCTTCCCAATGGGAACGTCTGACACAGGCCTCTTCTTGATGAAGTCCTTCTTAACTTTCGCTTTGGTCTGCCCACTCATGTCACCGTCTGAAACCGAGGGACCCATCCTGCCAGGCTGACCGACCACTGAGTAGTGAGGCTCCGCCTCCTGGATGACCTGGTGTGCCTGATAGGACGGGAGTCCTGAGATGACAGGGTCACGGGAGGAGCCGATGGGATATGCGGGTGGCGGCTCCCAGGGAATCTGCTCCGGATTGGCTAGAAGCTGCTGTGGGTCGGGTCCAGACAATAGTGCATCGTGGGATTGGGGGGTGTGGCGCCCACTCTCGTCCTCAAACTCCTCCTCCTCGCTGCTGTGCACCAGCATGGTTGCGTCGGACAGGGACTTCTTGTGGCCGTAACGCACGTCCTCCTTCCCCTCCCCCCTGTCCTCAGACTTGGTTCGCTCCAGGAAGATGTTAAGATGGGAGCCAGAGGCGGAACCCCGATGTCCGGATACGGGTGTGTCGGCGGCCGAGGCGGACACGGTCCTCTCCTTGACCCTCATTCCCTCCACGCCGTAAGCGAGGCCGGCTATTTCTATTGAGTTGCGTTTGCGTGCGTCGCGCTGGTGAGGTTGGTGTTGCGGCGGCGCGCTGAGGAACAGCGGCTCAGACACCTCCTGCAGGGAGTGGGCGACGGGCAGGCTGTCCTCCTGGAAGGTCTGGACCGAGTGGTGGACGCGCCGTGTGATTATCAGGTCCGGGTTGCTGCTGCTCACGTATAGGTGGCGAGACAGGTCCGGCGTGCTGTTGGCTGGCCGTGGACGAGTGCCGTATGGGTAGGGTGGCGGCGGGCGGTACACCTGGGTCCTCATGATGTTGGCCGCAGGGTACTCTTGCGCCTGCTGCATCTGGACGTTGGTCAACTCAGGCACGCTCACCGCCCCAACCACCGGACGCCTCTCCGAGGGGTAGGGATAAGCGGATGGGCTGTGGAAGCTCGAGTTGAGATGAAAGGGGTAGTGGTGATGTGTCCCGTGTTCCCCCCTGATCTCCGGCTGGCTGTAGACCAGCGGGTCGGGGCGACTGTATGCGTACGAGTTCCCGATGTTAAGGTTCCTCATCGAGTGGCTCTGGCGGTGCTCGTGGGCCGGCGCCATCCCGCCGCGGCCCTTCTGCCTCATGACCGTCTCGTAGTCCGGGGTGGCGCGGTACGACGGGGGGATGAGGGCGCTGTGGCGGTGCGAGGGCACGTAGTCAGTTCGGAGAACGTCGCTCCCGGTGATGGACGGGTTGGAGGACATGGGCGACGGCTGCATGTAGTGCTGGGGGTTGGTAAGGGAGCTGGTGCTGCCGTTACGTAGTCGCCCGCTCCCACCGCTGACGTACTCCAGGGGGGAGCGGTCCAGGCTGGTTTGGGAGTGGTAATAGTAGCCATTCTGGCTGTTCACATACAGGTTGTCTGGAGACAAAAGGGGCCTGTTAGAACCACAGTAGCAGTATCGGAATACCTGTCGGGAATCGCTCGAAACCCGCTCAAATATAGATTGGGTTACAGCAATCCCGAGTTATCCTGGTCAGGGTGAACTCTACGGGTACCTTGGGAGGACGTGTAAGGCTCTGTGAAGTGGCCGTTGTAGTGTGGTGGGGGCATCATGTAGGCCGGGGGCTTTGGCTGAGGAGGGAGAGAACAAAGGCATGTTTCATTTACTGCACGCATCATCTGAACGCAGCCCCAAGGCACGGAAACACAAATCTATTATTGAACTGAAGCGCTGGCCAGAGGCTGCAACGTTGGTCTAGATATTAGGCAGTGATTTGTCTATGCAGTAGCATGAACCTATTTAGCAAAAACTGCAGCCGTCCATTCTAGGTGCGGCACAACCCAGCCTCAATAGACAAGATGCAGCCAATCAATGGTACGGAGGCTGCTCTGTTTGGTTGGCGGCTAGTAGGCCTTTTGTTTGATTTTAATCGGTAGTTCAGCTTTTGCCGTATTATTATCATTTATTAATTTATTTTCCCTTAAGTCTGCGTCATAAACATCTGAAGACCGGCCACCCGTACGAACTTGAGCTGGCCCTGAGGATGGTAAGTTGCTGTTTTCTAGAAACATGCATTCAACGCGTGGTTGAATATTCTGATCTCTCATAATGCAATCATTTAAGTGTCAGGCTCTGTAGTGAGGACTAAGACCCAGAGACATGATGAGTGCAGTTAGTAGGCAAGTTAGTGGTGTAGTAACAGTGTGTGTGTGTGTGTGTGTGTGTGTGTGTGTGTGTGTGTGCGTGCGGTTTACTGGCTGCTCACCAAAGACAACCTGGTGGAGGATCGCCGTCTCACCGGGTTCACCGTGGGAGACTGGGTTTGGCTGAAAATAAAAAAACTGAGTCAACCAAACGGGTCATAAAATCAAAAATGCTTTTAAGTTCAAAAGGACTCCGGGTCTCAGTTTAGAGATTAGGGTGAATAGTTTCGATCAAATCGTCCCGTAAAATGAAACACACCCAGACAAGTCTATTTAAGATTTACTTTAAAAACCAACAAGTCCTCGCCCAACACCATAAAAACATGTGGTGACCAGAAGAGTGGTGTCATGTCTAAATCTGGGGTGTTTGGTAGGACTCTGGTTGGTTGTTAACGGAGGCTGTGGGCCTGTACTGTGGGCTCTGGCTGCTAACAGCGTTGCTCACCCCTTGTTAGAAGGCAGAAAAGGAAAGCGAGGAAAGGAAAGAGTGAGAATTGACTTCTGGGAGCCCTCAGAAGGCGGAGGAGGGTCAGACTCCTCTCTGGAGAGTGGAGGAGATGGGACAGGAATGAGGAGAACACACATGCAGAACCACACAGAACCACACCGCACCAGAACTGGACTTGTGAAGAGAGGGACACTCACAGGCTACTCTTGTTAATCTTATAAAACTTGTGCCTGGCCAAACACATCCGGCACACATATTTGGAGGTCTCCATGTCATCCTGTAGAACAGAAAACATACACAGGGTAAGAAATCCTGTACTGTGGTTGTGCTCTTCCTGTTCACCTACCAAAATACAACTGTTGTGGTGAAAACACAGAACACACGTGCGTTTTTGTCTTACAGGGTACCAGTGCGACGTGCGTGGTGGTTCCAATGTTAACGGTACTCACGGTCTGGAATTGCACGCTCTCCTCTTTGTTGGCCAGCTCCAAGGCAAAGAAAGACTTATTGTGAGTCATGTTGTTAATTTCATTCCACCTACATGGCCAATTAAAACACGAGGGGGGGCAAGAGCATGAGGCAGTGATCACACTTAAAACTGGTTTCTGCTGTGAAGAGCAAGGACACTAATAGAAACCACAACTGAGTCAATATTACCGTTTAACACATGTCCGAAATAAACAATGTTGTTAGCATTAAGCCTGAGATATTCTAGTTTCCCAAACCTCTCTGCAGTTTCACATTGCAGCTTCTTGCACATTATGAAATTAGACAAAGGCTTTAAGAGTAGCTTTCTAATTTCATAAGTTGTGCTAGTTCAGAGATAAAGCAAATGTAATATATATTGCTAGGCCGAGGATAAGTTGAAGAAACTCTGTTCTAGACAAAATGAGACATTCACTTGCCAAAATGTAAGGCTTGAGTGCAGCAAACACATAATAATGTCTCATCTCATCTCATCTTCAACCGCTTATCCGGGGTCGGGTCGCGGGGGTAGCAGCTCTAGCAGGGGACCCCAAACTTCCCTTTCCCGGGCAACATTAGCCAGCTCTGACTGGGGAATCCCGAGGCGTTCCCAGGCCAGTGTGGAGATATAATCTCTCCACCTAGTCCTGGGTCTTCCCCGAGGTCTCCTCCCAGCTGGACGTGCCTGGAACACCTCTCTAGGGAGGCGCCCAGGTGGCATTCGTACAAGATGCCCGAATAATGCCACATAATAATGTGTCTGTGGACAATTATGTTTTTCCAAAAACATTACAAACCAATATTCCCAAAAGAAAAGAGATGAACTTAGACTTAAAGTGGTCTGTTTTGGTGTTTGAGATTCTAATGGTTTCCACCAAACTGAAAATGTCATTGACAACTGCACTACGATATCGATAGAATCGTGAAGATGGCAGAAAGTTGTCAATCTGGAACATTTTAAGAGCTTTGAAGGTTTCTTTATGTGCAGTTGCAGAACCCATTAAGCACTATGATGAATCTGCCTATCGTAAGTATCACCACTGCAAGGGAGACCTCATGTTCAGTCTCTCAAACTGGCATTCAACTGCACGTCAGATCGCAGCCCAAATAAATGATCCCAGAGTTCAAATAACAGACACATCTCAACATCAACTATTCAGAGGAGACTGCATGAATCAGGCCTTCAGGGTCAAATTGCTGTAAAAAAGCACCCAATAAGAAGAGACTAGCAATGAACATTAGTCTTCTAGAACTATGTCTTTTGGTCGCATTAACTTTGTTTTTCTAACTGTCATGTTATTGTAAGGTGCAGAAGGAGTGAACAGACAATCTCTAAATGTGTGGTTCCCATTGTGAAGAATGGTGGTAACGGGTGATGGTGTGGGGGTGTTTTACTGGTGACACTGTCTGTGACTTATTTAGAATTCAGGGCACATTCTACCAGCATGGCTGCCATAAAATAACTCAGCAATTCCCCTTCCCATCTGGATTTGGCTCAGAAGGACTATCATTTGTTTATCAACAGGACAGTGATCCAAAACACATCTCCAGACTGTTGTGTGGACTATTTGACCCAGAAGGAGAGTGACGGTGCTGCATCAGATGACCTGGCCTCCACAATCATCCAACCAAATCAACCCAATTAAGATGGTTGGGATAAGTTGGACCCCAGTGTGAAAAAAAGTTAGCTCACAAGATCTCAGCATAAGTGGAAACTCCCTATGACTGTTGGGAAAGCATTCCAGGTGACTACCTCTTAAAACTGGTTAAAAAATGCCACAAGTGAGCAAAGCTGTCATCAAGGAAACAGGTGGCACCTTTGAGAAATCTACAAGTATGTATGTATTTTGATTTGTTCAACATTTTACTCTACAATAAGGGAAATAGTAGAACATTGAGCACTGATTTCTTTTAAACAATAGTTAGCTCTGGACTGAGCTAGACTCGAAATGCTAACCCATTAATTAAATCTCCTGCTACATCTTTAGACGGACATACCACAAAGGATTTCATTCAGACAGTTCTTATTAAGAATTACGTGGCAGGACAGTTTGAAATAATCCATGTAAATCATTTTAAATGCCGTATTCAGACTCATTCACTTTCTCCACATGAAGTTACAGATTACAGTTTGCCATTAAGCATGTTCTTAAAATTGTGCCTAATTAATGAAAATCCAAAATAAATATCTTATGTACATAAGTATTCAGGATGTTTATTCAGTACTTTGTAGAAGCACATTTGGCAGTGGTTCCATCTTTTATTCTAAGGTATGCCTGCAAGCTTTGCACAGCTGGTGTAGAGTAGTTCCTCATATTCTTCCAGGCAGCTCCTTTCAAGCTCTGTCAAAACGAATGGGCAGTGTCAGCGATCTGCGATCCGATCTACCCACAGATGTTCAACGGGGTTCAAGTCCAAGCCTTGCCTGGGCCACTCAAGGACATTCACAGACATGTCCTAAAGCTACTCCGATGTTGTTGTAGATGTGTACTTTGGGTCTTTGGGCTAAAGTTGAAATCCTCGTCACTCTATGAGGTTCTGTGTACTCTGGATTCCTGGAATCCTGACCAGCAAAGATGAGGCAGAAGGGCAACTGTCATCACAGAGAAACTCTGAAGCTCTGAAAAAATTGGGTTCTCCATCATGACCTTGCCAAGGCCCTTTAAGTTACTTAGTTGAGCCTAATGGCCAACTCTAGGAAGTGTAGATGTTTCAAACGTCTTCTATTTCGCAATGATTGAGCATACAGAACCGCTGGGAACTTTCAATGCTGATCAACGCTTATAGAACCTTAGGTCAATGCCTGGAAACAATTTGATCTTGGAGGTCTACCTTATCTAGGTAGATGACTGCCTTTCTAAATCAAGTCAATCAAGAAATCTAAAGCATGATCTAACGACACAGGTTGCATCTGAGCATAATTTAGTGTCTTGCCAGAGGGTCTGAACACTTATGTACATTGGATATTTTAGCATTTCATTCAAATTAGGCACAGACATCTAGGTCTGGGACAAATAATCAAAATTACCGAAATCCAATTTATTTTGGTTCCTATCGAGGACAAGTCTGAAACGAATGGGGGAAAAATGCCACATTGTATTACATTATTGTGTTGTGGAAATAGGTAATTACAAATAAAAAAAAATAACAATAGGTTTGTTGACAGAAACTGCCATCTGCGCAGCAAACGAGCAAAAGAAAATATATATATATAATTAGCAAATGTATAGCCCATGACATGCATTCCATTTCTGTTGTGACAAACAAAGGTTTTACAAAAACCTGATTCGAAGTATCGCGTGCCTTCACGGTAAAAGTTATACCACGTCGCTACAATGAAACCAAACAACAAGTAATGGAAAGCGTAAAAGAAGCCGAGTGCATTTCCCATGCGAACGATGGATGAAATATCAACAGCACAGCACAAATCATGCAACATGATTGGAAGCTTGTTAGCATTTTGAAAGATTCATCCACTATTGTTGTCGCACACAGGAGTAAATATAGGGGGAAAGATATAGGCCTAAATGCTCAAGCACACAAACATTCTTTCTGACTGTCAATCAGAAACGTGCTGTCAACAAAAGAACCAAAGATGGGCGAGGGAGGGCCGAGCCAACTCACAGGCACTGAAATGTTTATGTTATATTAGAAGTTTCACTAAAAAGAGATTTGGTATTTTCCCTTGCATCGAATATTGAGAAAACCATATCATCCACCCCTACACATATCTAAATATAAATAAATGGACACAGAAAGGTCCTTAACATACTAACATGTGGAGAAACCAGAAGAGTATCAATACTTTCCCAAACACTGTATGTTTAAACAGTAAAAAAAATGTCACCCTTACTTGAACACAAGGGGTGGCCTGCCATTTTTGTGCTTGACAAAGATGCCATCAAGACAGGCCCCGAGGAGAATATCAGTGCCTTGGCTGTCCTGTGGAAATGGGTTTAGAGTAAAAGATTAAATGGATGATAACAGCTAAAGACAAATGTGGAGCTCACAGAGCTTAATGTTCTGGGTGGTCTAAGGTTTTACATCCATGTAAACAATCCAAAACGACAGCACCAGTATCTGCTGATTATCTGCTGCTTTCTAACACAAACGTATTAGAGATGTAAATGTGCTGTTAGGTTTTATGGGTGCTAGTGTAGGTACTGCAGGGTGCCTATGTTCACCTTGGCTGGGGTACTCTCCTGGCCGTAGCCCTCCATCTTCTCTACTTCCTGCATGTACAACAGCTCCGCCTCAGGGGCAGGCAACCCCCTAAGAAAAACACACAGACACAGCAATGTAGCAAAGTTTCAGAAACAATACAGGAGTGTTCAAAAACATTTTAGGAAAAAAGCCTGGCTAACATATTAGTTTCATTTTAGATTATCTGATTTGATGAGCAGATGCTCTCATCTAGAGAATATGACAGAAAAGTACACTTTTTATTTTGGTTGGTTTAGTCGTTTAAAGCATTTTTGTGTAATTGAAACATTTTAGTCCCATTTAGTCCCACTTATACTACTACAACTATTAACTAGCCATTTTGCACACATGCACATACAGAGGTGCAACTCAGAAAATGTGCATATCGTGCAAAAGTTCATTTATTTCAGTACTTCAACATAAAAGGTGAAACTAATATAATACATGCAAAGTGAGATATTTCAAGCCTTTATTTGATATCATTTAGATGATTATTGCATACAGCTTATGAAAACCCCAAATTCAAAATCTCAGAAAATTGTAAGACATAATCATCAAAATTATATCAAATAAAGGAAATATCTCACTTTGCATATAATGAGTCTATATAATATCTTAGTTTCACATTTTAAGTTGAATTACTGAAATAAATAACCTTTTGCACGATATGATAATTTTCTGAGTTCCACCTGTACAGAGAATTTTTATCTTAATTGTAAATTATTAAGGACATTGAAATTGAGAAGAATTACAGTCAAAGCTTACAGCTTTAAGGACTCATCTGGAATACGAATTGTTTGAAAATTGTAATGTACACAAAAACAGAATTGAAATCTGTCATTTGTCAAACAAACCAGAATCTTAAACATATCGATACCCAGCTACTGCTTTGTACTGAACCTAATTTCAGTTCCGCTGTCTCAGTACACCTTGTATACAACACATCAAGCAAACCATCATACACAGCAACTCCTCACCACTAGCCTACAGAACCCATTTTAACCCGAACTCCCTGCAGCTGAGGCAGAGGTATGAAACTATCACCTGGAATGGTATCTCTGAGATGCATCTACACAGCCTTTCCAGGTTTCTATCAATTCAGACAATCCATGTGAAAGATGAGCAGAAGGCTTGAAATCGGCATGCTGTGATGAAGAGATGAAAACCATCTGGCCTTGGACTGGAGAAGTCAGCAGGGTCAATGCCAGGTCTGTGTCTCTGGGCTTTCATCTATCTGCCTCCCTGTAAATCACCACTCAAGACATACAACCTGATGTCGAGGGCAAGGAGAAAGAATAGTACCATGTGCTGCCTTACTAGATATGTTGGATTTGGACTCGCTTAGACGGAATGGGGTTTAGGCTGAGAATGTGTTTTCCACAGACAAAAAACTGCTGGAGGAACATCTAGAGAAATGCTCACCTATAGTTCTGGTAAAGTAGAATCACTTTCTGCGTGGCCTCTTTCAGGACTCGCTCATCCTGGATCCAGCCCTATAAAGAACCATGACACAATGCAGTAGGTTTAAAAGTGATCATATCAGTATGTATTACCGCATGTTTTATCACAATACAGACTGGCCCTCTGTACATTTCGCTTTTTGACATATTGCACACGTTAATAGATGATCTAACATCTTAATTAACATATAGAAGCACCAGTCATGGGCTAACTCATGGCACTAGGTTCTTCACCAAAGTGGGAAAAGAAGCATTTCATTTTCATGCAACCAGTTTATTTAAATGGGTTTCAAATTAAAGTCAGAAGAGTTAATGCTTCGGAGGCGGTTTAAATTATGTTCTGGAACTTTAAAAAAAAATTAGTTTGCTTTGGTTAAGATTTTTCTAACTAATGTATTGGTTTAACTATTTGTTGTTTCTTTGTGAAACAATTTGTGATTGTATTAATGTGTGTTGCAGAATGTCAAATATAAATTCTGTTCCCCAGAGTCATAAAAACAACTTACAATTGGAAAAAGCACAAACTTCTGAAGAAACTCCAGTGAATCATAACGATCGAAGTCACCAAAATCAGCTGAAATACAAATAACGAAAAACAAAATGTTTGTACACTGGATGAAGACAAGTAAATAAAAGCAGCCATGTTTTTTCTAAGCGTAAATACATAAGGAAACCTCACCTAAACACTTTCTTAGAATAGGAGAGAGTAATGCATCTATTTACGCAGCGCAAGCAGATTGAAAAGCAGGCTTTACATTTTCAGAACGGCTTGATGTGTTGTCGTTGCGGGGCTGTGGTACACAACAAAAAGGCCACCCCGTTTTAGAACAGTATGGGACTGTTTGTTACGGTAGGGGGAATGATTGAACTTCTGCAACTGTAGCGGTCCTACATTGAAAGCAATCTCATACTGCCTGCAAACTATGTTCACAGCTATGTCCAGCATTTGAGGCATTAGCCAGGCTAGAACACAGGCACATGCCCCGACTAGCAACTGTGTAAAAATAGACCATGGCCCATCATCATCCAAGCAAATAAATCAACTTTGCAGTGTTTTTATGTCAGCAAATACTTAACGGTATCTTAAAGCATTCAGTATTACTAGAATGCGATTTTGTATCCGCTTGCTATGGAGGTTGAGGAGCAGTTCGGACCTAGCAAGTGGTCTCAATTGCGGCGATTTGTTAACACCCAGGTCAGTATGTTGCGGCGTTGCCTGATATAACTTTGCCAGTAGTGTCTGAAATTCTTCTGGCAAGGCAAAAGCCAGAGCCCAGAAATGTCAAGCTCAACCGATGTGAACAGAGTTTATCCGGCTTGGGCGGTTTATAGGCTGGTTGGGGCTTTACAGTGTTATTGGCAAAGCATTTAAATAAATTGTTAGAAAATTAGAACATGTTCTTGTGTAAAACAAATAAAAGAATGCAGACTGTTGAATACCAACTACAAACATTGAATTTGAACCATCACATTTTAGTGATGTTTTTCATATTATATACATATATCTTGACATGTCAACCGTGTGAGTTAAGAAGATTCAATTACAATCTTTGGGAATATACTCTTAATGACTTTACTCCTGTTGCATTTAGAAACTGTCAAACACCTCAGGATCTAATAAGCATTTGCTGCAGAATATACAACAACAGGTAATAAAAGCAATGTGTGAGTAGGGTGCCAAAACATCAGATGTGGCCACCAAAACCATAACCTGACCTGTCACTAGGTTGGGAACAGATGCTGATCCTCAGTAGTATAGGAGTAGATTAGTGTTTACAGGATTGGATTTCCTTGTGTCACATCCAGAAATTAAGTTCAGTACTGATATTAACCTACCTTGCACTGCCAAACCAGCCAGGCGGATGGCCTGTTCTATGGAGCAAGGAATCCTGCCTTCCAAAACGTCTTTCTTCAACTGGAGGTAATACTGATATCTGTAGGGAGGTATAGGAGGTTGGTTAATCAGAAAGTGTGTAAACAAAATCGAAGATTGACCCTTGGGCAATTTCACTATTGAGCAAATCTGAGAAAAACGTAAAGACATGTAAAACAAAAAAATACTAAGTTAGATGGTGGATTATCTAGAAGAATTTATGCATGTGTAAAGTTAAATTAAATGTCACACAAAACCTGGGAGTATCGTAATGATGCACCTGTCAACCATATTAGGGTTGAATACTTATGCAAGCAACATTTTTTTTAAATAAATAAAAGAATCATGTTTCCCATAACATGAGTGGGTTTTAAAATGTCACTAATAAATGTTAGCATACCATTCGCAATTCTGTAATATCTGAGAATTTGCCAGGGATCGGAACACGTTAACAAAGCACTGTCAGTTGCTTCAAGTTAACCAGGAAACACACAGAGATAACATTTTGTCCAGGACAGCAGTCTACAGTAGTATCTATGGCCCCTCTGTGTTGAGCCAATAGCTGACCTGGTGATCTCCTGCTGGAGTTGGGCCACTGTGGACACATAAAAGACCACCCCAAAGTAGACGGTGGGCTCCAGGCCATACTTGTCCAGCTGCTTCTTTAGGGGCTTTTCCAGATCGATCCATCGCTGCTGGTTCTGCTTGTTGAAGTACCACAGGCTGAAGTAGGTTATCTGGCGAGGACAGACATTTTTTAAACGTAGGCAAAATGACATCCTAATGGCTGGATAGAGAACACTGAAATGTCTCACTTATTTTAGTTGACCAATTGTAATATATTTTTACCTTAATTTTACCAGGTTAGTTGACTGAGAACATTTCAGCAATTTAGGGTTATCTGCTTTCCTCAGGAACAGAATAACAGATGTTTTAACTTTCCGCCTCTAAAGAACAACCTTTCATTACAGGACCGGTTCTTAATACAACAAGGCCACTCTATATAGGCTAAGTTCACTAGGCATCCCTTAAACTGCCAATATTTTCTAATACGAGTAAAACAAATGAAATCAAAGTTCATATTTACAATTTGTACCTACCAATCACATTTCTCATAAAGAAATAAGTAAAACCTGCTGGTTCCAGCTTTAGTGGGAGATCACCATCAGACAACACACCATTATCAGGAAACACATACATTCTAAATACATATGCCAAATATTCTGTTATTATTGCTGAAATGAAAACAATATATTTTATGCAAGGACTGTGCTTTAAACCAGCCAACAAAGATACCCAGAAAGTAGGTTTCTGTAAGCAAATCATGGAGCTAAATCAAAGCCTCCTTAATGTACGCTGTGAAACACACTTCCCCAGTCCCACAGAGCTAATGTTACTTAGCTAGCTATCATAGAAATTAGGAAATGCACATGTTAACTTTATGAAGACCCCTATTGTACATCACAACATTAATACAAAGGGGGACTAAAGCAACCCCCACACCTTTTAATATATCTGTTCATCTCCTAGACAATACCATCCCATTTTGGAATAAGGCTGTAACATAACAAAATGTAGAAAAAGTGAAGCGCTGAAAATACTTTCTGGATACACTGTATATATCACAATATAATTTGAAGCACAGACGGTAACAAAATATATCACTATATTTTTCTCAATTTAGTCTTAGTCAAACAGGTGTCCAAGAACCCGATGGTCACTCTGACAGAGTTCCAGCGTTGGTCTGGGAAATGAGGAGAACCTTCCAGAAGGACAACCATCTCTGCAGCACTCCACCAATCAGGCCTGTATGGTAGAGTGGTCAGACTGAAGCCATTTCTTAGTGAAAGGCACTTGACAGCCCTCCTGGAGTTTGCCAAAATACACCTGAAAGACTCTCAAGACCATGAGAAACAAGATTCTCTG
The DNA here is from genome assembly GCA_029465975.1 of Dallia pectoralis. Taxonomy (NCBI): domain Eukaryota; kingdom Metazoa; phylum Chordata; class Actinopteri; order Esociformes; family Umbridae; genus Dallia; species Dallia pectoralis. The sequence goes on along the minus strand of CM055754.1, from coordinate 8,330,202 downwards.
GTCTGATTTAACAAAGATTGAACTCTTTAACTTGAATTTCAATGGGTTATGTCTGCAGGAAAACCAAGCACCGCTTATCTCCTAGACAGTACCATCCCTACAGTGAAGCATGGTGGTGGCAGCATCATGCTGTGGGGATATTTTTCAGCGACAGGAACTGGGAGATTAGTCAGGAGTATTGAAGTCGAGGTAAAGATTAATGCAGCAATGTACAGAGACATTGCTTGATGAAAACCTGCTCCAGAGGTTTCCATTTTGGAATAAGGCTGTAACATAACAAAATGTAGAAAAAGTGAAGCGCTGAAAATACTTTCTGGATACACTGTATATATCACAATATAATTTGAAGCACAGACGGTAACAAAATATATCACTATATTTTTCTCAATTTCTATATGAAAGCATTTAAAAGGGTAAAGCAACTGTATGTCAGCTATTACTATAGTCTAAACAGTATTACTAGAGCAAATGTACATATGGCTGCACTACGTAGATATATTTAATACCAAAGCTTGAGTATTCCAAAAACTAGCAGGCTCTTCACATGTAGAGTTCAGTGCAATTTTAGGAAAGAAGTGGAGAAAATTACCTGAAGCAATCACTCTACCTAGATATGATAAATGCAGCAAATAAAGTATTTTGTTGGTTTATCCTGAGGCAAGCCCTTCCTGAATTTGAATCTAAAGCATAATAACAAATAAGCAGGTTTAGCACAAAGAGCACCATCTAGAGGATAAGGCAATATCCAATTGATTATCAGGAAGTTTGGTGAACTACAATTACTTTTTTCTCTGAACAGTAAAAAACCCTCAGCACCATTCACAGGGAATACAAAACAAAAAACTAATAAGCAATGTTCCAAATTACTGCGTCATACTTTTTGTCAAACAGAGAACCTATCACGTATATGGCTGGGTTTGGATGTTATACTATGACTAAACCAGTCATATGCGGACATTGGCTTGTGCTAGGACTGGGCAGTTTGGCCTGAAATACAGTGCATCCAGAAAGTATTCAAAGTAGTCATTTTATTCCTCAAAATTCTACACACAATACCCAATAATGATTAAGTGAAAAACATTTTTCGGTTAAAAAACCAAAACAAAAAAAACCACACATGTGCACAAGTATTCACAACCATTCACAACCTTGGCCATGACATTCAAAATTGATTTCACTGTTTCCACTGATCATCCTTGAGATGTAACTACTAATTAAATGTAGTCCAACTGTTGTAATTACAGTTGATTGGACATGATTTGGAAAGGCACACACATGTCTATACTAGGTCCCACCGTTGATAGTGCATGTCGGAGCAAACACCAAGCCATGAAGTTCAAGAAATTTTCAGTAGATCTCAAAGACAGGATTGTATTGAGGCACAGATCTCGGAAAGGATACAGAAAAATATTTGCAGCATTGAAGGTCCCAATGAGCCCAGTCGCCTCTATCATTTGTAAATGGAAAAAAAGTTTGGAACCATCAGGACTTTCCCTCGAGCCAAACTGATCGACATGGGGAAAAGGGTCTTAGTCAAACAGGTGTCCAAGAACCCGATGGTCACTCTGACAGAGTTCCAGCGTTGGTCTGGGAAATGAGGAGAACCTTCCAGAAGGACAACCATCTCTGCAGCACTCCACCAATCAGGCCTGTATGGTAGAGTGGTCAGACTGAAGCCATTTCTTAGTGAAAGGCACTTGACAGCCCTCCTGGAGTTTGCCAAAATACACCTGAAAGACTCTCAAGACCATGAGAAACAAGATTCTCTGGTCTGATTTAACAAAGATTGAACTCTTTAACTTGAATTTCAATGGGTTATGTCTGCAGGAAAACCAAGCACCGCTTATCTCCTAGACAGTACCATCCCTACAGTGAAGCATGGTGGTGGCAGCATCATGCTGTGGGGATATTTTTCAGCGACAGGAACTGGGAGATTAGTCAGGAGTATTGAAGTCGAGGTAAAGATTAATGCAGCAATGTACAGAGACATTGCTTGATGAAAACCTGCTCCAGAGGTTTCCATTTTGGAATAAGGCTGTAACATAACAAAATGTAGAAAAAGTGAAGGGCTGAAAATACTTTCTGGATACACTGTATATATCACAATATAATTTGAAGCACAGACGGTAACAAAATATATCACTATATTTTTCTCAATTTCTATATGAAAGCATTTAAAAGGGTAAAGCAACTGTATGACAGCTATTACTATAGTCTAAACAGTATTACTAGAGCAAATGTACATATGGCTGCACTACGTAGATATATTTACATATATAGTACAGATAGACTTAATAATAAAAAAATCAACTGACTAACTATAGCTTTGAACTGGTGGAATTCCAAGTGCCCAACTACAGTGGAGATGCATGTGGATGTTTTGAAACTAGATTGTTTGCTAAAGTTCAAACTAGGGTTCGATGCTTCAATTATTTGTGATACAATCATCTTAAAACATTCTTCATTGTAACAAGAATTTCATTTAACCAACAAAACTCGCAGTATTCATCTTTAAAATGTGCCAATATGAGAAAATTGAAAGTTATGATAGTGTACAGAACATTTTCATGATAACCAAATTCCTCTAATAAAGACTTTCGGGACAGATAACTCTTGAAGCATATTTTTTCCCGCATTGTACTACGCTGAGAGGACCCGTGTATTAAATGTCAGTTTGTTTAATTCAAAAAGCAAATGTGTCCCGTTACTTTAACGCATGCATGGTAAAGACATTAACTTGGCAGACAAACTGAAAAGGAGAGTTACAGAGTGCTGTGCAGCCCTTCCTGTTGAGTCTTGTGACTGTCTGCTGGAGTAGAGCAGGGTGGATCGCACAATGAATGGGTGTTAAACAGTATTGTTTGTGATAATGGGAGTTTGGCCCCAAGCCTGACTATATGACAGCCCTGATTACAGTAACACTATTGCTAATGATAAAATGTGGTAGATAGCAAAATTGCCGGAGACGTGCCAAAAGATTACTCGCTTAAATCCATGAGTCACAATGGTAAAACTGTTGTGGTTCCAATGGTCACCAGTAGTTTGTCCTGGATACAAGTTCTTCTAAATAATGTCTTATAAATTACCACAATGGTATGTTCAATTTAGTTTTTTAAGAAATTGCAATTCAATTTCTAGCATATTCTAGATTAACAGATAGCAAAGCCAAAACATTCCATTATATATTCCTTGTTATTGATATACAATAAATATTAGAAGATGTTTATTTTAATAGCCTCTCCTAAAGTCTTTCAGTCTTTAAACTGAAGACCTCCATACATAACCACATTATTGGAAAAGAAAGATTATCTCCTAATGCGGGGATGCCCAAACATTTTCCTGCAGGGTTAAATCATAGAGGAAGGTGTGCTAGATTAGTGTTAGAGAGAACCTACTGGACAGTAACTCTAGGTTTTGCAGTTAGCAAAAAAAAGTGCAAAAGCTATTGATGTGAGATTCAAAGTAATTCCAGCAAAGGTGTGTGCATGACAAGGGAGTGTCCTCTTGTGCATGTCTAGCCCAATTTGTCAACAATCCTAGCCCAACTTGACAGAATGCCCTTTAAATGAAACAAATTACTCTTTCAATAACACCGTGACAATAGGATACATTCCAGTATTCCAATTGTCCCTCCATTGTCAAACAATGAGAGAACATCATATCAGGCCACAAAAACGTAAACCGAAACAGCCGCCCAGTTTGGATGAGCAATCGCAAACACATTGAACAACAATCAGCCTTTAGCAGTTGCTTCGCATAAGCATACACACCTCTCGTAACTCGAGTCTCTGCGCAACCGCTTCCAAACATTCCTGCCCGGTGCTCTCCACGGAAAGAGTAAACTCGACGAATTCGCCATTGAGCAGCTGAATGCGCGTGACCAGGCAGCTCTTGCTTGATACGGTGTACCTTCGAGTTCTTTTGAGCTTTATGCCAAATGGCAAGGGCATGTTTCAATGTCCTTCGATAAAGGAGTCCTTCCTTGATCCAGAAATGTGTGTCACCTTTTTAAACTGAGCCCATCGGAAAGAGAGTGGATAAGAGCCCACCCATGCCTGGATACATGGACCTCTACAAGAGAAGAAAAAGGGATGCATTAGACAATTTAAATGATTCACAATGACAAAGTAAAACATCTTCTTTATTATTACAAACTAAAAACAGCAGTATCATTGTTATACAAAATGATTTTGTATTTGTTATTTACAACAGGGTGTGCAGGGCTTTTTAGCCTACCCTTACACACATTTGACAACTTGATCAAAATGTTGCCTGGTGAGCTTGACCGCTACAAAAACCGGTAGCTCAAAAGGCTGACCACTAGTGAACACTGGAAGAGGCAAATCTCTCAAAATGAAAGTGATGCCCAGCTTATTGGATGCAGTTTCATTTAATATGCCAAATATAGTTATTGCTGTCCAATGGTATTGGCAAGAAAAGATAAAAACATACACCTCCAACTCATCAGGTGCAGGAACAAGCGAACAATGGTAATAATAAAAGATAGTCTGCAATGCTCCAACAAATAGATTTATTCAAAAAGCACAGTGACAACATTTTGATGACCAGAAGAACATCTTAGTTCACTATGTGATGGACACAAAAAAAATCTAAATTACAAAAAAAACTATTTTAAAGTGATTCAGCACAGATTAAATTCAATAAAATTTTTACTCTCTACACAAATTTCATGAGACACAACCTTTAAACATCGGCCACTGCCATCGACTAATGTATTTTTAACTTGCTGATTGGCCGATGTCAGTCAACAAGGCAAACATCGGCCAATATCAATGTACCGTCGATGCATCGGTACATCCCTAAATACATTAAAGAGATTTGTTAATTAAATGGCTGAGTAAATTAATTTAAAAAAAAAAACGTGAAAGCTTGTTAGCTTCAAGGGTATACAGAATGCATTTAAACAATTACATTTTATTTAAATATATTCCAGTACTGTAAGAAACGCCCTGTAGGCGCTTTGCAAGTTCCCTGAAAAGCGATTACACAGATGATTGTCCTTCTCCCGTTTCCATACTTTTAAAGAATGTAAGGCATTTGTGATAATTATGTAGAGTAGGAAATACAAAATGTTGAGTACAAAAGTTTATTTGCGTCTGAAAACAACGACACTGGAAGGAAAAAAACATGTCACTCACGCAGCTTCCCAAGATCGTAGCACCATAGGCAATCAGCGCTAGAGTAAATCTATAGAGTAGACCTATATGGAAATCTGCCATTTGCTGTACACACTGCCAATGTTGTTTACTCTGTGTTTACATGCAGTGGCAAAAGAAACACCTTAAGATCATTAAAAAGCATTGGATTAAGGCACAACATATCCCTGAATGCATGCAAATACCAGAAGACACAACTAACATCAGGAAACGTCAACTAGCAAGGCCATGATTTTGAATCAGGAAGAGAAACTAGCAGATAAGTATTAATCCAAAGCATTATCATTTTTTGCAAGCCAACTCTTTTTTAGGCAATAAGTCACGATAATAATGAACTATTACAATGAACAGTTATGCACTTCGTAAAGCTAGGTACATTTCAAAGACACATAACATACATACAGTGGCGTTCTATTCTATTCTATTATTTGTTCAGCCAATTTGCACCGATGACTGAAATATGTAGAGGATTCCATCTGTATTTTTATTCATGTGCAGAGGGTGGTGGAAGGTATACAGAATTTCCTCAGCTTTTACTTTGGGACACATTTGTTTAATTTAGTCTTATTCATATAATAAATGTGACTTTTTATCTTTCAGTTTGTAACATTAAATGATGACTTAAATGACTCAAAATGAGTGATGGATTGATTACAAACAAACAGCTAAATAGGAACAACTGTTTGTGATGAACAAGGGAAAATGAATAGCAGGTTCAGCTTGAGAGGAACATAACAAATGCAGATGCTTCCATATATGTGCACCGCATCATACAATTAACATCCTACCATGAGCTGTGGTTTGGATAAAAAAATGCTGACCAAGCTTAAGGAAAGAATACAAGTGACCTTGAAAAATACTCAATTATTGTGTCTCTTCAAAGGTGAATATGCCCCGATTCACAAGTGGGTCAATTAATGGTATGATAAGTATGAAAGCAATGTGAAGAATATGGTATGGTCTCGGCATTCGCCAGATCTCAACCCCTTAGAAGATCTATGGGACATTTTGGGCAGACCTGTTAGACAAGTGTTCTCCACCACCATACACAAAACACCAAATTAGGGAATGTATTTCAATGAATGGTGTTCAATCACACCAGTAGTGTTCCAGAGACTATGTAAATCTATGCCAAGGCACATTGAAGCTGTTCTGGCAGCTTGGGGTGGCCCAAAACATTACTGAGACACTTTCCTTTGGTTTTTCCAATGATTTGTAGAATATGCACACTCATTACATGCTAGGTAATGAACACAGTGCCAGGGTTGCCGGGTATGTATTGTCTGTTCTTCCTGTACCGCCCAATTTTGGGCATACACTCGAATATCTAATTTGTGTTAGCTAGGTAGGTAGGGGAAAATAAACAATTCGTTTGCTATCAAACCAAATGCCGGGACAAAGTTTATCAAATTACAGAAAAATCGCTATAGAGAAAAGGGCTTGCCTTTTGGTTACAGACAGTTTTCATCCGAAACATTTTGATTGATAGCACTGAGGATAGCGGAATGCATAAACATAATGCATAATCCACTAAATATAACACTGGCCTGTGATCCCAGTTCTATCAGGTGAAATCTTTGTAGCAGCTGGCACCCCTCAAATCTGTACACAAGCAAATTGAGCCTTGGCTGAGGTCTGAAGATAAAATTAGTAAATGAACGACTGACTGACTTATCACAGCTGGTACAGGTGCTATGAGTGAAATGGACAATGCACTCAACATAAATATGATTGACATCACCCTGTAAAGTCATTTATAATTTGTTCAGATACATTTTGAGAGTGGTAATGTGAAACACTAACGCAAACCATTTTGTTTCTGTCACGTACAGTTACAATTAACTACTATAACGCATTCGTAACAGTGAAATACAAACTGAATAAAAAAAATAGCAACTTAAAATAACCACGTACGTATTTTACTGACGAACTTGACAAATATGTGTTTTAAAAAATGAATGGAATAACAGATCAACATGGAATGTTGACAGTGCAGTGGTAAACAATACTGTACTAGACATTCCCCACACACTGGAATAACAGATCAACATGGAATGTTGACAGTGCAGTGGTAAACAATACTGTACTAGACATTCCCCACACACTGGAATAACAGATCAACATGGAATGTTGACAGTGCAGTGGTAAACAATACTGTACTAGACATTCCCCACACACTGGAATAACAGATCAACATGGAATGTTGACAGTGCAGTGGTAAACAATACTGTACTAGACATTCCCCACACACTGGAATAACAGATCAACATGGAATGTTGACAGTGCAGTGGTAAACAATACTGTACTAGACATTCCCCACTCACTGGAATAACAGATCAACATGGAATGCTGACAGTACAGTGACAGTTTGCCCCAGATTTGGTCAACCCGTTACAGAGAGATTGAAGGCCTATGCTAGCCAACTAATATAACATATTACAACAATCCACAAAGGTTAGCCAGAACCAGATTATACTAGAGACCGAAAGTATCCACAAAAAGCATATTTCCGAGGTTAGTTTACTAGGGCAGCTAACAAGTTATTTGGCTAAGCCTAGACGTACTAATTTGGCAATTTAGCTACGTTGCCACAACAGTAAAGTTTAGCGTTAAAACAATAGTTTATTAACGGGGTAGATGCAAGCCAACAAGCTATTTTGTGTAAAGGCAGCTAGACAAATAAATACATATTTAAGCCAATATAAAGTTAGCTAGCTAATGCACTTAGCGTGGTAGCAGCGAGGCTCGCTAGTAGCATAGTAACGTCGTTTAAAACGGGTTCCCCATCATCACCGGCACAAGTTTAAAAAATCCTTGCAAATAATTACACTGTTACCTTGTTGATGTATCACTGTTCTTCGTCAAACGCAAAAGCTGTCCATTTTCATATTGTAAATACATCCAAATCTGCAAATAACCATAATAGTTTTGTCAAATACCGAAAAAGTTTCCTTGATGTTTAGTTTGGAATGCGCATGTTGAAATCACACACACACACACACACACACACACACATCTAGCTAACGCGTACGTCACTTCCGGCCGAAAAAGAGCAACAAGTGTGTATGAACCTCTACATCCGCGGGTCTATTTTTTAAGAAAATATGTGTATAAATGTTACTTGCCTGTTTTAATAGCGAACAAAACAATATACATGTACATTACATATAATATTCTGGTCTATTGTGGTTTTTAGTGTCTGAATTATTTTGATAGAGTTGAATTACTTCTGTAAAGGCGGCGTGATACACTGCAGATTTTGAGACCATGACATCAGACAGCTGGAATGCCAAGCTAATGATACGGAATACGTATTAGGAACGTATCTTGACCTCACCTTCTCTTTAAACATTTAACTAGTCAGGTAATATCCCAGGACTGGTAACCCGTAACACAAATAAGCTTTGTGACAAAATATTTACACATTAAAAGGCAACCTATATTATTTACATTTGTACAGTTATGGCTAAATAAAAAAGTGGATAGTAACATAAATCCATTAATATTTTAATCATCTGTCATCATTATGTAGGCAATACCCATAGGCTACATTAATTATTTATCAAGCAGATTTCTGTGGAAAAAAATCTGGCTAGGAGATATATATTTGTAAAGATATTTTTTGGCACTTTAATGCAATATTTGAAAAATAGATAAAATGGTTTAGATAGAGGAGTGCTGCAAAGGAACCATGCGGGAATCGAACCCACATGGCAACGACATATGGACAGCTCTCTCCTACTGTTATCTGATAGATTAGAAAATCAGATAAGATACATTATAAATTCGCATAATATGCAGTTTATTATACAATTCAAATAAACACCACATTTGAACACAAAAAAGTCAAACATTTGTTAGTAGAAATGCATTCTCAGACTGTCATATGTAATACGTACGTTTTCACCCCCTGAAAAGTAGTCTTTATTTGGACAAATGGATACTGGAGCAAAATTTAAAAAAATTCATTGGTAAAAGTAACTTAATTTAAGAAATCTGACTGAAAAATGAATTCATGCTAGTCAATTTAGCAGAAAAGCTATTTTGTTGTGCTAAAACATTAGTACACCCATTCTATTACACCATATTTATGCCAGGATTATGTAACATACAAAATGTGATACTGTGGTTATTTTTTGAACCCCAGTAGAACAAAATTGACATTTGTGCAGATGACAGAGGTAGTTCATAAAAACAAAATGTTTCATTGGTAACATGAAAAAAGCCAAGGTCACAGTTAAGATAAAGGTCAGAGTGCAGTGTCTGTAAACAGTGCAAATTAATTTATTCAAATTAAAAAAATGCTACTTTATATCTGATAAATATATACCATTAAGTACATTTCTGGTCTAGTTTGTTATAATCACTGTAATAATGCAAATAAATATTGGTCAATACTGTAGTGTAAATCTCCAAGGCAATATAGTGCCCTGAATAGCAATAGAAATTTTAGTAAGAAATATATATAAACACATTTCAATTGAAAATATCTCTATAGATTTACTAATAAAGAATTTCTTAGCTAAATGTCTTAGCATTAAAAATGCCCCAAGCAATATTTTTAATATTGCTGTAGATATGTTTATTTTCAGATATAAAAATAATACATACAGTTCACTTAAAAGTAATCATCAAATAACAAATAATATCAAAACTCATCCTCACTGAAAGAGGATGCTGTTTTTATATTTTCAGAAACTCCTGGCCTTGGGATATCAGTGGCATAGGACACATGCAACAATTTGGAAAAATTATTCTCAAGATCTTCCAGCCCATTATGATTGTCTTCGAGGGTTACGGTTGTATTTTCATTTAGTGAAGGAGAAACATTTTCCATGTCATTAGTGTCTCCCGTACCGCTTTCTTCATCATTCGGGGAATCAGCAGATAAACTGATGGAGTTAGTCCTCTCAGGTTGGCTACCATGTACTTGTTTGGTCAGTGACAACGGAACATCATTTTCCATTTCAATTACTGAATAGGGACGAGGGTAGCTGTTCTCTTTGGTGTCGGATAATGCTCCTCTGTCCAGGAACTCCAGACCCTCCAGGTTACTATGATGAAGGTCACCCTCTGTCCCTTCACCATGCACATGCTCCGCACTTAAAGTAAGTGTGTTGGGTGGACTTTGCAAATCATTGTGCAGTTTCTCCAGAAGATGGCGCATTTTGTCCTTAAAAGGAACAAGAACATATTTATTGGATCTACAACCCATGTTTGCTTTCTAAATGCTAGGCATCTTGGACATACAAAAATGTAATGTTTTATGACACATGATCTTCTGATTTTTTAGTACAAATATGCTGCATGCTTTTGAAGAAAAATTTCTTTTCAGATCATTTTCATTTGATAATCCGCTAATAATTGAATAAAAGGACCCACTGTACCATGAAAAAATTGCATAACATAAAGTATTCTAAATATTATGTAGTAGGACATGATTAGCATCCTACCCTGATTAATGCTTTTAGTCAGTTGTAGACATAACTGATTACAGAAACCAATGTCTGTTACTCTAAGGAAACATCTGACAGATGTATAATTAAGAATATAATATAATTAAGTAGAAAACATACCTGCCTGTACGGTTTTCCTTCTAAAAATACGAAATACTAAAATTGTTTGGAACTTTTAAATAAAAAGCAAGATAGTTATGCTACCATAGCAGATGCATATGTAAAGTAGAGACACTAACCTCACATAATCTATCTTTATTCTTGTCAATGTGACGTTCATACACCCGTTCCAAGCTCCTTAGAAAAGAGAACAGGTATATCATTTTTAACAGTATAATTAAGGCCATCACCAGGGACTTATTGCTCAGCATAAAAAACAGATCAAATTATAGCTACATTTTCTCATGTGTCCTAAGAATAATATGTTCATTACAAAGACACACCTGTCAGAGAACAGTCCCCTGGACAGGATCTCATTTGTTACATCAGCAATAAAGCCAAGGTATAGAATCTCTTCCTCCCTGTAGAATCAAAATCAGGTTTATTTTGCCACGTCTGTTTAAACATACAAGGAATTTGTTCTGACCCATTGCTGCAACATCTTAAACGCACAGTTTACAAACGTATACGAACACTACAAACAGAGCAAAATACAGAACACGAACAGTCCGACAAGAGAGACCTTGCATAGCTAGCCTATGTAATGGATAAATTAAATTAATTAACTGAATTCAGCGGCCTTGTTTACACTTTCTAAAAGCAGTTAAGCACCAAGTAAAGGCAAAAAAAATGGTTCTTACTCTGCGGACACCCTCTTCATGGTAGGGTATTTCATTCCATCTGGTGAAACCCTGCTAGAAGACAACAATGAAGACAGATCATCAACAAAGAAATAAAATACACATAATGTCTGAACAGTTATAAACAGTACCTGTATGAAGACTGGAAGTGATCGCTACTTCTGCTATTGTAGCCTTTGAGTCGTTTTCCAAATTCTGACAGATTCAGTGCGTGGGACTCATCATCCGCGTCTGACCACTCATGCTCTGTATCATGTCTCTAAAAAAAAACAGAAGAAACAAATACTTCAATTTTTTGGTTAAATTAATAATAATAATGTATATATTTAAAGAAAATATTCAATAAGGGGGAATTCTGTCCCATTCCTCCTGATGAAAGTAGTGTAACTGAGTCTGGTATAGCCACTCTTATGTCTTGACTTTGTTGCCCGTAAGCCATTTTGCCAAAACTTTGTAAGTATGCCTGGGGTCATCGTCCATTTAAAAGAAACATTTGCAACAATGCTTAAATTTCGTGACTACTGTCTTGTTGACCCACATAATTTTTCTTCCTAATGATGCTGTCTATTTTGAGAAATACACCAGTCACTCCTGCAGCACACCACAACATGATACTGCCAAACCTGCTTCACAATTGGGAAAATGCTTTTTAGTTTGCAAGCCTCTCCCTTTTTCTTTTAAATGATTTTTGTCCCTGTGTGCAGTTGCAAACCATAGTCTGGCTTTCTTTTGCCGTTTTGGAACAGTGGCTTTTCGTTGTGAACTTTTGAACCCGTTTCCAGCATCTTCACCAGGTCCTTTGCTGTTGTTCTGGGATTGATATGAGCGGTATGGTGACTGTGTGATCCCGGGTTGTTTATGCTTGCATACTATTATTCGTACAGACGAACGTGGTACCTCAAGGAGTTTGGAGATTGTTCCCAAGGATAAACCAGAATTGAGAAGGTGGACAATAATTTTTAAAAGGCCTGATTTATTTTGATTTCCCCAGAATGTCAAGCAAAAGGCCACTGAGTTTGAAGGTAGGACTTGTAATAGGTACTCCGGTACTATAAGCCTATCAGAAGTTGCTAAAGCCATGAAATAATTTTCGGGAATTTTCTAAGCTGTTTAACAGCACAGTCTACTTAGTCTATGTAAACTTCTGGAATTGTGAATTATGAGTGAAATAATTGGTCCGTAACAATTGCTGTAAAAATGAATTGTGTCATGCAAAAAGTAAATGCCCGAACCGACTTGCCGAAACTGTAGTTTGTTAACAAGAAATCTGTGGAGTGGTAACAAATTATTTTTAATGCTGTCAACCTGTTGGTCAATTAGGGAGAAGAGCAAGAAAGCAGCGCAGTTCAGTTTAATTAAGGTGTCTAAACTTGGTCTGGCGATCCCTGCCATAGATGTTTAATTGCATTTCAATTTGGAAATGCACTTTTTTAGGCCCCAAAACACTCCCTAGTTGCTATGGCAGTATGTTTGAGGTCCTTGTGTGTAAAATGATTACTAACCACTGTATCGTAAAACATTTTTGTCCAGGATTCAAAAGTTTAATCCAACTTGCCTGGTGTGGATCATCCCATTCAGCTGATGAGCAGTCCTTGTTTCGTGTGCTGCAGAAAAAATATATATACATACATGATTCAAGATACATTCTGGAAGACAACATTAATATGATTAAATGTTATGGAACCATTGTTTCCAGGGGGTCTCTCGTTCTCGCACCTCATTCACACACGTAAAGAAATCTGTGTTGTCAAGAACAAGCAACATGTTACCTTTCCTGATCGGTCTCCCGCCATGTCAGCCCGGGGCTGCGTCTCTCCATGTCCTGCGCTGGTTTCCTGCGAGGTGGTGTGTAGTAGCGATAACGCGACAGATATGATCTACTGTCTGACTCCAGGGTCCTGGGAGTGAAGGGCTGGTCCTGGGTGAAGCGGTGGGCATGTTTCTGAATCAGATCCCCACTGTAGGTCTTTTGTACAGGGTCCTGAAAAGCCTTGTAGCCACTCTGGGTACCTGTAGTGGCACAAGAGCGGCCTGACTGCAGCCTTTGGCAGTTAGGGCTTCTGTAGCTGTACTCAGATGCAGCATTGAGGAAGTGAGAGGCGCTTCTAGACCCAGTGATTGCTTGGGACTGGTAAACTATTTGCTTAGCATTAAAGCTGGTGTTGAGTCTTTGTGACGAAATCAAGGAACTTCCCAGGTCAAAGTAGGCACTTTCTTCACCAGGTCTGCTCTGAAGGTCAAGAGAGACAACAAATGTAAACAAGTAAAATGCCTGTATGGTAATAGACTGCAAAGATGATAGTGTATGTGCCAGTAACCAGCGTACCCTGGTTTCCAAATACACTTCAAAAAAAATAATCAGGAAATGCTCTATAAGACTTTTAGCAGGGCAGAAAACCCCACATCTTTTTCTTACATGTACATTTTGAGACGGACAGGATGCTCTGGTGTTAGTTCTGCTGCTGCTCTGTGAGTGTGACTGAGAATGTCTCTTTGACCTTGACGATCCTGGATCTTGCCTCGATTGCTCCCGCTGTAACTGGTCATTGTCTGAACGTACACAAGGACGAACTAAATTAGATCAGCCAATGTTTGATGCATTTCCAATTTTGTTCTGAAAATGTACTTACATTTAACACTGCTTAGCATACTTTTGGGTACTGATGCATCGATGGCAGCTGTAAGACATTGGAAATAAAATCAATGTCTCTTCAAATACTGAAATTGTAGGACGCATTACATACTTTAATAAATCTCTTGTAGCCCTTACCTTTAGCTGAATACACCTTTTTATAATGGGCTACCATATGATCTTGAATAATATACTGAGTCAGTCTGCTTGATGACCTGGGGCAAAACTCTAACGACACAATAACAACAACATTTGTTATTTTATAAAAAATCTCTCTGGGAATTGAAAACATTGCCACTTTTTACACGTTACAAAACTGTAGTATAGTACTTACGGCTGTTTTTAGTAGTAATTTGTCGTCGGGTTGGGCTGGCCAGAACGTGCCTGGGGCCAGGCGATTTGTTACCTGGAGAAAAAATGACGTGGAAGTGGAAACGTTTTGGAAGTGGAACACATATGGAAGTGGAAAGGTATATCTAGTGTGCACTACATAAAGCAGCCATTTGTGAGATTTCCACCATACAAAACATAAAAGTTAATAGATATATAATTTCAAATGCTATTGGGCAATGCCAAGCCAGCTGCTGTCACTGTTCTCCAGTTAGTTTTATTCGGTATGTTTAGGTTGAATTAGGTTGATAGGGGCAATAAGTAAGATGTTCACTATACAAATAGCATTAACAAAATTACCATCTGCAGTTAAACGTATTAATAGAAGTAAAAGGTTTTGCTGGTCTAATGTAGCTCGATGAGCGTTTGTGGTAGCATTTAACTATTGTGAATCTCTGCGTATGAGAATGTATTTGGAGTTTGGTGTGTTTGTGGTGTAAAAGTAAAAAAAAAATACAGTATAATTCACAAGACACTCTAGATTTCCCTTACTGATTTAGATACAAAGATAAGGTCTAGAGAATAATCTTTTTCTTGGCCTTCTAGTTGGCAATGATGTCACAGTTGCATCAACATACAAATGAAGAGTCGTCAGGAGCTGTTTTCATTGGACAAACTCCTAAATGGGAATCAATGGGAGTAAAACTAACTTTTTATGCCACCAGCCACTGTGCAATAGTCAAATGAGTGCTTGCATTAACAAAAATGTATTATCTAGTGACTTTTTCAAACCACAGCCCATGAGCTTTTTCTTGCCTAACCACCAGATTGGGTATTGATTTAATTTTAAAATAAGAGACGAAATCCCACTAATTTTTACTATTGTTGTGTACAAACCCGTTGTTTAAAGCTGTGTGCTTTTACCTAGAAAATAGAGATGTCAACTATCCAAAGATAAGGATAATTTTTTAAAGATGCACTTCAATGCTCAGTTGAGGCATACACATTTTCGTTCCAAACTAATGATCATTACACTCCAACGAACCAACAATTACAGCTATACAACTATAATATTTGGCTGCTATAACAAAAAATCACCACCACCACTAGCCACTAGTTTACACTATTTTGATCAAAGCCACTAATGAAAACTATTTTCGACACAATGATTCAACGCATCAGAAGGCTGCGTTTACCCATCAAGATCACCCCAGCAATTATACGAAACAAGAAGATGTATAACGTGCTCTTAATAATATGTAATTTGATTTATTGTAAAAAAAAGTATACTTCTCCAAACAGGTTGCATTGTTTAATCCCATAGTAGTAACCCGAGTTTAGTAACCACGTGACACAGTTCCTCCAATGACCGGAGACATTATCAGATACACTGTGTTATCTACATTAGGTAGCTATGTTGAGTTGGGTAGGTAGCAAGAAAGTTTGCAATCTATCTTCTATTAGCCTCTTCATACTAGCATCCTTTTAGCTTAAACATGTGAATTGCTGGTAGCTTTACGGCTTAGTCAACATTTGCTTACATGACCGTTTATTCAATGTCTTAGTAGTCGTAAGGTTAGCTAAATAGCTAACGTTAGTTAGCTATCAAACTTATCTGTAGCTACCTACCTCTTTTTTGCTCCATGCTCAGTATACCCCATGTTCAATATCCATAGTGGTATTACTAGCTTCTTTAAGTCACATATTAGCCAAAGCTACCTAAAAAAGCTACATCCCCATAGCTACAACAACAGAAAGCGTCTTCGTCGCCATGCTACTGGTTTGTTGCTAGGGCTGCGTGAGCCTGCGTCATCACGCTCTTCCGTGAACATGCGTAGAATGACCTACCGGCAAATGGGGAACACACCATAATCTGTCTGACAACCAGTGCCTTCTCCATGCTATAATAATGTTATTCATGAACCCCTTTTCAGATCGGCAGTAGCAACGGGCATTATTTTTAGGTGCATTTGTGTTATAAGGTGCAGGACAAAAACACACATAATAACAATGTATGTTCAAAACTCGATAATAGGCTACTCAATTGATTAATTTTTTTATCAACATGATTTTTTACCCTACTTTTTTGCAGCAACTCCCAGCAGACTCAGGATACTCAATGTTGAGATATCAATTCTCAGAAAAGCCTCCTATTCTTACAGAGCTCGCTTAACAAAGTCTGGAATTTGTTCCTTGCACATCAACAGGAGCACAAACTATGGCCTTCTAATTTAATTTAGCCTACAGGCTCCCAAGCTGCCACAAGGAGTCACTCCAGCAAGATGAGGCAAGCAGACAATTTCGTTTAACCTCTCAAACCCAGACGTTCCCGGCTAGTTACATTACACTCTGCTAGACCCCTGGGCTAATCTGCAAGAGCAATTGGGATACATGTGGCCTTTTAGTTCAAGCTCATTCAACAAGATATGTATATGTACTAATGTTAGCTAATGTAGAAGTTTTCTTGTGTGTAGCTTTCCTGATATGAAGATTCACAACTGCAATCTGTCGACATTATGATGAAAATTATTATTATCTTACAAACACAGTGGATTAATAAAGAAAATACATTTACTAGCACTTCTTTAATAATAATATGTTAGCAACATAAGGACAAGATATACAACATGTAATCAAAGTTGATGTTCATATAAAACGGTGATGATCATATTGGATAATGGAATATGAATACCCACAAACCAGATTCAGCCTGAATGGTTTCTGCCACACTACACCGAAGTTTGTGACAGTATGTTTTCCGTAACATTCTGGATAAATCTAAAGCCTTGGATAGTTGACAATAAATAACAATAAATGCAAACATACTGCGTACGTACATACATACATACGTACGTACATAGTGTATTGATTAGATGCACATACCACACAGAGAAAAGCTCTGTGTTAAAAATGAATTACCAGATATCGTGTGAGAGCTGAAATTACCTGATTACGAGGCCTATTACGAGACAAATCTGAAGCAACGATGATTGAGTTATTTTTGGCAGCAGCTGGGGGCTTTGGTTTGTGATCTATCAAATGCTTTTCCAGACGGAAAATGCATTGCTGGAGAGTTGCTTTTCATTCTGAATCCAAGCTTGTATATGGCAAACTGAATTTCTAGATGTAGCCTTTTCTTGGCCTTCCTGTTGACAGATGTGTACCTGTACATTTGCCCCTAGGCCAAGAAAAATATTATTCTCCTAGATAAGCCCTGTAATAACTACTCTCATCCCTTCAGAGACTAGTAAACATCTTGTTGCTGTCTGATACAATACCTTTGGATAGTATGCCCACTTACTAACTATATGTGCATAATGTGTCCATTTCAGCATAGTCATGTATATTATTGTTAATCCTATTTGTAATGTCGAGGCAGACTTTTACCACTCCTTGCCCCTTAAATTTGAGGACATGTGATGCCTGAGGGAGTAAATTCGGTGACGACCATATTCGCTGTTACATCTACGTTCTATGTATTTTTGTTGTAGTTTCTCTGTTTTTATGTATTGTTTGGATCTTCTGTGTATATTTGTTTCACATGTGTCCAGTTTAGTATTGTGCCTTGTGGAACTCCTCGTTATGTTCGTAGTTCCTCCTGCCCCTGTGTTTCGCTTGACATTGTTTTGGGTTAGGGTTGTTTTCTGCAACCTCTTCCGGAAGAATGTAACAAAAACTAACTGTTGATTGTGGTTACGAACTAGCTGGTGGATTGCACAACTCATTTGTCCTGCAGAAGAGCATTTATCAGAATCAGAAAGAGTTTCATTGCCAAGTTAGTTTACACCAAACCCACACCTCATCAGTGGGGGTATTTAGTCTGTTGGTCTGGACTGCTAGTTTGTCTTGTGTGTTTCTACCGAGCATTTCGTGCATTCATCTCTGTTCCTGTTACCAGTTCTGCTTCTGTCCTACTTCTGACACCGCTCATCCTTGCACCTCTCTCAGCCTACAACCTGCCTGTACCTTCGTCACCAGTCTGTGTACCGACTTCCTGCCTCCCCGACAATTCTGGCCTTTGTTATTACTCACCCGTGTCTGTATCTGAGTCTACTTCTGAGCATGTAGCCTGATATTTACCTCTTGCCCTACATACTGCTACGCTATTAATTTTGTCTTCCATTTGCACAATGCATACTGTTTGTCCTCTCCATTGCCATGCACTTGCACGGATGCTTTCCGCTTGTACTGCCCTTTGCATATTTGCAATTTGTTACATTGTTGAATTTCGCATTTAACCATGTCTATTACACATACTTACCTTGTCTTTGATCCATTTTGACTCATACTGTCAGGGTCTGCCATGCAGATCCCAAGGAGTAGACACAATCGCAGAGAAGCTTTTCCAACAAAGGGTTTTTATTCTCATCCAGGCAGGAACAGGCACAAGAAACGAGAACTTAAACAAGACACACAAATCACAAATTAAACAAGGAACCACAGAACAGGATAACATTAACCTAATACACAATGAACATGAACTACAGTGTAACCAAAACTGACCCTACATCCAATAGTAAACAAACAACATCTAAGAAACAACAAACAAGAAAACATAAACGTGTTAACAGCACGAGCAACGTAGAAACAGAAACATACCTTAAACAATGCCCCGACACCAACAGACTGACAAGACCCACACTAAATACAGACACTAACGAACCAAACACAAACAGACATGAAACAGAAACCCCACGTACCTTAAACAATGACCCGACAAACACACAGGAAAACAGGGAAGACTAAATACAAAACATAACGAGGACTAACCAGCAACAGGTGAGAAAAGGGCGGGAAAATTAAGGTAATAGGGGAAATAAAAGTACCAGGATGAAACACTAGGAACACCCACAAGATGGAGACAAACAAGCACACCACAACCCAGGAACACACGGGAACACCCGTGAACCATGACAGTACCCCCCTCAAGGCGCGGCTCCAGAAGCGCCAAAAATAAACTAAAACCCCGACTACGAACTGCAGCGGGAGGCGGCAGAGGAGGTGGGGAGGGATGGAGGCGAGAACCAAAAAAAAACCTGGAACAGGGACAGAGTCCAGGGAATAGTCCAGTTTCTCAGGGGGCAAGAGGACAGTGCCAGCAAGACACAGAGTCAGGAGGCCGGACCGGAGAGGGCGGAGCAGAGACCCGGCCGGGCGGATGCGGGTCAGGAGGCCGTAACGGCTGAGGCGGACCAGAGGACAGGACGGGCGGATGCGGGTCAGGAGGCCGGACAGGCGTAGGCGGAGCAGAGGTCCGGAAGGACGGATGAGGGTCAGGAGGCCGGACAGGCAAGGACAGCTCGGGCGACCGGACAGGCAAGGACGGCGGATCAGGTGGTCTACCCGACGGGAACGGGTCAGGAGGTCTACCCGGCGGGAGCAGATCTGGAGGTCGACCCGGAGGATGCAGGTCAGAAGGCAGATCAGGAGGGTGCAGGTCAGAAGGCAGATCAGGAGGGTGCAGGTCTGGAGGCCGGACAGGAGGGTGCAGGTCTGGAGGCCGGACAGGAGGGTGCAGGTCTGGAGGCCGGACAGGCGGGTGCAGGTCTGGAGGCAGTGCCGGAGGAGACGGGTCAGGAGGCAGTGCCGGAGGAGACGGGTCAGGAGGCAGTGCCGGAGGAGACGGGTCAGGAGGCAGTGCCGGAGGAGACGGGTCAGGAGGCCGTGCCGGAGGACACGGTTCAGGTGGCCGTGCCGGAGGACACGGTTCAGGTGGCCGTGCCGGAGGACACGGTTCAGGTGGCCGTGCCGGAGGACACGGTTCAGGTGGCCGTGCCGGAGGACACGGTTCAGGTGGCCGTGCCGGAGGACACGGTTCAGGTGGCCGTGCCGGAGGACACGGTTCAGGTGGCCGTGCCGGAGGACACGGTTCAGGTGGCCGTGCCGGAGGACACGGTTCAGGTGGCCGTGCCGGAGGACACGGTTCAGGTGGCCGTGCCGGAACTGGTTTTGGCCCGGCAACAGTCCTTGGCCCGGGAACTGTCCCGGCCAGGATGACGGCCTCGGGCATAGGACGGGGTACCGGACTGGGGTCAGGCAGGGGGACAGGACTGGAGTCAGGCAGGGGGACAGGACTGGAGTCAGGCAGGGGGACAGGACTGGAGTCAGGCAGGGGGACAGGACTGGAGTCAGGCAGGGGGACAGGACTGGAGTCAGGCAGGGGGACAGGACTGGAGTCAGGCAGGGGACAGGACTGGAGTCAGGCAGGGGGACAGGACTGGAGTCAGGCAGGGGGACAGGACTGAAGTCAGGCAGGGGGACAGGACTGGAGTCAGGCAGGGGGACAGGACTGGAGTCAGGCAGGGGGACAGGACTGGAGTCAGGCAGGGGACAGGACTGGAGTCAGGCAGGGGGACAGGACTGGAGTCAGGCAGGGGGACAGGACTGGAGTCAGGCACAGGCTCGGGTTGGGAAACTGGGTCAGGCTCGGGTTGGGGAACTGGGACAGGCTCGGGTTGGGACACGGGGACAGGCTCAGGCAAGGGCACGGGGACAGGCTCAGGCAAGGGCACTGGGACAGGCTCAGGCAAGGGCACTGGGACAGGCTCAGGCAAGGGCACGGGGACAGGCTCAGGCAAGGGCACGGGGACAGGCTCAGGCAAGGGCACGGGGACAGGCTCAGGCAAGGGCACGGGGACAGGCTCAGGCAAGGGCACGGGGACAGGCTCAGGCAAGGGCACGGGGACAGGCTCAGGCAAGGGCACCGGGACAGGCTCAGGCAAGGGCACTGGGACAGGCTCAGGCAAGGGCACGGGGACAGGCTCAGGCAAGGGCACGGGGACAGGCTCAGGCAAGGGCACTGGGACAGGCTCAGGCAAGGGCACGGGGACAGGCTCAGGCAAGGGCACGGGGACAGGCTCAGGCAAGGGCACGGGGACAGGCTCAGGCAAGGGCACGGGGACAGGCTCAGGCAAGGACACGGGGACAGGCTCAGGCAATAGCTTCTTCCTTCCACCTCCGGTGTCTTCCAAAGGAGGAGGGTCATCATCAATGTCCTCCTCGTCTGAAAACTCAAGGTCCTCACCACTGTCCAGCAGTGAGACCTCCCCTGTCCTTTTCGCCGCTTGAGCCTGGTCAGCCATCTTGTGCTGCGGGGCGGCAGCCATCTTGAGCTGCGGGGCGGCAGCCATCCTGTTCTGCGGGACGGCAGCCATCTTGAGCTGCGGGACGGCAGCCATCTTGTGCTGCGGGGCGGCAGCCATCTTGTGCTGCGGGGCGGCAGCCATCTTGTGCTGCGGGGCGGCAGCCATCTTGTGCTGCGGGGCGGCAGCCATCTTGTGCTGCGGGGCGGCAGCCATCTTGTGCTGCGGGGCGGCAGCCATCTTGTGCTGCGGGGCGGCAGCCATCTTGTGCTGCGGGGCGGCAGCCATCTTGTGCTGCGGGGCGGCAGCCATCTTGTGCTGCGGGGCGGCAGCCATCTCGTGCTGCCGAGCAGCTCTCAGGGGTGGTGAGGTGGAGGGCAGAAACGAGGAAGGTGAGACAGGAATCAGCTGGAGGGTGAAAGGATCCCAGCGAAACCTCCCCTCCATGTACTCCTCCTCCTCGGACTCGTCCTCAGACTCGGAGTCCTCAGCACCATAGGGCTCCCAGCCGTACTCCCCCTCCAGATACTCCTCATCCTCGCTGCGGAGTGACTCTCTCCACTCACGCAATGCTGCGTAGTCCGCCGGTAACCAGATAGCTGGCGGAGTGGATGTTCGAGGAGGGAGGGGCGGTCCGCGCCGGATCGCGCACCGGCGAAAACATTCAGGGAACTCTGGAGACTGTCCGTAAGTGGACGGACAGCTCTTCTTTCTCCGCTGTGTCATAGCCGGTCGGGTCATTCTGTCAGGGTCTGCCATGCAGATCCCAAGGAGTAGACACAATCGCAGAGAAGCTTTTCCAACAAAGGGTTTTTATTCTCATCCAGGCAGGAACAGGCACAAGAAACGAGAACTTAAACAAGACACACAAATCACAAATTAAACAAGGAACCACAGAACAGGATAACATTAACCTAATACACAATGAACATGAACTACAGTGTAACCAAAACTGACCCTACATCCAATAGTAAACAAACAACATCTAAGAAACAACAAACAAGAAAACATAAACGTGTTAACAGCACGAGCAACGTAGAAACAGAAACATACCTTAAACAATGCCCCGACACCAACAGACTGACAAGACCCACACTAAATACAGACACTAACGAACCAAACACAAACAGACATGAAACAGAAACCCCACGTACCTTAAACAATGACCCGACAAACACACAGGAAAACAGGGAAGACTAAATACAAAACATAACGAGGACTAACCAGCAACAGGTGAGAAAAGGGCGGGAAAATTAAGGTAATAGGGGAAATAAAAGTACCAGGATGAAACACTAGGAACACCCACAAGATGGAGACAAACAAGCACACCACAACCCAGGAACACACGGGAACACCCGTGAACCATGACACATACATTGCACATGTATGTGTTGCACTTCTTGTTAGATGCAAACTGAATTTTGTTGTGCTGTACTTGTACTGTTCAATGACAATAAAGTTGAATCTGATGGAGGATGGACTCAAATGATGCAGTGTAGATGTTCACCATCAAAGCGCTCTAGTCATCATAGCTCTACCCACCTGCAGTCTACGCTCAAGCAGGTACATTGTTTTAGTCACCCCGAAAGCCTCCACAACTTTTGGCCAATCACTGAACGTGTTAACAGTTGTCTGGTTTTCATCCACCCCCTGTTCTCACTTTCGCCATGCAGATTTTGCACAGTGGATAATTTGCACATGTACTGATGTCATACCTGTTTACATTATTGAATTACTCGATTTGCTCTGGCATGCTCAAATGCTCTTCCTCCTATAATAACGGTCATATAATTTGTGCACACAAATGACCTACCTGCTAAATACACTTTAACCTTTTTACATTCTGTATATAGACTCTACTTAGTATTTTCTTCTTGCACATTTAGGTTTTTCTCAATTATTTTTTATAAAATGTTTTAGATTTTTGCGATATTGTGAAGATGCCATGCATGCTTGAAGTATATTTTATATGTTCATCAGAGAAGGGATCAAGGTTGAGGGTTAGCCTACTACAAGGTGCCTCAGTTTTTGGGGATAAGTCCACACAATTTGTAATACTGTATTTTACCTGCATAATGTGTACTTTCCACCAGCCTATGAAATTCTGTTTGCAATGTTTATCCAGATCAACCCACATGACATACAAAAAGTGGCCCATAGAATTCTATTAAGTCATTTAAATCAGGAGTAAAAGCGGTCATGGTGGACATCATATTACACACAGTCAACAGTTTCTCTTTCAACAACATTGGCTGACAAATAGTTATAAACACCTATCAACTGACAGAAAGAAAAAAAGGAAAATATATCACTTTGTCATCTTTGTTCAATGCTCAATTGTTTTTGTCAGGGAGCTTTGGACCCAGCATCAGCATGATTTGATTAATTTTTCTGCTGTGAGACAGATAACTGTAGAGTTGTTCAGATGCATCATTTAACTAATTTAAGGCACAGTCTATTTTACTAATACCTAATTTGTATTTGCTCTCAGAAAGTGAGTGTATGAATGAATGTATATGTGTGTGTATATGTATCCAAACCGTTTACTTTAAAATGCCATTTTTTTATTTTTCAAATGCCTTAATTTTCTATGCCAATTTTTGTTGTTGAACCTTAGTGTGTCTACAGTGTGTCTGGGATGTAACTGTCTAAAATGTATTTGAATGCACTGTATCAGAACTAATTCCATTCTAACATTTATTTGTTTAATTCCTTAAGGTGTTCACTGTGATGTTAAACGATAAGCCACTGTAGGCTACCAGCCTATTCACATGCATAATCCAATACATAGCCAACACAAGCTGATATGAAAATAAAAAAGCAACGACAGACGTCTGCAGGGACAATACATTACATTTATATAATATCTGGATCTTGAATCTCATTTATCCATATAAAATAAGTGCTAATCGTAGCCTATATAGAAGTGTAGCTACAATCTCAACACAACGCACTTTATACAATATAGGGACACGGTTACATTATTGCGGACAGCTTGGGAGTTTTTTTTCCTGATACATTATGCATGATTTTTCCGTGGGATGATGTAATGGTTCATCTGTTGTCTACGGGTGAATATATTTAGGCTTTTACTCCAGCTCCATGTGCCTGTATGCCGGTACCCGATAGTGGTGGAACAGTGGTGGTGTGGTTCCCTCAACTAGGACGACAGACTTGGTGTTTTGCACAAAATAGTAAGTAAGAGACATTTATACATTCACTATTAGTGATATTTTAATAAGATTTTTTTAAAACGCGATTTGTTCACGGTGAAATGTATAGATCAGTAACACTATCGTTGTTCCTCCTTTGTTGGGGTCTATCCTCATCCTTTGTTGGGGTCTATCCTCATCCTTTGTTGGGGTCTATCCTCATCCTTTGTTGGGGTCTATCCTCATCCTTTGTTGGGGTCTATCCTCATCCTTTGTTGAGGTCTATCCTCATCCTTTGTTGGGGTCTATCCTCATCCTTTGTTGAGGTCTATCCTCGTCATTTTCAAGTAATTTTCTAAAAGCGCTCCCCCATCTCTGTTCCAAACTGTCCTAGAACTGTGATCTGTCTTGAATGATCGCGATAGTGAAGCCTGAAAATAAATTAGGTTTGGGAAAGTGGTTGCAATTATCCAGTTAGATTTTCGGTACTTTTTGTTATGTCACTAGTATGACAAGGATGCTGTTTTATCTGATATTTATTGTAGGCTATAGTGTTTATTCAGAAGAGCTATGAAATTTCCACTGGAAACCCGTAGGAAAAAAGTAGATTTGGACTCTGAACAACAAGGTTAGTATATGTATCTTAGGTTTCTCATGATAAATTAATAAATACATCTAACTGTGTAATGTGATGTATATTTTGTTTATGTACTATTAAAGTAGAGCTTATAGTGTATTAATATTAATGCAATATGCTCATTCTGAATCTAGACGAATAGGAGTGGGTGTGTTCCTCCTCCATCCCACACGGACACAGCTGGTCAAATTAGGAATTGTGTGTGGGTTGAGTGTAGGATATTGGGAATTAGAGCCTTTCTAACGGCAATCTGCATCCTAGTATTTGATTCAGAGGTTTAATCTGGCACACTATAGCCATCTATGCATTATTAAATTAACTCCGCACATCGTCTATACTGCACTTCTTCATGAGCACGACTTGGGCGCGGCCAAAGCAGCACGTTGAGTTTATACATGATGGTGATTTTAAACGCTTAATTACTCGAGGAGAGTCATAGAGTTCAGCCTAAAGATCAGAAAAGTATGATCTTTATGTATTACAAATTAAAATGTATTATCATCCATAACCCGTTTGCCAGGACAAATTCGACTGCATGGTTAAAAGTTCAGAAATTTGTGTCAGTTAAAATAGAACCACATATTCTGAGGGCAGGTGCACGAAATAAAATACACATATGAACAAATGTTTAGCATGTTCCGATATATTTGTGCAAATTTTGTTTAGTGAATAATTATACAATATACAGAAAACCTGGTAGGCATAGTCTCTTTATCTATGCTTTAAACCCTACTCCTAACCCAAATGTAAGACATTCCATCAGACCAGCAATAATGAAAATATTTCAGAGATCATCAAACCATGTGACAGTATGTGCTTTAAATACAATACGTTTGGGGTCAGTTAGATATGTCCTTGTTTTCCATGAAAACATACAATTATTTCAGATAAGAAATGTAGCAACATGAATAGGAAACATGGAGTGATAGACTTCCTTTTTAAAGAAATTTTCCTTGTACAAATTCTCCACTTTAGCATCACCAAAGCACCCCCACACCATCACATTGCTTCCACCATGCTTGGCAGATGCCGTCGAACACTCCTTTAGTATCTTTTGGTTTGCTCTGCGTTCCCAAATCTTAACACTTAGGATTTAGATTGTCTGTCCAAAACACTTTATTCTAATCTTTCTTTGCCTAGTATCTGTATTATTTTGCCCATCTTTCACTTTTTTATTGGCAAGTGTGAGATTTGGCTTTTTCCCCTCTAAACACTGCCTAGAAGGCCAGCATCCCGGAATCGCACATGTTGTTGTACAAGATCTTCAGATTTTTGCCAATTTCTTACATGGACTTTCTAACATGGAATTTCTCAGGACAAGAATAGGATCAAACAAGTTTTGAACGCTCCGTTGATACCCAACTTTTGTGTAAAAGAAGGCCAGTTTTATTGCTTATTTAATCAGAATTTTCAGCAGTGTTAACTTAATCGCAAAATAGTTTTTAGTTAGTCTTATATAGTTGTTAACTTGGATTAGCAAACACAACATGCCATTGGAGCGCAGGAGTAATGGTTGCTAATAATGGAGCTCTTAAGGCCTATATTGCAATTCCATTAAAAGGGTGTTTCCAGTTATAATAGTCATTTACAACATTAATAATGTCTACACTGTATTTCTGATACATTTTCAGAAAAACATACAGAAAATGTGATTGTCTTTCAAAAACAAGGACAATTCTAAGTGACCCAAACTTCTGAACAGTTCTCTAACTTCCTGATGAATTAATCCCCCATAGCAGTAGGTTGGGCGAACGCTGGGGCTTTCCCTGTTTATACACCTTTGCACAATGCCACACTTTGGTTGACCTGTCTCCCCCTCCAGACTCGCTTGACTTTAGTAGACATCCAATCACCAAAGAAATTACCCTACGTGACAGTTATTACCTATCTTACAGACGACACCTATATCTATCAGGGAGATTGAAATTGCACCTCTTATCAATGCTCTCAGTTTCTTTGTGAGGCAATCAATCCAATATGAAATATGAATTTTTACATCAGCACTTGTCGCAAAGTTCGTTTTACAGATAACCACTGATGCACAGTGGCTAGAAAATATCTACAGAGGAGTCAGACTCTGAGGGGTGGCCATTTTTCTTTTGACTGTGCCTTTTTGGGCCACATCAATGTTTTCCATTATCAGATGACCAGTAGCTACAATATAAACGGTTATTGGAGCACTTTGAAACTCTGAGGGAAGCCCAAGTGCTTCAAAATTAAACTGCCAATAAACAACCTATTACCTACTCAAAAGTTTTTTTATAGGTCTTTGAGAAACCAGTAACAAGTGGTTAGTTGAATCGTCAAAGTGAAAAACCCAAATAGGACCTTTTTAAGTGTAGGAGGGATATGGTCTCTTCCAGCTCTAGCCCACATGATAAAAAAGAGGTCCATATCCAAAAACAAACATAGGAAGAAGACGTCACTGGTGGCCTAAAAACGTTGTGGATTCCATCGGCCTGGTACTACCTTAATCAGAATACACAACATGCACAAGGCTTCCTGACACATAGGCCCACACAAACGGTCTCACACAAACTCACAAACAAGGCATTGGTCGCTTCCCTTTTTGTCGCTTGGGTGTGGTGCAAAACTCTGCAAAGGGAAAGACATATTTCTGTCCCCCAAAACCAAACCCATATTTCTGTCCTCCAAATCCAAACCATATTTCTATCATCCAAAACGCGTCAGCTTTCCTCTCCCCAATCTCTATCCCAGGCTTCTTTCTTCCCCTTGTGAATACACTACTGATGAAAGTATCATACATATAATATTAGCGAGATACATTCTCAGAGATTTAAATTACAATAGTAGACTGACACTTGAATTCTCTCTCCTGTTTAGTGGCAGTCCAGACCAACTTGGCCCCTCCCAAGAAGGTCCAGTCCGGGACAATCCAATCCAGCTTAGACCAGGCCAGTGCGGCGGCCACGCAGAACACCAATGGCAGCGACCCCAAGGGGGCGAATGTCCACTGCCCCTTACCCCGCCTCTCCATCTCCTCTCGCTCAGCCAGTGTTATTGCTAGTATGGACACGGCCGGGGACCTCTCAGCCCTCCACTCTGTGATGAGGTGGAAGACGGTGGTGGCGGTGTTTGTAGTAGTGGTGGCCTATTTGGTCGGGGGAGGCCTGGCCTTTAATGCCCTTGAGAAACCCTTCGAGAGCAACCAGAAGGACAGCATCACTCTTGAGAAGGCTCTTTTCCTGCATAGGCATCCATGTGTGACACCTGCAGAACTGGAAGCACTTATCAAGGTGAGTAATGGTGCACACATGCCTTAGCAACTAATTCCTGGGCATCTAATAGAAGATGTACGGTATTATTCACTCCTGGACAGACTACATCAGTGTAAATGACTACAGATTCACTCATATATTCGCCAGCAAATTGTTATCAGAATCAGGTTTATTCAACAAGTCTGTTTACACACATAAGGTATTTGTTCTGACTAGATTTAGGACACACATTTTACACATAAACAAACAGAGCAAAACCCACCACACGAACAGTTCGAAAAGAGACCATGCGTAATTGCCATATGTAATGCTAATGGGTAAATATAGAATGTGTTATATGTATTTGAAATACAAAAAAGACAAATAGCAATGTCTAGGAACTCATTTTAAATTGTGCAAAAAAGCATTATCCAGTATATACAGTTGACAAGAGCAATGTCCATAGTACAGGATGTCCACCGAGTTCTTTCGTATCAGAACCGGTAGTGTCCGTGGTGGTTAATGTGTGTGTGTGTGTGTGTGTGTGTGTGTGTGGTGGGGCTGGCTAAGGGCAGTCTAGTGCTAAAAGCATATTCCATAGACTCACTGCAGTAGGGAAAAAGCTGTTCTTGTGGCGAGATGTTTTGGTCTTGATAGATCTCTAGATCTCAGCCGTCTGCCAGAGGGGAGAGTTCTGAATAGTCGGTTACCCGGATGGGAGGGGCCTTCCTCAATCTTTTCTGTCGGTCTCAGTGACCTGATCGTCCGACAGGTGTTTCCTCAACCTCCTACCTCCTGTTGGAAAAAAAGTCTGTGATCCATTTACATGTTGACACGGGCACTCCCATGGTGGAGAGGTTATCCAGGAGGAGGGCTGGGATTATGGTGTTGAAAGCAGAGCTGAAGTCCACAAACAGGATTCTGGCATAGGTTCTCAGGGATTCAAGCTGCTGGAATATGAAGTCATGTTGATTTTGTCGTTCACAGACCTGTTGGCTCTGTAGCCAAACTGCAATGGGTCTAGTAATGGATCTGTGATAAACATATCTGTGAACACTGCAGATAGCTGGACAGCACAGTGCTTGAGGGTGGAGTCAGAGACTCCATCAGGAACAGCTACCTTCCTTGGGTTTGGTGCAGTCTACTGAGATATGGGTTCCGGCTGGCCGCTCTACCATACAGGCCTGATTGGTGGAGTGCTGCAGAGATGGTTGTCCTTCTGGAAGGTTCTCCTCTCTTCACAGAGCAACATTGGAGCTCTGTCAGAGTGACCATCAGGTTCTTGGAAGAACTCTAGGAAGAGTCCTGGTGGTTCCAAACTTCTTCCATTTACAGATGATGGAGGCCACTCTGCTCATTGGGACCTTCAATGCTGCAGAAATGTTTCTGTACCCTTTCCCAGATCTGTGCCTCGATAAAATCATGTTGGAGGTCTAAAGACAATTCCTTGGAATTCTTGGCTTGGTTTGTGCTCTGACAATAGTCAATGGTCAATGGTGGGACCTGGTATAGACAGGTGTATGCCTTTCCAAATAATTTTCAATTGTCTGAATTTACCAAAGGTGGACTCCAATCAATTTTTTTTAAACATCTCAAGGATGATCAGTGGAAACAGTATACACCTGAGCTCAATATTAAGTGTCATGGCAAAGGCTGGGAATATTTATGTACATGTGATATTTTTATTATTAATAGATTTAACAGAGTTTTTCGTTTCTTTATGTGATTATTCTGGGGTATTGTGTGTAGAATTTGAGGGAAAAATTAATTGATCCCATTTTGCATTAAGGCTGTAACATAACAAAATGCGGAAAAAGTGAAGCGCAGTGAATACTTTCCAGATACACTGTAATAACTTAAGCTATTGGCATTTGGCAAGAATTCTCATACTGGTGCATTCTTATAATAGCTACTGTAGATATCTGAAAGCTGAGTTTATGAAAAACCCAAAGAAATCTTCCAAAGAAAGATTGGGGGCAATTAATATCAAAAGCATGAACGTCTTTCACCGCCTCTACTGTAAAATGGAGCTTGCATTTAACAACCGTATGTAGTTGATTCTGCAAATCCTCACTTTGGGCACATGGAAATGAGGATATGGTTTACATTATCCTTGTGAAATTGCAACCTCAATTGTGTACTCTCACAACCACTGTAAGAATATTTATTTATTACTAAGAATAAATATTGCTTATTCATTTCAAATTTATATTGATTCGTTATTACACACGTGGTCTCTTTAGGTTCGTTTATTCAGAGCGCTCCAGATCGAAGCTTACAATGAGCTTTATAACCATTTGAAAAGCCCACCCCTTAGTACCCAGAATGCACTTCCCTTAGTACCCATAATGCACTTCCAATACATTAGAATAAAAGTCATTAAGTATACAATACATCACAATTAGGCCCCTACAAATCACATTGTAATGGTCTTTTATTATAGCAATCCTATTCATCCTTAACATCCACCCAGAAAGGCCAGGGGATGTAACGATAATTATAGGAGCCATCTGCATCCATCTGTAGACACAAAGATCCACATGTACACCAAATGAACATTCTTCCTGTGCATAGATTTGCATACCTGGCATACGTGAGCTTATTTACACTCCCACTCCAACTCTGTACTATGAGCTATAGACACTTAAAAAGTTTTACATGCCATTCTAACTAATTATTCCTAACAACCATTATAATTTAAAACGATGTGAATGTGCACACATGTCCATAATTAGCATGCCATACCTCATTCACTGTCACTGACCAATCTATAAAAGTTTTGCCCGCCCTTTTTCGACATGAGATTGACGCTTTCAATTACCGACCCAATGCGACCTCAGGTCCCCTTAAACAACATGTTTGAAACGATAACTTCGCTCACGGTGCGTGTGTGCTTATCATTATGACGCCCAGATTATAACCACACTAAATTTAATGACTCTATTCTCTTAATACGTTGGACCAGTAACATGTTTTCCACTTCAGAAAATATGTAAATAGTTAAGGTCCCACAGTGTAACACTGTGGTTTATTACTCGGGGCAGTAGCAGCTAGTTGGGAATCTGTCAGGTCAATAGTTGCTTGATTTGTTAAAGAGATATCTAGTTGGACCTTATGTTAGCGCATCCAGACTCAGACTCGACTTTACAAAAGGGCTGACAAGCAAATCTTTTGTTTGGATACTCCTCCACCAGTAGCTTCCATAATTCTCCCTTTATTGCAGCGATGCCCCGGATTTAATTAAAATGTCATTTTAAAGAGTGGGAATTTAATTAACCACTGTCGTTGTGTTCAGTTGAAAAAGTGATGCCATTTCATAGGAAAATGTCATCCACATCCTTCTGTAGTAAATGGAAAGTATATGTGGCAATGGGCTCTTGTGACATAAAGGCATTGAAGTCCCGGTCATAACTGAGATTAAATGTTTTGAACTTGCCAAAGGCGAAGTGTTCACGGTGCTGAAATTGCATTTCATAATTTTCCATGCAGATAAACATTGAGTTAATTCAACCTCTCTTCTAGCATCAGTAGGAGAAACTAAACCCAGGAGCCACCCTTTGTTTTTTAGCTGTGATTATTCTTCATGTTTAAGGAGATCTTAAGAAACCCCTTTGATTTCATGCAACACTTCACGGAATCTCTCGAAAAAAAATGTACACTCAGCCACCGCACATCAGTACGCTTTGCTTCAGTCACCTTCAAGAAAGACCAAAAAAAAAACGCCTCTGCTGAAGCCTCATTGCATAATCATCATTTCAATTACACCATCTTCATTGCAACATCCGTCCTTTTTCTCATGCACAAAATGTGTTGGGTAATTATGCTCTAGTAATAAAGTCTGGGAAAAAAAACACATTCTGAAGTAGCTAATCAGTTTTCCTAAAAAGCAGAACTGGTCATATGTACAGAACATTTTTCATGTAAAGGCTTTAGAATTGGATGTGGAGACATTATTTGAAATGAAACCAAATTATTTTCAAAGTATTGTAGACAATATTGAGTTACTTTCAGTCAGTGCAGTGCACTGTATCCTTTGATGAATGTAGTCAATAATAGAGATTCGTTTCCTTAGCCAACTTGACAACGATGATCGATTTTTTAAAACTGTCACTGTCTTTTGAAACAAAAATCATACAGTAACCAATTAATACAGCACAAAATAAAAAATATAGTCGCAGGCAGCAATGGCGGATTCCTCCAAACAGGGCATCAATTAAAACATGTCAATCCAGATGTCAGGTCAATCTGAGCAATGGTTCAAACAATCACTGTGCAAGACATTCCATCATGGCAAACCTTAAAGGTCCAAGACACTTTTTTGTTCACCATGAGGAACCAGGAATGTACACCAATTTGCCAATAGTATCACCAATAGTATCAGGTAGTTCCTTTGTGCCACTGTCATGTCCAACTGTCTGATACATTGTGCTTAGAATGCACACGTTCTTCTTTGCTTTTGCTTGGTAAATTGTTATTGTATCTTTCCCAGCCATCAGCACATTTGTTGAATATTTTTCAGACTATACTTGTGTACAGGGCGGCATCTCTCGTCTGATTTTATTAATTGCAACAACAATCGTGGTTTTGTTGGACAAAAGATTGCTTGCCAGTGACAGGTAGGTAAAGAAATTGTCCGTCGAAACATTCCCTTCCTTTGCCCAAGTGAGGTTCCATCAGACGCATAACATCGTTGTTGGATAAACTCTGCCCAGACGGTCTGCTATTGCCGGTCTACTTTTCCCATACAATTGACAGCGGGCTCTGGTAGGGAATAGCTGTTCATCAACAGTGGTGTTTGCACTGGGGTTGTAAGAAGCAACACTGTTTCAAGAATGTATCGAATATCTCAGATATCATGGCAAACTTGTCAGTCTAAATATGAGAAGCTTTTGGTGGGCCTGAAGTGCAGAACAAACCCGCTAACAACACCTATATTTGCTCACCTGGATATTCTTCTCTTGTTTTTTTTCGCCTTTACTAGCCAAGGAAAAGTTTTTTTCCGGTAGCTCATGAGCGGGTGCAGCGTTGGGTTCGGTAACACTGTTAAAGCAACGACAATGTAGCTAGCTATTGGTAAAATGACCCAAGTTGAATGATAGCTATATATACCCTAGCCAAGCTAATTTCGCTAAATAGCCAGCTGGCTAGCCTCATAAACGTTAACTGAAGATGGTCTGTTCGTCATTTCAGTCGCTTCTTTTTGCTTGCTGGTCTTTTAGAAAATCTGCAATCCTTTGCCACAACCACTAAGAAAACTGGGCAGATCAGCAACATGTTTTCCACAGTAAGGGCAATACATCCTTGCAACATTTAGGGATCTTATGTATTGAGCAATTCGTTTTTTTCTCCTGGCACTTTCAAAGTGACATATTGGGCATCCAATCAGCATGTCATCCTATTTAGGTGGACTTTACTAGTATTCGGGGGGATTTCTCTTAATAGTGTGTTCATATGGGGGATGTACTTCAGCGCCAACGTAATTTTGTCATCAAAACGCAGATAGAGCATGATATCCCTTTTTTGTCTAGTCATTGTTTCTTTGAATACCGAATTGCCCAAATCAGCATAAAAGAGGAAAGAAATTGATTAAGAAATGTGAGCTCTTGATAGCAGTGATTACATCCAGTTTTTGTGGCGGGGACACACGTCACCTTGTGCTGGTGCGTGGACGAAGGCTATGATATAATAACAATAAATTGTGAAAAATAGATGTACTTTAATCTGCTTATCTGACATCCTGCAAAGAAATTCAAGCAGAAACTCCCCATAAACTCACAAGTTCAATGGATGCAAGAATTGTGAAGGTGATATCAAAAAAAGGATCTTATGTTACACACGTGACTTGCCCTGTAACGATGTGTTTGATTGAAATATCTTCTGATTTCAGTAAATATGTTCTCCAAATGCTGCAAATACTAAATAATTTACAACCTATACAATCTTTTGAAACTCATTATCATTTGGCACAGTGCATTTTGATTTTTGTATTTAAAAAAAATACTGTTTTCATTGGGTGGTTCATTCAATTAAATTTGACTTATACATTTTGACAACCCTAACGGTTGGTGACTTGAAAATTATTCAGAGTGTCATGTGCATCGACTATTTCGAAAAATGTGTGTAAAATATAATTAGCATAATAATTTGAAGCGCAGTGTATGTGTGTGTGCGTCACATGATTGAAATACTTTAGCAAAGAAAATCGCATGCATCCATTTTTAGCAACATTCCAATGGAAATATTTTACAAAAATATTGCCATTCCGCTAGAAAAATGCAATTTCCACGGGAACAAAACAGACATAATCTGGGTGAAAAAAGACCTTTCCAACGATGCCAGACTTGACTACGTGTGATAATGGCTTCATATAGAGTATGCGTTATATTGGCTAAAATTAGAGTGGATTATAGGTGACTGCACCTCTACATTGGCGACTGCTCCAGCTAAGATTGTATATTCAGGCTGAGCCCCACGTCAAAAGCCGACAATTCACGAGTCTGTATAAGGTCTCGAAATGCCCCCATTCAGGCAGGCTTTATACCGGGGCTACCATGCATCACGCAGTGTAATCAAAATACATTATCTTTACGTATCTATGACAGTTCCGGCAAACTTCAGCGCTCCTATGGGCTACACACAACGCACATCTACACACAATAAATGCATTTGATTTTCTTCACGTAATATTGCTTATGTATCGACTATAATCAATTGCTTATTGCCTCCCATGAATACATGCATGGGTCTAATGACAAATCCAGGCACCTCCAGTAGGTGCGGATGCCTCGGCGCTTCTAGTGCTAAAGCCCCCAAAACCGCTTTCGCTGTAAATATGTAAGCACCACATGAGTCATCACAAATCACATTTGGGAACATACTAGTCCGTATCAAACAGTCATATAATCAGGTAGATTGTCATTCTCTCCTCAGTGACCCACAGCAACCTACAGATGCTAGTGCATCAACAAGCCAGAGCGGTTAGCAGACATTTATGACGGAAAAGTAAATGAACCATTTTCACCTGGCCAATTCGTTTTGGTAGCTAGGAACCTAATCAGATCATGTCCTTGTGTTTGCGACTCACAGGAAGCCAAATAAAAATACCTCTTCTTTGGAATAATGAAATAGCTGAATAGCCATTTTTGCCTGTGTATTTTTAAGCAGAGTT
Organism: Dallia pectoralis; assembly: GCA_029465975.1. Lineage (NCBI taxonomy): Eukaryota > Metazoa > Chordata > Actinopteri > Esociformes > Umbridae > Dallia > Dallia pectoralis. The sequence goes on along the minus strand of CM055754.1, from coordinate 8,294,550 downwards.
GGCACATGACTTTCGGAGTAGTTTAACAATTATTTATTATTTTCGGAGCTCAACAAATAATATGTAACAGCTGTGACCGTGGTCACTTAAGAGATGTCCTGTGGGGTGTGTGCTCTTTTAAACAAGCACTTAATCAACGTGTCTGTGTTAAATGTGGTCCCCTAAGAGGTTCTGTATTTCCTCCATTAGTGCGGAGTCAAACCTGTCAGTTAGTCATCTATTTAATGCCGATGGCCAGAACCCTCAGCTTTGAGTGACTCACTCCTACGGTTTGAACGGGTGTTGGCTTAGAGATGGCACTTCTGGGAACGGGTGTACGTGTTTGTGTGTGCTCGTCCCTTAAGTGTGTCTGCTGCACTCCTACTGTTTTCCCACCAGGACTTCAGGCCTAATTTGCGGTGCTTGTTATAATGGCTCAGTGTGCATGCACGCATCATGTGACTTCATAGTGTCATCAACTCCAATTAAATGGTACATATATTGACGGGTAAATATTAAAGGTCTACACGGCCTTGTTAAAATGGCCAGGTTTTTGTGATGTGAAAAAATGTGAGAAAGATAAATCATGTCAGAACATATTCCATTTTAAATGTGACCTATATTGTGAACAATACAGAGATGTGTAGACTTTCTATATCCACTGTAGCTAGCTGTTATATAATCATATAACCAGGACGTGTTTTAATAAAGCCAAAAAAAAATTGTGCTTCCAAGTACATGCTGTAAGACTATGCTGATCAAGTCATGACATTACATTACCAGATTCTGGTAATGTAATGCTTGTCGATGTAATGATCTAGGACAGTTACATTTAACATGAGAATAGCATAGAATTTATAATTTATTATTGTGGGAAAACTCAGTGTCCTTCCCCAGTGTCCTACCCCTTTAATTATATTCACTAATTAATAATCTTTCTTGGGTTAAAGTGGATTAAATATGCAATCCGAGGATCTACAAACACCAGATTATGTCTTATTTGAATTGGATTCATCAGGGCTTAGTTAAGCGAGGACTTAGACGAGACAGATGATTGACTGGGGCAGTGTAACCTCGCTGCTGTTTCTTTAGCCTCTATAGCACTTGTATCATTATTTGCAATCTAGGGGAGCCAAGTAAACGCGTCATGGTCACCCGTTGGGACACGCTACAGAGTAATGACACACGCTACAGGGTAATGACACACGCTACAGGGTAATGACACACGCTACAGGGTAATGACACATGCTACAGGGTAATGACACATACTACAGGGTAATGACACACGCTACAGGGTAATGACACACGCTACAGGGTAATGACACACACTACATGGTAATGACACACACTACAGGGTAATGACACACACTACAGCGTAATGACACACGCTACAGGCTAATGACACACGCTACAGGGTAATGACACACGCTACAGGGTAATGACACACGCTACAGGGTCATGTCACACGCTACAGGGTAATGACACACGCTACAGGGTAATGACACACGCTACAGAGTAATGACACATGCTACAGGCTAATGACACACGCTACAGGGTAATGACACACGCTACAGGGTAATGACACACGCTACAGGCTAATGACACATGCTACAGGGTCATGACACACGCTACAGGGTAATGACACACGCTACAGGGTAATGACACATGCTACAGGGTCATGACACACGCTACAGGGTAATGACACACGCTACAGGGTAATGACACACGCTACAGGGTAATGACACACGCTACAGGGTAATGACACACACTACATGGTAATGACACACACTACAGGGTAATGACACACGCTACAGGGTAATGACATACGCTACAGAGTAATGACACATGCTACAGGGTAATGACACACGCTACAGGGTAATGACACACGCTACAGGGTAATGACACACGCTACAGGTTAATGACACACGCTACAGGGTAATAAAACACTCTACATTGTAATGACACACGCTACAGGGTAATGACACACGCTACAGGGTAATGACACACGCTAGATTGTAATGACACACGCTACATTGTAATGACACACGCTACATTGTAATGACACACGCTACAGGGTAATGACACACGCTACAGGGTAATGACACACACTAGATGGTAATGACACACGCTACAGGGTAATGACACACGCTACAGGGTAATGACACACGCTACATGGTAATGACACACGCTACAGGGTAATGACACACGCTACAGGGTAATGACATGCTACAGGGTAATGACACACGCTGAGCCTGTGGCCTTATCTTTTATCCCTAATATGGTTACATTATACAAATATGACCATGACACATTCAGAGCTGCTCGGAAAATGTTGTTGTTCCTTGTAATATTAAGATATCTGAATCTGAAAAATATGCCGTTCCCAGATGAACGTGAATCATAGTATATAAATGTTAAGCAGTAGGGCTGTGACAATACACTTAGCTCACGATATGTAATGCAACTACAGTCCCCTACAAAAGTATTGGAACGGTAAGGCAAATTCCTTTGTTTTTGTTGTTCACTGAAGACATTTGGGTTTAAGATCAAAAGATGAGTATGAGTAGAATTTCAGCTTTTATATCCTGGTATTTACATCTAGATGTGTTAAACAACTCGCGACATACCACCCTTTGTTTGAACCCACCCATTTTTCAAGTGAACACAAGTATTGGAACATGTGACTGACAGGTGTCAAGCCATTGTCAAGCTGAGAAAAGAAGGAAAGTCGATCAGAGTCATTGGACAAACATTTGGCATAGCAAGCACAACAACTTGGAATGTCCTGAAAAATAAATAGCTCTGCATGACTAGTCTAAGTTTTCATCCTTGATTCAAACCTCAAGACTGCATTTCCTGTTAAAGAGGATAAACGAACATGAAGACCAGAGAGCTGTCTGTGGGAGAAAAGCAAGCCATTGTCAAGCTGAGAAAAGAAGGAAAGTCACAAATGAAGAATGCAACAGTTTGGTGATGTCGATGGGTCGCAGGCTTGGGGCAGTTATTTCTTCACAGCTCTCACAATACTTCTGTCATCAACTACTGTTGTTTTCCTTGGCCGACCTGTTCGACATCTGTTACTCAGTACACCAGTAGTTTCTTTATTTTTCAGGACATTCCAAATTGTTGTGCTTGCTATGACAAATGTTTGTCCAATGACTCTGATCGACTTTCCTTCTTTTCTATGCATGAGCTTTTAACTTCTAATTGAAGCAGTAAGTGCAACGATAATCAAAGTTGTACTTTCTCAATTCTAAACGTGCAAACTTTGTGTGATGGCAGTTGTAGTAGCTTCGACCATGGTAGCTATTGAACTCTGATGAATCAAGCACAGCACTATTTTCTTACCCTACTGTACATATTGTTCGTTTCCTGTCTGTCACTCTGTTGCCATGTATTGTTTCCACCTGGTACCCAAAATGCTGCCACACAAACGATCTAAACCTCAACGAGAAATATTGTCACAATTCAATTTCAAGAATTCTCGTGGCACAAGATCTCGTCACACCCCTATTAAGGAGACTAGCATGGAATTGGAGACTGGAGTTACATAATGTGAAAGATCTACCTCTGACGATAACCAAAAATTGCAAATTATAATAGTCTTCTGGCACAGTCGGGCACTATCTACATGAATAATTGTTATGTTTTGTAGCAAATACAAAATGAAGAAGATGCAAGTATTTAACTATGACACACATAAACAAATAGGGGAGCCCGAGGCTGTGAAGAGATTATAGTGGGAAGTAAGTGCAGCTGGACATGTGTTCGGCTTAGGGTTTTCTCCTTATATCACCTAGGGTCCTGTCAATGTCATATCCTCGTCATTGTCTGGGGCAGGTGTTGAAAGACAAAGATAACCCTCGCTATTTCACTGGTGTGAAGAGAGATAAGTGCTTTACTGTAGTTTTCACCTGGGTTGATTTTCTTTTTGTTTGTATGTTAACCATGGAATGGAATGGAATTTATATTTAGTTGTGTAGAGATATAGTTCCTGTGTAAAGATATTTCTGTGTCAGTGTTGTAGCTAATATACGGTCTTTCTTAGCATGCAATAGACGCGGTCAATGCCGGAGTCAGTCCAATTGGAGAAACGTCTTACAATTCCAGTCACTGGGACCTGGGCAGTGCCTTCTTCTTTGCCGGGACTGTGATTACAACAATAGGTAATATCCACCGCCAACCTGTAACCTAATAAATGTTACAATTCTATTTCATTCTTCATCCTTCGATTGACTGAGTGAAATATTGCAATATCACTTGTCTACTTGGTGATTTTTAGATACATTTTGGGTCCCGGGTTACCCAACTTTAATGTAATGTGAGCCATTCACTGTACATTGAGCTTGTTGGGAAGAGCGAAAAAAAAAAAAAAAAACATCATTCACAGGAAAGTACTTTGTGGTCAGTGTTTATGTTCAAGCACCCAAATGTGTTCGCATGTGAACATATCAATAAATGTAGTCTGCATACTGAATAACACTGCTTATCTGTGGAGACTGACATGCATCTCACCAGGCTGGGTCAGATTTAACAGAGCTCTGGTCATATATCCCTGATATATCTCACTGGAGGTTGTAATCAGTGTTCTTCTCTAAGGGCAACCTGATTATTTCTTTTATATTTTACAAATTTAACAGATTTTCTCCTAGCGGAGTGACATGTAGCAGTGAGTGCATGCAATTTCCTTATTTTCTATGGACTCATCGCTGTGGGAATTGCAGTCACAACCCTGACATTTGAGGCGCAGGATTTAGAGTGATATTTTTTGACTCCAGGAAAATAACGCAGAAATGACATAACCAAACACATCTTTGACAGGTTATGGCAACCTTGCGCCAAGCACTGAAGGAGGGAAGATCTTCTGCATCTTCTATGCCATATTTGGCATCCCATTATTTGGGTTCCTCCTGGCCGGCATCGGAGACCAGCTGGGGACCATTTTTGTCAAGAATGTCTTGAGGGTGGAGAAAATGTACAGGGTAAGTTGGATTACACAAGGATTGGATGTATTGGAACTGCACATGAGCCCATTACACTTTCAGAGGTTTCAAGTTATTTAAAAGCAAAAAGGGCGTGATCAAATCATATTGACATACCATGTTTGAGAACCAATTCTCTGGAAATGTCTGGGAAGAACTTGGCCTCAATAACAATGCAGTACTGCCATTGGCCGAAATATTGGCCTTTAGGATTTAGATTATATATTTGTTACGTAATGAACCCTTAACTGTCATACGACCTGCGATGACAAACATTTTCAGATGACTTTCATAAGGCATATGCTACCCAATAAGGGCTTTTTACAAGACAGCTAAAGAGGAAACACCTTATTTAACGTGATTGTAAATGACATTTTAGTTAACATTGGGATGTGCTGCATTTAAAGCAGAGAAATGGTTGTGGGATGGATTTGAGAAATGTATCTGTGCAGCACCTTGACCAGCACCATGTCGGTTTTGATAATCAATAGCCTGTATACCATTTATTTGGCTAGACAACGCAGAATAAACACAGTCAGATAATTGCTATTTGCTTCCTGGGAAAAAAATAAACCTCAATTGTTAGGCAACGTGATTTGTTATTTATCTTACAATAATTAAACCAAGAGCCTTTTAGAAGCCAAATGGGTCTACTTTAGGTGAACAGAGCCACAAACGACATCTCTCCAAATTCTACCTGTTAGTGTAAACGTGTGATTTGACTGCAAATCGTTTTTCAACAGTTCAATTATGATGTCCTCATTTTAACATTCAACCCCCCAGCATTGACAGAAGTTCATTAATAAAACAATATTTCTTCAGGCTCACTTTGTCTTTGCGGTGGCATTTTTTGTGTATCAGCCACTGTTTTTATAATACATAAATACAACTGTTGTGATTGTTGGTTAACACTCTACCACCACCTGACCATGTCATGCTTGTCTTGCAGCAAAAGAACAAACGTATCAGCCAAACCAAAATTAGGGTGACGTCCACCATACTCTTTATTTTAGCTGGGTGCGTTGTTCTCGTCAGCATTCCGGCCGTCATTTTCAAACACATCGAGGGATGGACAACTCTGGACGCCATCTACTTTGTTGTCATCACGCTGACAACAATTGGAATTGGAGACTATGTGGCAGGTATGATATTACAGTAAAATAGGATGTATATGTGTTTTTGTAGTCCTTTGCCACTTTCAGTTGTCTTATGTTCTCTCCTAGATCTCATTTGTTAGTGTGCCCTGGAAACATCTATTATGAACGTTAAGGACAGATGCATACAATTATCATACACACTAACATTAACCATCTCAATCAACTAAAACAAACACATTTCTCTCTGTAAAAAAAGAAACACCATTTTCTTGAATTGACACATTGGACACCAAGGCATCCAAACAAAACTCCAATTGGATTCTGTTCCACAGATGATGTGCTTTAAAGAGAAGGCTGATAAATGTGTCTTTAACGCTAACAAACTCTGAGATATAGTATTGAAGTCAGACAATCTACAGTGAATAAAAAAGTATTTTGTGAACCTTTTCCACCTTTAACGTGAACAATTCAATTGAAAAACAAACAGAAATCTTTGACGGGGGACACCTCTTATAACTGGGGATGTGGCTGTGAATTAATCAATCACATTCAAACTATAGAATAGAAATCAATATACACCTGCCGTCATTTAAAGTGACTGATTAATCATAAATGAAGGTCAGATGTTCCGGTAAGATTTTCCTGACATTTTCTGCAGTGATGTTAAGTATACCGGAAGCCTGTGGTGTAGGGCTTCGTACACGGAAATGGAGTAATGAAGGGATCGATGCATCTTTAAGTAGGTCCAGCCAACTGTCTGGTTTAAGATGCAGTAATGTATATTATTAATGTCTAATGTGATAAAACGCAGGGCACTATGATGAACTGAGTCACGCGACTTCAGTATAGAAGCAGGTGCACTTTGGTATATTGTATAGTCACTGGAACATAAGTTGGCTGAACTATTTGTTTCCTGTTCACCAAAGAAAAGCAAGATGTATTCTGTAGAAGAAACCCACTTTACATTAAATACCTTCAGCAAGCTCATTTGCATGCTTCTGAAATGAGAGGTCACTGTCAATCTAAATTCCAAGTTATTTGTATGAGACCTTTTTATTATTAAATCATCCAAGGAGTGAAGATTTAAGTCAGGTGAGATCTTCTGATGGGATTTTGAAGACAAAATGTATTTGTTTTTCGCTAGTATTAAAGCCATTACACACCTGGAGCGAAACGAATAAGCAAAAACAACAATCAGTTTAAAATAATTAGAATTCCCTTCTGGTCTATTGTACCGTGTACATTATGTTTACCAAAGGCAAACTGCAAGGTGCTGCTTTGGATTAATCGACTCTCTAAAGTTGGTCCTTTGTCTTTTCAGTTGTCATGCAAGCATCTCCAGGAGCGCCTCAATATGTCCCACAGACACCTTGAAATAGGTGCGGAGGCGGACGTAATATAATTCGATCTCCTGGATTAGATGGCAAAATTTACATCACATCATCTTCGCTTGAAGTTGGCACCATTTTTTCACAGGGATTAATTGGAACGTGAATATTTCGCAAAATCGTGTCACGCTTGACGTGTATAGTTTGGTGCGAAACATTGGCCCACGAATATATCGCTTTTTTGTGTTGTTTATTCGCTTCGCTCCTGGTGTGAAATAGCAATTAAAAGCTTGTACTTAAAGGCCTAAGTGCTACCTTCACATTTTTAAATCATTGATTATTGCACAAGCATAAAGAATGGTAGCTGCAGCATATAGGTAAAATTTAGATTTTTCGATTTTGCAGCCAGAGAATTGACCAAAAAATTTACAACTACTGTAGAGGCAGTAACATTGCTATGCAGAAATTTAAAAACAGATTAATTGGCATCTAAAATGTATTTCTCAGCCAGGAAGAAGCAAAGCTTTACCAGTGAAGTAAACCTTGAAAATGAGTGATAATTGTTGAGATCATTACTATCACCACTGTATAGAGGCATCACATACGCAGATGTCCATAATTTAGGAATAATTCCTAAAGACAACGTCAAATTTACAATATCTGTTATTACACCAGCAATAAGGGATGCTCCACAAGTTAACAGATCATTTTCCAAATTGTCTGCCCCTATAGATTTCTTAGAGTCAAAAGTTAGCAAATGCATCAATGACTTTCTTACTAGAAGATTGTCTGAATAGAATGGAAAAGGACAGCATTTGGTTTCTTGTGATAGCTAGCAGAGAAGCTATACTGATGCACAAGTACAGAATCCTGGACACAGCGTCAAGCATAAAAACGCATTATCCAGTAGATTGCATCCAATGTAACAAGACATCCTTTTTGTTCTAGGCGGGGACCGGAATATTGAGTACAAGAAATGGTACAAGCCCCTGGTCTGGTTTTGGATCCTTGTGGGCCTGGCCTACTTTGCAGCGGTCCTAAGCATGATCGGAGACTGGCTCAGAGTGCTGTCCAAAAAGACCAAAGAGGAGGTGAGTTCAGGTCATTATCTTAAGCAATATCTCCTTGGAGACCATAGAACTGTGACAAAGACAGTTGTGTGCGGGAACTGGGTAGAGATTTGTGCCATTGACCTGTACGCTGTGCGTGAGATATAATGCGATATTGGCATTTAGGGAAGGCGGATAAAAGCCTATTCGAAGATCCAGCTGTTTGAAGGCCTTTCTCTAATGATGATCTCCATCTTTGTGCAAATGCAGGTGGGAGAGTTCAAGGTTCACGCGGCGGAGTGGAAAGCTAACGTGCGGGCGGAGTTCCGCGAGACACGACGGCGGCTAAGCGTGGAGATCCACGACAAGCTGCAGCGGGCCGCCACCATTCGCAACATGGAGCGTAGGCAGCTGGGCCTGGAGCAGAGAGCCCACTCCCTGGACATGCTCTCTTTAGAGAAGAGCCATTTCAAAACCTCCTCTCAGGAGAGCATTGACACCAAGCTGAATAACTTAAGGCTGAGAGGGGCAGGGGAGCTTTGCTATGACCAAAGAAGAGGCAGTGAGCAGACCCAGGCTGCCTCGTCATCCGAGGATAACCTATTTAATCTCCGCTTCCGTTCACTCAACAAGCTGGCCAGGAGACAAAGGAACCGCGACCAGAACCGCGCCAGCGAGGATGCCGGACCGAAGGACACGGAGGAAGAGGAGGAGCAGGAAGCGGGTGAATATAAGGAGGGCAACACAAGCTTGACGAATTTAGAGTATGCAGACGAACGCAGAAGACCGAACCATTTTGTACCGACTCAGGCAAAAGAAGGGAACAATACGTCGAAAGGAAAAGTAATTGAATCTCATAAAAAGAATGAGAGAGAATGAAGAAGGGGGGCATTTTGTATGTCTCCAAATGTGCCTTGCTATTTTTTTAAGCTTCAACTTCAGACCGTTCTGTTCTGTTTAAAGTCTGCAGTCAATGTGCCATAGCAATCTTGATAAAAATTAAGTTGCCAAAAAGGTGGAAAGAAAACAGATTGAGGCTAATTGGATAAAAAAAACTCATGTACAGTATCCATCTTAAATAAACACATTTGCTTTTTGAAGAACGCACTAATTGTTTATTCTCCTACCGGCCCTGATCTCGCAAACGTACATTTCAAAGCTACGCGGATATCAGTGTAGTCAGTGTTAGTAAATGGTAAATGCTGCGCTTTTATATAGCGCTTTTATCCACATTCACCCATTCATACACTGACGCCCGCATCTACCATGCAAGGCGACTGCAGGCTCGCCAGGAGCAGCTGGGGTTAGGTGTCTTGCTCGACAATTTCCCAGGAGGAACCGGGGATCGAACCACCAACCTTCCGATTGATAGACTGCCGCCCCAAGGTCTTCCATAACAGCGTTTGCATTCGCTGGTTTTGGTTAGAATGTTTTTTTTGGGTACCTGTTCGTGCCAAAGACGACAATGATCATTTTGAGACATGTTAATTAACTGCACTTACTAACCTGCTTGTTTGATTGCCATTGCTGGATGTATGGTACAGTTTGCTGTCGTCAGTTATACTGCTTTTTGGTGCGTTGTTGGTTTGATTAGCTGAAGGTCAAAGCAATCGCATTCGAGTTATAACCTTTTTCAACATCCATCGGAAATGCCCTATGCCAAAACAGTTTGAATGCCAGCCCAACAACATTGATATCTGTGTAGCGTTTAAACGATTGCTTCTGAAATCAGGTGGCTGTTCAAGGCTACTAAATGTTTCACAATAAAATATATCTGACAAATATAGCGTACTTTACATGGGATGCACATTCTTTTTTTGCCCAAAGCTTTGGAAAGCAATGAACCTTCCTGGTTAAACATTCAATAATAATATTGATACTTATTTATTTTATGCATGCTACTTTTTTCCCAGACTGCAGAGACGAATGCTACATGTGTGCATTTATTTATACCGATGGTTATGTCCTAAAATAATCAACTAATATGTCTTACTACCCGTACTCTACACTCTGATTGTATCTGGTTTCGATCCACAATTGGTGTTCTAAAGATAAATTAAAAAAGGGTAAATTCTGACAGTAATAGAAAAAAAGTACATGAACTAAAACCGCTATGATAGAGTAGGTCTTGACTACAATTATTCAGTGTTTTTTCATGTTACCACCTCCAACAGATGGGAACCAAATAACTTGAACAGAGAGATGATAAATCTAGTCAAAATGGGCGATGAGCAAATCTTTCAGACAGGCAGCACAGTGACTGAATTATAATGACAGCTTTAGGGAAACCCCTTTCATTCAATGTACAGTAGTTAATATGGTTGGCCTTATTGGGTCATGGGAATATACAAACGGCAAACAAATGTGTATTAAAATCAAATGCACTAGCTATATCTAGCTAGTCGGTAGCAAGTAATCTTCAAAAACAATATGTGTCATAAATGTCCAGGGGGAGGAGCTACACATAGAAAAAGATGTAATCCAAAGAATCTATACTTATTTTATGGTTTTGTAACAGCTAGGCTTTAACTATAAGCATTCATATAATCTGAGGTAATTCATCAAGCTGTCATTAAGTAGCCTGACGCAACCATGGGGATGTTGTTTGTCATCTTTGCAGAAGCATTTGTCAATCTGTTAAAAATCACTCTACTCCACTTCAATGACATAATGGAGAAGCGTATTTTGAAAGATTGATTTATTTCAACGATAAACCATAGCCACATTTATCTCGGTAAACGCATACCTCAGTAACGCATGACTAAATATTTCTAATGATTGTAAACTCACAAGTGGAGCACCACCTGTACCGCTCTAATTTCCTAGCAGGTACTATTTGAAACAATAGCCATTACCTGATATTAGCATACTTAGATTCATGTAAATCCTCCCTGAGCCGTTCCTTTAACACTCCTGGTAATCATCAAATAGTTCTTGTAGATAACAGCTCATGGCACCTCAGAATTCTGATTGTGTTTACTTTACAGGTTGCAGGGGCCGTGCTGTGTGTAGTCTTCCGCGAGATTGTAAGATGTCGGCTGCAGCATAAATGAATTAAATAAATTACAAAGAAAAGAAAATCCATTTATGTAATCTAGGTGGACGCTGTAGGAGTGGTCGGGTCTACGTTCAATGTGGAAGTGTCCTCCACCTGCCTGCTTTCCTTAGTCTGTCTCTTATCATGGAACAATATAAATTGGCTTTGGCCCAATCTCCATCAGTTCACAATTTAATTACAGGACTTCACTATTGTATTCATTTTTGAGAGCAGTAATCAATGGAACACTAGTGGCCAGGAACTTGCTCAGCCAGGGAAAAGTCAATGTGCTGATAAAGTGTTTGACCTCGCAGAGATTGGAGATGTTAGCTTATGTTGTTCTGAGCTGCATACTATCTGTTGTAATTGCCGGATCAATATTATTTATATCTGGAAGCCTAGTCAGTTAAAACATATGACCCGTAACTAACGATTGCTAGATGGAATTCTTAAACATTGTTTTAAAACCATCTCTCAACAGTTCTTTTGTGGTTAGGAATGCCAGGCCTGGTTGAATGTGTGAATACCTTCCTTACCTAAATATGACACTTTAGCCCTCCCCCTTTCTTACCAGGTATGAGTGCAGAGCATAATATAACATCCAACTGATTCCACTATACTTAAAGGTACAAAAACATTCCTTTAAAAAAAGTAACTACATTTGAACAACAGTGTTTCTTGCATCGTAGTAAATGTCAAACAAAAGTGAATCTATATTGATCATTGTAAGTTACTCCAGCCTTTCTTCCGGAAATGTCCATTACATGGGTACGAGAACCTGCTTTGGAACACAGGCTGCTAAAGAAGAAGCAATACAGAAATATATTTAAGATGTATATATGTATTTATATATATATATGTGTGTGTGTTTGCTAAGTTATCTTTGACACACATCCAGGAACCTGGGGGTCTATAACTCTGTTCAGTTGTCTGTCCACATCACACCGGCAGAAGTTATGTTGACTGTGGTTTCAGATTTACACATTTACCTTAGAGCATGTCATTTTTTATCCCCACGATCTAAATCCAACTAAGAAATGGGTTATTGCTAGGCCAAATGTGCCATTCTTATTTGCATGACACACCAGATGGTGGTAGAACAGGCCAGGATCAGGACTTTTTTGATGGTCATTAAACCCGACAATGGGAAAATGTTTGAGCCGGACATTTAAATAAACAGTTCTCAAAGAACCTTTATTTAAATCCCAGTTCTCCTTTGCATTAGGGCCCAAGAAAAGCATCGCAGTGCAAAATAAACAACAACGTAATACATACAAAAATGAGAAATAATCAAAAACAGAACGCTATACAACGGTATGTACGCACCTTCCTGCCGTTGTAAATTCCTTGTATGTTAACACGTTCATGGCGATTAAACACTTTTCTGATTCTGAAAATAAGGCTTCAGTTAGACAGAATAAACGGATCTAGTGAGAAGATAATCATCACGTGAGTGAATGTGAATTTGTTTGCTTACAGATAAGGCACAAGTATCAAAAAGCATTTTTTTTTTAAATGTCAGTATGTTTTGCGGTGGTGTGTATTGATATAGGTCAAGTTGCAAACTGCTATGCACTGTTATTTAGTCTTTGACTATTACGATCAGTCGATGACTCAGATGGAAGACACAGCCTCTGCAATGATGTCAGGTGATGTAGGTGGCGGAAGGATGGAGCCAGACAACCCACGGTTTTACTCTCGAGTCTCTTTAATACCGTACGGAAGAAACCCGTAGTATTCCTCAAAGCCACACAGGCAAAGTCGAGGATGCGACGCAGCGCACAAACTGTAACCACTCCTCACACGGAGGTATAATAAACAAAGAGCCCCGAGCTCACAACGAGACTCGGGCTGCACATAACACACGTAACATGTAACAATTCCACACAAAGACAACCAATACAAAGGGAGCTTATAAAGACCTCTAATGAGGTAATGGACACCAGGTGAGTGATGACGAGACTGAACAAGGTGTGCAGGGAGGCGGAGCTTCGGTGACGACTAATAGGCCGGGGAGGACGACCGCCGAATACCGCCCGCAGGTGGAGCTGCCGCTTCTCCCGTAGGAGTCATGACAAATGACGAATAATTATAGACAATCAGAGCTAAAATTAGTCAGACGTAGCAAAAAGCAGTGCTTTTACATTTCCCAAACCCATCTTTAAAGACAGAAAAGATCACTTCAAAAGGCCAATAATACAAGTATATATTATATGCTAACTAAACCTATCCATGCTTGCTGATGAAGGCTGCTAATGAGGCTAAATAATGTAAATGTCCAAAAATGTAACATGGATCCTTCTTGGCAAAATAGCTATGTGACTGCCTGTGACTGTTCCATCAATTAGCCTGTTCTCAGCTACCAGGGACGTTTGAACTGTTAACCTAAAAATATAACCCTGTTTAAAATCAATGTGCTCCAAAAAGATTGCTTGGATACTATCTAGATACACAGTACATTTACAGTACATTTAATTTATTATATGAACTATCGGCATTATCCTGTATGCATTCATAATCGACATGTTGTCCTGCTATTGTGGCCAGCAATGAGACAGGAAGTGAATAATAGAATACCTGCGTTGATTACTCCCTGTAGAAGATGTACAGCAGCTCCATACCATGTGACAAAACATACATGTATATATGGATAATAATTGTCATGTTCAGTATGTAATTAAATAAAATAGATTTAATACAGTCAGCAACTCGTACCTAGGCTATTTAATGAGACAGAATTAAAAAGTGTGTCAAGAGAGAACAACAGATCAAATGAGACAATCTTATTCTGCATTACTAGGGTTTATCACCTCTAGTTTAACTGACAAGAGTTAATATTTTATCACAGTCCCAATTGATATGGTGACAAGTTACATTACAAGGGAGAGAGAGAGAGAGAGTGAAAGTAAAATGCTAGATACGTTTATCTTAGTTTGCATCATTTCCATAACATTTGAATTTACAACGGCATGTTTGTATCATTTTGCACAGAAAAATGATACAGATCGGAATTGTTTGCTCACATGCGAACCTCTGGGGGGCTCCATTGAAAATGTGGCCCATGCTACCTCATTAGGTGGCACCTCCAGCTATGTGCAAGTTTACAGAACAAAATGACGTATCTACACAGATTGGTTTACACGGTCTTGGTAAAAAGGGGATGTCATGTCGCTTCCTTGTTTGCTGGCTCCGCATCCAGTAAGCAGGGGCTGCAGATATCCAGTAGACGAGAGAGAGAGAGACCAATGCATTGAAATCGACGCATTTAAATGCATAAACGCATTCTTGTGTTTTCCCATTTCTTGCACTTTCCAGTGAAGGGGAAGGGCTTCGCTGGAAACCAGTTTGTCAAAGGGCTGAACATGTCACGCTAACATGGTACTTCAGGTGCCAGCAGCAGTACAACAGCAGTACAACAGCAGTACAAGAGCAGTACAAGAGCAGTACAACAGCAGTACAACAGCAGTACAAGAGCAGTACAACAGCAGTACAAGAGCAGTAAAACAGCAGTACAACAGCAGTACAAGAGCAGTAAAACAGCAGTACAAGAGCAGTACAACAGCAGTATAATGTGGATGGCCTAACACAAAGGAGAGTCGGGGGACCCATCTACTCTCCTGCGTCTCAGAGGCCTGGTTGGAGCGTTGGACTGTTTACAGACTCTGCCTGCTATTAGTGGCTGTGGATATCCTATTAGTGGCTGTGGATATGCTATTAGTGGCTGTGGATATGCTATTAGTGGCTGTGGATATGCTATTAGTGGCTGTGGATATGCTATTAGTGGCTGTGGATATGCTATTAGTGGCTGTGGATATGCTGTTAGTGGCTGTGGATATGCTATTAGTGGCTGTGGATATGCTGTTAGTGGCTGTGGATATGCTATTAGTGGCTGTGGATATGCTATTAGTGGCTGTGGATATGCTATTATGGCTGTGGATATGCTATTAGTGGCTGTGGATATGCTATTAGTGGCTGTGGATATGCTATTAGTGGCTGTGGATATGCTATTAGTGGCTGTGGATATGCTGTTAGTGGCTGTGGATATGCTATTAGTGGCTGTGGATATGCTGTTAGTGGCTGTGGATATGCTATTAGTGGCTGTGGATATGCTATTAGTGGCTGTGGATATGCTATTATGGCTGTGGATATGCTATTAGTGGCTGTGGATATGCTATTAGTGGCTGTGGATATGCTATTAGTGGCTGTGGATATGCTATTAGTGGCTGTGGATATGCTATTAGTGGCTGTGGATATGCTATTAGTGGCTGTGGATATGCTGTTAGTGGCTGTGGATATGCTGTTAGTGGCTGTGGATATGCTATTAGTGGCTGTGGATATGCTATTAGTGGCTGTGGATTTGCTATTAGTGGCTGTAGATAAAACATAGCCACTTCAATGCTTTCTTAATACTCCCCACTTAACGTTTTAAGATATCACTGTTTCATGCTGCTCTACTGAGTTACACTTTATATAGCAAAGCAAAACCACCGGGACAACATGAAGTTAGCGAGTTATAATCCGAATGTTTAATGAGTGAAATGGTCTATTATTTGTGTCACTAGTGTTGTTGGTCACCTCTAAAACACTAGCCTGGATGCAAATGTATAAAGCGCAACAAAAAAGCTTTGGAATTATTCATGAACCAATGAGCTGGTTTGTGGTGGCGAAGAATTCAACCTAACCAACTCACGACTGTTCTCCTTTTTTGTCCGCTTGAGGAAGTGCACCACTTGTGTAACGTGTGCCTTGCCCAGTCTGGTGACGAAACAGTAGAGGAACGGGTCAGCCAGGATGTTGAGTGCTGACATGGTCATGCTGACATTATACATCAGGTACCAAGAGCCGTCACATCTCAAACGTAAACTGGAAAAGAGCATTAGAATGTGGATGGGTCCAAAGCAAAGCCCCAGGGTCACCAGCACCACACCAAGGAGACGGAAGACCCGTCTCCTCTCCTGCTCCTCGGTGGCCCGGTTGGTGCGTACCGCCGCGCAGATTCTCCGGCAGCAGAACGACACCATCAGAACAGGAAACAGGAAACCCAGAAGGAAACGAGTTACGTTGACCAGTGAAGTCTTCTCCGTGTCAAGTAACTGAAAGCACACAGGGTTGTTCCCTTTACCTGACTTGACCCAGGTGACAGTAACCGAGTTCAGGGTGACCACCAGCACCCAGATGGCCGCGCTGATCACCCCTGCCGTGTCCCTCCTCCTCAGAGCGGCGTACTTTAGCGGATGAACCACAGCTAGGTAGCGGTTCATGGCGATACAGCAAAGCAGCCCATCGCTGGCGTAGAGGTTACTGTACAATAAGATGACCGAGAGATAACACATGACCTCGCCGTGATGCCACTCACCACGCCACATAAAACTCACCAACAGGGACAGGCCTGTAGTGGTGAGCAGGTCAGCCAGGGCGAGGTTAAACAGATACACGCCCAGGTCGTTTCTCTGTCTGATGTGCTGCCAGGACACGTAGAGGGAGAAGACGTTGCAGGGAATTCCAACGATGATAATGGCCATGTACAGATAGAGAAACACTCTCCTCTTGTCCGGGGAAGTCGCGTAACACGGTTCATGCGTGGGTGTAGTGACATTTAGCATTCCAAGTGTGGTATTCATGACCTCTGACATTTTGAGAAACACTGCAACGCGAGAACATATCGCTCGATCTTGAAAGTGTTGCAAATGTAGTAGTAGCAGCGGCTGTTGATCAGTTTAGGAATGAGATGTCTGGCACGCATACAGGCTGCAGTTTGTATTTGATTTGGGCCCATTGGTCATCTATATTTCCCGTGTTCCTGTCAAATGAAGCATAAAGTGATTTTTTTTAAAGTTTAAAAGAATTGTGGCAAATAAACAGCACATATTTATTTGGACAGTTATATGTTTATTTGCCGCTGTACTTAAATTACACAATAAGTATACGGTTACATTTTTAGCTTTATCTCAGGGTATTCAATCCACATTTAATTAAACAATTTGAAATAACAGCTCTAACAGATAATAGTCTCTCTGATGTAAAGGTCCCTAAAGTATTTGAACAATTGGTTTCATGGCTGTCAAATAAAGCGCTGCATGAAAGTGGCGAAACCCTTTAAGAAATCTTTAAGAAATCTTCAGTTAGCGAGAACCGCTCCATGTATCTTACATTGGTTAAAAGATAATCATTGTTGTGCTAGAAAAAAACGAAATTGAAAAGGAATAAGTTTAGATGCAAAAGAGTTGCATTGGTGAAATCAAATAGGTACGCAATAAGGTTGACCACGGTACAGAGACAAAAAACCTGGTCAGTTTGTGTCACCCATACAGGGGATTGTGGACAAAAGCACATCAGTCTAGGGAAGGTTAAACAACCATCTCAACATGTTTTCAACTCTATTATTCCACTGTGGAGCAAATAATTGACAAATGAAGAGCATCGAACATCAGAGCAACTCGAGCTGGAAGAAGACACCCTTCCAAACCATCCCCATGAACCACAAGAAAATGCAAACCCGAACATAACATCTGGAGATTTGCAGACCTCTGTGCTGCATCTCAGGTAAATGCAAACCCGAACATAACATCTGGAGATTTGCAGACCTCTGTGCTGCATCTCAGGTAAATGCAAACCATACATAACATCTGGAGATTTGCAGACCTCTGTGCTGCATCTCAGGTAAATGCAAACCCGAACATAACATCTGGAGATTTGCAGACCTCTGTGCTGCATCTCAGGAAAATGCAAACCCGTGCATAACATCTGGAGATTTGCATAAAAAACACAAAATCAGAATTATGTAACTGTATCTAGTGTAGTAGGTAGACCTTAAGACTCATCGAACCACCGGGGGACACTGATGACACCAGGTTATAAAACACGAAGCGAATATTAAGAACTTCCTGTTTGCCTTGGTTCCTCAGGAAGAAGACCTAAACCCAAGATATGTTAGGCGTACTGGCAGTTGGCAGAGCATGTGCAAGGAAGCTTCCTGTGTGGTACTTGTTGGCTTTACAGTGGTGGTGTGTAATGTTAGGGACCACTTAATGTGTGAATGCCAAAAAATCTTTCTCTGTAGTGCTTAAATTATCCTTAGCCGCTCTTGCTCTATCAAGTAGGTTTTATCATGTTTGTATTTGTTTCAGTGGAGTCATTTTCAAATACGTTTTTCTTAATTGGGTTTGGCTTCAGTTAAACGGTTTTGTAACAGCGTCCGAACTGCATTTTAAGTTTATTTAGCAGTAAAAGTACTCATTTTCTATTGCATAGAGCATCCTTATCCAGGCCTAAAGAAATACCATTTGAAGCCTGCAGACTACTGGAAATGGGTAATGTGCAGAAATAAACTAATTATACCACCTTATCTGTGAAATAACGTGTTATGCTTTAGGCATGTAAGCTGCCACTGCAAATGGCTCACTTGTTGTCAAGGAAGTAACAGCAAATGGAAGGAGCCAGTTGAATTCTGAAGTGTGCAAAATATCTATTTATTAACTTGTTAAATTAGACAAAACGTCTTGCTGTCAGACAACGACCACACACATATCGCGAAAACCACCAGCTTGTTACTTTTATGCTTTAAAAGTGGATTTTCTTGACTGGCCAATTCAAACACAGAACTGAATCCAACTGTGCATTCATTATACCTGCTAAAGGTTAAATGCAAAAATGAATGTAAAAGAAAGTGTTGCAAGGGAATATACTAGGGATGCACCGAATATTCGGCCACCGAAAGTTTTCGGCCGAAATACTTTTATCACCGAAACAATACGGCCGAAATATGTTGTGATCTATTCGGATCCTCTGCACTTCATCGCGACTGTACTTGATCCGCGTTATAAAGACCATTACTTGGATGCAGAAATAAAGCAGCGCGCACGAGATATGATCCAGGCGGCGATGGATGCGGAGAACCCGCGTGGAGACGGAGAAATAGCGCACCGAGCAGTAGGGCACGGAGCAGCAGCGCACGGAGCAGCAGGGCACGGAGATCAGAGCGCAGAAAAAAAGACTTGTCTCTCTGCACTAGATGAGGGGCATGCACCCTCGTTGTCTGATATGTTCAGTGAAATCCTGCAAGAAAGTGCCTCACATGGGCGTAGGTTTAGGGGGGGACGCTGGGGACATGTCCTCAACAACATTTTAACATGACTAAATTGTCCCCACCAATATTTTAGCGAACTCCGTTATGAGTTTGTGAAGCGATTTGGGTCAATTCCGACCGCAGCGCCAGGAGGACGGTACTAGAAACGCCGTAATTTGATTGGCTAAAAAACCTAGGGGAGGGAGTTATCTGACACGCTATAGGTCCACAGGATAGTGACTGAAGACAACGGTAAAGTTACCAGTGCTTTCTGTTAATACATACCTCATATGTTAGAATCTTGCAGTCACAATAAACAGTGGAAATGTTTCCTGTGTATATTTTGCTTATGTAATGTGGCCTATTTGGGATATCCCATTAGTAGGGGCGGAGTAGTGGCACCACCAGGGTCGCTACAATATATTGAATCTGACAAACAGCATTACCATCTAAAAGTTGAACGCCAGGTACTACATAATGATTTTTGTCTCCACATGGATAGGCCTATGCTAGTTAAACTTTAGTGTAGTATAAAAGCAACAGGCTATTGTCTCAACTAAACGCAAAAATAATCACATTATTCTCAGTAAAAGTTCACTTGCCGGAGGGGGGGGGGGGATGTCCCCACCAAACCTGAGACCAAACCTACGCCCTTGGTGCCTCATATCCATAAATGCAATGGTACTAATAATTGGCATAATTTATTTCGGTGTTTCGGTTTTCGGTCTTGGTTTCCTCTTTTTCGGTTTCGCCAAGAATTTTCATTTCGGTGCATCCCTAGAATATACCCAACATCTGGTTACGTCTATGGGTAGCAGACTGACGTCTAGGTGTAGCAGACTGACGTCTATGGGTAGCAGACTGACGTCTATGGGTAGCAGACTGACATCCAGGGGTAGCAGACTGACATTTAGGTGTAGTAGACTGACATTTAGGTGTAGCAGACTGACATTTAGGTGTAGCAGACTGACGTCTATGGATAGCAGACTGACATCTATGCGTAGCAGACTGACGTCTAGGTGTAGCAGACTGACGTCTATGCGTAGCAGACTGACGTCTAGGTGTAGCAGACTGACGTCTATGCGTAGCAGACTGACGTCTAGGTGTAGCAGACTGACATCTTGGTGTAGCAGACTGACGTCTATGCGTAGCAGACTGACATTTAGGTGTAGCAGACTGACATCTAGGTGTAGCAGACTGACATCTAGGTGTAGCAGACTGACATCTATGGGTAGGCGGTCACCAAATATAATGAATTTGCAAAAAAAATACTTGAATTGGCTTTGATTGATGAATTTATTCAAGGTTATGTTAATTTGTTCAATTACTTACATCCCTTGAAATGGGTAAAACTATGAAGGAAAGGGGTTTTAATTTGTACACAGTTCAGACATTTATGGATTTGAATACCTCAAGTAAAAGTTCACACTTCATTGTTTTACTTCAATTCCAATGTGCTTGTGTACAGAGCCAAATTAGCAAAACGTTTGTCATTGTCCTGCACTGGACTTTCATGATTGAATTATCTATATCAACCTAATGGGAATCAAGCCGACAGCATATGTCAGAAATGTCTGTAAAGCAAATTAGTACTTGAATTTTGAATAGACAAAGCTAAACTCATAGCTGATACCGGTGATTATTCAATACATACTGTAGATTAAAGTCATACAACATATTCTTTCTACCAATACGCCCCCCTCTCCCCAGCCAACAAAATAGTAGATATTACACTACTTACATTATACACATTTACAATCACGTTAAAAACAGGAAGAAACCATTGCTTCCACTATATGTGGTGAGGGGAGAAAAAAATAGAAAATGCAATATCCAATGATTTACTGTAATTACATTAAAATTGTTAAGTTCTCAGGAAAATATGTTTTTTATAACAGACACAATGAAAAACAAATGGAGGGATAGTGAACAATGATGCAGCATGACAACCTCCATTGAAGCCCTTTGATCACAGACATTTAGAAAATTGCACCCAGTAGGCATACTGTGTAAAACCTCTTAAAGCTTAGTTCAGGACAGAACATGGACAAGTTCTCGTTTACATTTAATTCAGCCCACGTGGGAAGTTATTAATTGAAAATAAATGCATTACTCCTAAGAGCGAATACGTTCATATGGAAGTTGTACTACATCATTATAATTTAAAATAACACTAACTTGCTTACCATGGTGAAATTCGAATACAGGACTGAGAATAGCATGTTTGCTCCCAGATCTGGTAATATCCTATTTGTCATGGAGGCACAGCATCTTGTCACCATAGAGGGAATATTATGTGCACGACGTTAAACCGCTGTCGATTGCGACATTATGATGACAAAAACAATGTTTCAGTGCGCCTGACTCACAGCCCTGTTACTGCTGGTGACCACCAAGTGAGTGACAAGCAAGGAAACACGCCTACTTTATTTTAGTCTATCTTACCACTATTATTTAGTACACATACCACAGATAGTCCAACGTTAATTAAATAAAAATCGAAGCACATCCTACCTTGACTGAGTACAACAAAAAATCGAGGAAAACATGCTGCCCATTGAATTATTAATAATAATTGTATCCGTTTTTTGATAGGATTTTTTCTATTGTTATGATTCTGTTTTACTACCTACACTACCATTCACATGTTAGGGATCAGAAATTCCCTTGTTTTTAAAAGGAAAGCACATTTTGGCCTATTGAAGTAACTCAAAATTGATAAGAAATATGGTGTAGACATTGTTAATGGAGGTCCTTTACGATTTACCATCAGTACTGACTCATTAATAAAAACTTTTGGCAATTATGTAAATATTTGTGCTAATTTAATAAGCAATAAAACTGGACATATTTTGACAAGATGAGTTAAGACAAAGTATTTTATTTGTCAAATGCACCTAATAACATTCATTCATTCTGAACAATTAAACTATTTTGACAAGACATCTTCGCAGTAATCATTTAGGAAAACAAAATGATATTAAGAAAATAATGATATCAAAATATACCTACAATAAAATAATAAAAACTAGTAACAATTCTAGCAAGTGTAAAGATGCTTGAACATAAACAACGGGAATAGACTTTCTATAAATATAAGTATAGGGTACATTAAAATACTGTTGTGTATCTAATGTACAGTGACCAGAGCATGAACATGTTCATTGATCCATATGATCAGCAGATTAATGTTGCTGATTGAGAAGTCTTATGGCCTGGGGGTAAAAACAGTGTGTAAGTCTGGTAGACTGTGACCTGATGCTCCAGCAACCGTAACGGTACTCTTTTGATTGTTTTTATTCAGTAAAGACTTTCTTTGAGAACCATTTCTAATCTGGGTATTTGTTGACAGACCTTCGACGCATTCCCTTCTGAAAGAGAGAATCGTCACGTTTCTTATCAGTGACAATAGTCTTTTGTGATTTCCTGTGCGTAATTAGCAATGGGGCAGCTGCTTTATCAGGTACTAATGCGCCTTGAGAGTAAATGTTGTTGATAGTTTTTGCAGACATTCCAAACTTCCTGTGTCTCCTCAGACAGTATGGGCACCTTGATGAACACACAGAAGAAAGTGGAGACTTTTTCCTCTTCAGGTCTAATGTAATAAAGGCATGACCCTCCCTTACTTCCGCCTGATGTCCACAATACTTATCTTAGTCTTGCAGACATTGAGAGTGCCCGTAATCCCAAAAGGCAGCCGGTTTTGAGCAGTGAGAACTCCCTGTACCCCTGGAAGTTGTAAGACTTGTTTAGCTGTTACATGCCTACCAGAAATGTTTTTAACAGGCAAAGCAGAGTGTCTCCTTATTCACTGTCAGTGGGACTATGCCATAGGCCCGACCTTCTATGTCACCGTGGTCTGCTTTTGTCGGCAGATTGTGTTCGAGAAAGAAGGGGAGAAATATTTCTTTCTAAGTGCTGTTTTTTCTAAGGGCCATTTTTTCTGCTAACATGGTCGAGATGAAAAGGCCCAGAGTAAAAACTGTCAGGTGCACTGTCAGAAAAAGGGTACGGTTGGGGTACATTTGTGAACACTTAGGGTACAAATGGTGAAGTTGTACCCTCAATGGGTCATAGTTACACCTTAGGGTACTAATATGTACCATTTAGTGGGGAAAAAGGTACAAATATGTTTCCAGCTGTCAGAGGGTCCATGTTTGGACCATTTAATTCCGAAACAAAGGTACAATCTGTGACATGGAAAGTGCACAACATTGTAAAAGCTTTTTAAGCTCTGCATCCACAGTGATCTCAACAATTCATTAAACACATAATTGTCAATCACCCAAAAAAGATTAAACATAGTGCAAGATATAATAAAGTTAAACTGGGTAACATAATAGCTGTTTAAACTTGTTAGATACGTTTTCAGTTTTAATTTAAAGTTAAAATAAATACATATTTACTAATCTTTTTTAGCAAAAGCATTTTTTAAAAGCAATGTAGACGAAAACTGTTCAACGTTTATTGAAAATTATATGGGGAACTTTTAATTTGCCTCAAAGTACAAGTACACGCATTTGACCAGCCAATGGGATTGTAACCCGCGCAGTGCCCTTTATGGGCGCGAAGAAGTGGATTGTGTGTGTTATTCCATGATGGCTGTCTCACTCTCGACGCTATCGACGGAGGATCTTCTTGAGAAATTGAAAGAATCCGGAATAAACATCACCGAAGACGAAGCAAAGAAATTCAGAGGTATGTTTTTAGTTTTAAGTATTGTGAAAATATGTTGGTTCCGTTTCGATTTATGTGCACTTGACATAGCGTTAGGCCTGCTGACGCGTGAGGGAAACCTTTCTTCAAAAATACTGACCTGATATAACCAACGTATTGTCATTATGTTACTCGTAATGTTAATACGATTATTTGTATTTTTCCCAACAATGAAGTTATTGTTTCTATCTTAACGCTTCTCCTAACGTTAATGTGTGTAAGTTACTGCGATACGCGCGTCAAATTCAAAGGCTGTCTCAAACAGTTGGCAGCCATCATTTTAGAAGTTTATCTAGCATTAGCATTAATCGAGAGAGTCACTAATCGTATTTGCTCTGGAGAGCAGAAACAGCTGCATAGGGAACATCGTCGGCGTACTCGGGTCCACTAGACCCTCCGGAGGGTTTCAGGAGTTTCACCATTTGCTCCTGGAGTTGCGCCTGGATGACGGCCGTGTTCAGCGGTAGGCCGTATAAAAAGCCTCGGCCTCGAGTTGTCGCTGCCTGGCAAGCCCGCGCTCTTAGTCAGTCTGGAATTTAAAAATATTACGGATGTCAATATGATTTATATCAGTTTTATTTGGTAACGTAAGATGTTTAATTAACGTTCAAAATATTAGTTTAGAGAGTCCCTGAGAGTAATCATTAGTCTTTTCCGTCATCACGAGCGAACTATGTAAGCAGCATTTAGGCTCGGAGATCGAGTGCGTCAGCATCAAAGATTGTTTACCATTTATCAAAATCTCGTGAAATAAGTCTCTCTCCAGTCTTTGAGAGGTAATTTAAATAGGTTTGCTTCTAATTATACATACACTCAGAAAAAAGGTAACGGTTACTCTCTATATATTAGGCCCAGTACTTAAAGTGTACAATTAGTACCTTTTAGATTTTGTACCTTGGGGTACAGCGCCAGTGGCAGCTTTGTACCTTCTTCTGAGAGTGTATTAGGGGTGGGGGAAAAAATCGATACAGCATAAAATCGCGATATTTCCTGTGGCAATACTTTATCGATACACATTTAACTTTTTGGTAATAAAATAAATTGCGTATTCAGTCCACCGGGTGACGTGACGGTCAGCATGCATGAGGATGCAGATACAGGAATCCAATGACAA
The DNA here is from genome assembly GCA_029465975.1 of Dallia pectoralis. Taxonomy (NCBI): domain Eukaryota; kingdom Metazoa; phylum Chordata; class Actinopteri; order Esociformes; family Umbridae; genus Dallia; species Dallia pectoralis. The sequence goes on along the minus strand of CM055754.1, from coordinate 8,269,183 downwards.
TACGGCTGTATCCGTGAAAAAATGGCTTTGTCAAAAAATATATTCGCCAGCTTTTCTAATACTCTTTCGCTCGTATCAGTGTATATTTGCGGTAGGGCTTTTGATATTTACAGCTGATATTTACGGTCAACTGCACCTTTTTAAAGCCGGTCTTTTTCTACTTAAGACTGGTAGCATATCCTTCACAATGTAATATGTCAATGCATCGCGTTATCTCCTTCCAACTCAAACTTTTCTTGTCATAAGGGATGACGTTTGTAAAGGATGTTTGGATTCGGGACACTATCAGTGTTTAGTGTCTTTTTACAGACCCATTACTGAGATTAGTGTATCGCTACAGCCCTAGAGTGTATATGTACCATTATAGTGTATTTTTGATTCTTCTATTTAAAGTTTAAAATTATTTTTAAAAATACATTGATTTTATTGTTGCTGTAAAAACCTTAAGCTCACATTGATCATTCTTTTTTCTTTTTTTTTTAGAAAATGAGGTGGATGGGGAAACAATAGAGTGTGGCCTCACAGAGAACATGATCTCATATTTATTTCAAGGTTCTTTTAAAAAGCAGTCCAAGTTCAACAATTTTTTACATAAGATGAAGGAAGTGATAACACTAACACTGGAACCAGTGCCAGCAGAATCCCAGCAACAGACTTCGACTACAGAAATGCAAGTATACCATTGACTATTGTGTATTATATTTTGCCTATGTTTAGTGGTCGATTGATATAGATTGATTATTTTATGCCTGATGCCGATATCTTAGAATGCAGAGTGGCCTATGCAGGGCTCAACATTAACACTTGCCTGGGACAAGTGTACTTTTTAAAAGGGCAAGTGAAAGATATTTTTTACTTGCCTGACCAGAAAAGTAGTCTGATTAAACCATCAATAACAAAATAAAAAAATAGCTTGTGAATCACCAAAACAGTATAATGACTCTAATACAATAAGTCCAATAAGGCCTTTATAGTACTGACGGTAAAGGCTTATTAGATATACTACACAACACAAGGCTCGATAATTGTGTCAGAAATTTAATCTGTGCAATCTTAAAATATATTTGGGAGCATCAGTGCCAGCGCAAATTGTTGAAATGCGACTTTTCATTTCTCTACAAATGTTCGCTGATTACTAATTGCTGTGACCTGATACAGTGACATGTCCACTGTTCTATCATTTAACCAATTAAACTTAATCTTAACGCTCTTAATTTAAAGCAGGCTTTAGGTTGGTTAGTATTAGCTGTCAATCACTCCCTTTCACTGCGCTCTGATCTAACTAGTGTGAAATGTCAATAACACAAAATAATTAGTTAATCAGTTATTACCATTAATTATCAGTAATACTACTAATGCAAGTTCTCAACTACTACCCCATCCTCACTGCAGAAATACAACAAGTGGTAGACTGCCTCCTGGATTCGCCATTCCACCCTTTCCTAGAGATCTTCAGGCCAAGCTTGATGACAAAGAACCATGCCAGAAGTCCTCTAAGGATAGACACAGAATCATTAGAGTTCTTCATGAAGCCATGATAGAACACACAATGTAAGTCAGAAACTTGTAAAGCAACATAAATACTTTTATACATGTCAATGAAGCAATGCTTAAAAGTAATACAAATAAAAGAAAAAAAATGTATCACCAGTTTCTAAGGCGCCAATTGGTTTTAATTTAATCTGTCAGGTATCCAACCAATGCAGAATATGTGCAGGTGGCAAAAGAACTTATTGTGAAATACCCTTTCCTAAAGGATCTTGAGGGGAATGGCTATGTAAGTTAAGGACTTTGCTAGTGTAAATGGGAGTTACATAAGGATATTGTTTCATCAATGATATGTTCTCGATTTGACAGAAGTTTGTAAATTCTATTTATATGCGATTAAAAAAAAAAAAAAATTATCTGCTGTATTCCCTGATCGACCACTATTTTTTCCCCTTATATGTCAGCACACTTGGCACCAGTCCCTCAAACGCAAATTTAAATCTGAGCGTGCACCTCTCATCCATGAAGATGAGGTAAGAAAGAGTAAGGAGAAGTTTGGCCACACAAGAGTGAGACTCACTGAACAATCTCCAACAGCCTGTTGCAGATCTGAGTCAAGGGTAAGTATATTCCTGTAGTTCAACAGGTTTATTCAAGAGCCCAGTACAATTTTACAACTGTAGAATAATTCAATTAGGGCTGCACAATTGACAAATCGTAATTCCTATTACTAAACCGTTAAACACTAAATGGGTTAAACTGTAGGATCCTTTTTCTTGTTCACTGCCAAAAGACTGCAAAATGTTGCTTTGGTCCTCAAGTCACTTGCAATTTCATCAGTGTCTCTTAGGTCTACACCAGGGTCTCCAACCCTGTTCCTGTCCTGTCCTGGAGAGCTACTGTCCTGGGTGTTTTCATTCCAACTTCATGTATATGTAGCCTCATTCAGTAATGATCTATCTAATTATTCCAGTCAGCTGTGCTGAATTAGGGTTGGAGTGAAAACCACCGGGACAGTAGCTCTCCAGGAGCAGGGTTGGAGACCCCTGGTCTACATGACAAACAAAAAAAACTAACATTACAATATCTTGTTTTTCTCGAATGGCTATATGAATTATAGGAATAATTCTAAAATTATTTTGTTCAGGAATGCATCTGTCATTTCTCAACCAGAGGTCCCTGGTTAAAATTTTAGATTTATTTAATAAATATTATTATTAATTTAACTATTATTATTCTGTACTTATACATTTGATCCAATAGGAGATTGCTGTCATTGGTGAGGATGTATCCTCTATTGAGGGTCACGTGAATGTCCTGCATATCCAGTACAGCAAGATGCGACCAGACACCTTGGTGGTCAAAGACCGAATGCAGCGAACTTTTGCTTGGCGAAGAAGGGAGATAAGAAATGGCATGACTGTGGAGGATATACTTAAGAAATACCCTTTCTTAAAAACACCCTCAGGGGTCAGTGATATCATCGATATTATATCAGTTTTCAGCTTAAAATAAATGTTGATGTAAGCAAAATGTATGCTAAAATGATCGTTTACAGTTACAACTCTTACATTATTTTCTTAACACTCAGGTGAACAAATATATGTGCATTCGAGCTTAGAAATATTTGTACAATGATATTACTAAAGGGAAATGACAGAGACAACATAGAATTTTAATGTCTGATTTCTTTTTTCATGTGAATGTTTAACTTTGTATTTCTGCCTAATTTCAGTTGTGTGATGAAGTTGACCAAATGCATTCATCAACTGTCAGCTTAAGCCGGCGCTTCAAGGACGGCTTTACTACTATTGTGCCAAAGGTGCTTCAGCTTGTTCAAAGAAATGCTCCATTAGCCAAAATCTACAAAGAAGCAAGAGAAGAGATGCTTGCAGAAGATCTACCAGGTGAATATGGAGGAAATAAATTAATACGAAAACAGGCAGTTTATAATATTAAATTATTGAATAGTTATTTATTTATATATTTCTTTACAATAGATTCTGACTTTCGTGCAGCGCTGATTCTGCTGCCCCACATCTTTAAAGAGAAAGTTGAGAGCTTCATCACATTGGGAGAGGTATGTAATTATTTGTTAAACCATAATTTTGTAATACTCTGATACATATCTGGTTATTTAGTTCTGATAGATTTTGCATTGTTTTACTGATAGAGGTTTAAAGGAGTCATATGATGCAATTTCTTGTTTTAATTTCTCTGTTTGTGCATGTATAAGATCTGCAGAGTTACAAAGCTCAAACTCTCAAACCCAAAGAGATATTCTTTGTAAAAGTTACGGCTCAGCCCATCCTTCCTGAAACACTTTGTTCAAACACACCCCCACATTCAAACACACCCCCACATCTCTACCTCAGTCTGTGGGGGGCAGAGTTTCAAAACACCACCCAAATGTATAAAGATAGAATATTCGGGCCAATCACAATGCACTGGATCGCTGGCCAATCAGAGCACACTGCACTTTTCTGAACGATGAGCTTTGCAAAAAAACAATGTGTTTCAGAAAGGTGTAAAATATTATCTGTAAAATAATGACCTTTTTTTTTTACATAAAACCGCATAAACGTTGCATTAAACCAAATACACAAAATAATGTTATTTATAACCATCTAATGACCCCTTAAACGTTTTCTTTTCTTCTCACAGTCTGATGCTGATACTCCATACCCAACCATACAATTGGTAGAAACTGACTGGAAAATGGCTTTCTCCAAAAGGCTTCAAGTCATTGTCAAAGTTGATGGTGTGGAGGTGTGCAGGGGAACAGGAGTTGAAGAAGGAACACTTGCAGCCTTCAGTGCCTACTATGTTTTCAACTTGGCTTATCCACCCTACATGAAGAATACACTGACCTTCCTGCAGCATGCCATAGCAAAAATTATTGAGGTGGGTGGCAAGCCCCTTCCAATAACTGTCACCCGAATAATTAATATCCTGTGCTGAAAATGCCACAACCATATCGATGCACAAGGTGTAGAAGAAAAACCTTCACCTTAATGAAACTCATTCAACATGTTGGTCTGGTTCACAACCATGAACCCAATTTTAGCATCACTTGTGGACTGAATAATTACAAGTCATCTTTTACAGTATTTGAGTCTTTCAGGCGTCATGTCTATCGTAAACATAGGAAGCTTGTTCTACCTCATGACGATAGGGATGCTACTGAATACATGGATGATGATTTTGAGGAAATTGATTCACACTTTCATGCGTACACAGTCAAAGTTGACTTTGAATGGAGTATTATAAAACCAGGGCAAGAGATAGACTTTCAGGCCCTTGACACATACTCTGCTGATGATCAATTGTTTGTGATCCTCAAGAATGTTTAAAAAGTTCAAATTAAATGTGTACAGCTGTGTTTGGTGAAAGAAATGTTTCAGGGTATAAAAATTACAGTTAATGAAATGTGTACTGTTGGAAAAAAGATTGCTTTGTGGTTAATTGCTTTTGTTTTAAAAGTAGCACTTAAAATGAGATCTAGCACTGATTTAAAAAAAAAAAAAGATTTTTTTTGTGATTCTTGATGTTTAAAACTGTTTTAAAAGTAGTAAAATGTACTTACAATGAGATATAGTACTGGTTTGAAAATGTTTTAATTTCTTTGTTATTCTTGATGTTAACATGCTTTACTGCATGGTAAAAAAAGGTTAATATGAAATGTATTGTACTGATTTTGAAAAAAAGCTTAATATAATATTAAGCTTGATATTCTTACTGTTTATAATTTTTCCTTAGAGTATAAATAGTTGAAGTAAAATTGCTCAATATATGCATCTTTTGACGCATTGTGAAAGTGCTTAAAATATTCATCCTGTAAAAAAATTGAATGTAATAAATTGTAATGTTTAATGAATGATAAAGAGCATTCTGTCATTTTTAATGTGCTGTATGGAGTACAAATTTGCCATCATAAGGTACAAAATGTTCGTCACTGGTGCAGTATCCTTAAAAGGTACACTTCTGTCACCAGAGGTACATATTTGTCTTTGAAAGGTACATACTGCAAGGGTACTTCTATGTACCCATGTGAAAGGGTACAACGGGTGTACCCTTGAGGGTACTGCCCCAGTGACAAGCCGTTGTACCCCTAAAGGTACAAATTTTGCAAATTTTTTCTGACAGTGTGTTTGCCAGTCCAAATGCGTGTCAAGGCCTTGCTGCAGTTCTAAGGATTCGCTAACTTCTACCACCGGTTCATCTGCAACTACTGCTCTGTTGCAACATCCCTCATCTTAATTACAGCACCTGAGATGGACTACAGAAGCCAAGGAGGCATTAGACAACCTGAAGAGAAGGTTCATCTCCGCCCCTCTAATCTGTCACCCAGATCTTCAGCAGACGCTTGCGGTGGAAGTTGACACATTTGAGTTGGGCTTCATGGGGTCCATACTTTCACAACAACCCTGTGCATTCTTCTCAAAGAAGCATATGAATTACTGTGGGAAAATATAATAATCATCTCTGCATCAATGTGTCATGTTATGATAATCTAGAATCATCTCTGCATTAATGTGTCATATGGTATAATAATCTAGAATCATCTAGAATTAAATTTTGGCATTAATGTGTCAAATGGTATGATAATCTAGAATCATCTCGGCATTATTGTGTCATATGTTATAATAATCTAGAATCATCTATAATCATCTCTGCAAATAATGTGTCATATGTTATAATAATCTATAATCATCTAGAATCACCCCGGCATTAATGTGTCATATGGTATGATAATCTATAATCATCTATAATCATCTCTGCAAATAATGTGTCTTATGTTATAATAATCTATAATCATCTATAATCATCTCTGCAAATAATGTGTCATATGGTACGATAATCTAGAATCATCTAGAATCATCTAGATGATTCTTTGCATATAATGTGTCATATGTTATAATAATCTATAATCATCTAGAATCACCCCGGCATTAATGTGTCATATGGTATGATAATCTAGAATCATCTAGAATCCTCTCTGCAAATAATGTGTCATATGTTACAATAATCTATAATCATCTATAATCATCTCTGCAAATAATGTGTTAGCTGTTACAAACATCACCGTTTTCATAATGTGTCACATTTTGTGTCACAGACACTGCAGTTTTGAAAATACATTGACACTTAGAAACACACACACACAGCCACACACACACATACGCAGGTGCACACGCACGCGGCACAGGCCAATCTATCTTTACAGAATGTGGTTTAATGAATAAATTACTATAAACAGGGCTTATGCACTGACTTGTACTGTATCACACACACACGCACGCACGCACGCACGCACGCCCGCCCGCACGCACGCACGCACGCACGCACGCACGCACGCACACACACACACACACACACACACACACACACACACACACACACTGTCACGATTGGTGTGGTGGCGTTGCTACACGGACATATTTCGGTGATGCACTTCCTTGTTTCACTTCCGTGTTTACGTTTGTCTCACGGCTGTTTGCACTTGTAATCACTGGGATATAAGAGGGTCGCGAGCAGTGCACTCGTTGCTTCGCATTGTTACATGTCACACGTTATTTTAGAGGTGAGTGTTTGTGTATTTTGAGTGCTATTGTGGTTTGTGGAATGTTTGTTATAAGACGCGATATGCGCACTGTTTCTTTCAGTTAAACCAGTTAGCCTTTTTTCCGCCGTTATCGGTTTGTTTTACGTTGGTGTATTAATAAACCTGACCAAACGGATATACGGCTCCTGCACATGGCTTCCTCCTACACTACACCATACAGCGGTCGTGACACACACACACACACACACACACACACACACACACACACACACACACACACATGCTTAAAACGGCCAAAGCCACATTTAGTCTGCAAGGTCAGTAGGAAAGCGAAGTTGTTATGGTTAAACTCTTCAAAAGAGGGCCCAATAGATAACGGACCATCATGCTCCTAGAGGGCTGATAAGAACTGTTAAAACTGACAATTATACGTTGTGGTTTGCACACAATTACTAAATATACTCCGGTGAGATCCCTTAGATCATGTAACAAAGCTCTTCTCACTATACCCAAAATCAATTCCAAATTTGCTTATGGTTCTTTCAGTCACTATGGTCCTCTGGAATGCTTTACCAGTGGTACTGAGGTCTATCACAACAGTATCTTTTAAAAATAGACCAAAGACTTTTCACAAGCCTTTAGTTAGATACATCAATATTTTATACTGACAGTATTACTTTGTATGTTTTATTGTGTATTATGTATGTATTTCTCGTTGCATTGCCGGTTTTGTCTTAAAGCACATTGAGTCTATGTAACTCATATGAAATGTGCTATACAAATAAACTTGACTTGACCATGAACTCACTAACAGTGAGACGAATAACCCAGACCGGGTTCTGCACCTGACTAAAAGCCCCCTGGGAGCCTCATAAGAACTCTGTACAAACCTAAGTTGGGGCTCACAAGGTGAAAATGCTAGACAGCTAACTGGGTCACTGTCTGTGGACTTATTGACACTTTCTGAAACCGTTCTCGAGAAGCGTAATATGCAACATGTTGTAGTTGTGGATGTATGATCAAAACCTTATGAACTTGCTTTAATTATATTAAACAAATATTTTGGGATTTGTGATGGACTTGGGAATTTATCATGTCTGATTAATTTACGCGTATCACAACATTTCTGCTTGCCCTGTTGTTGGATATGGAGGAGTGGAAGCACTATTTGGACGGCGCCAACCACCCGTTTAGTGGTCCTCACTGACCATCGTAACCTGGAGTACATCTCCTTCACGATTAACTATTGGCCGGGGACCAAAAACGCACAGGATCTCTGACCTGGAAATGGTTGACCAAGCACAACCTCAATCCTCTCTCAGACTTGTGTCATTGGACCAATGCTGACATATGGTACAGGAAACGTACCCACCCACTCGAGTGTTTCCTCCAATAAGCACCTGTTTCGGGCAGGTTGAGGAGTTGCTCGTTGCGCTGGGGATATACTTTAGCTACCACAGGACATCCGGGTGATAAAGGTGCACCACACTGACCATGGTCAAGAAGTATTGGTTGCCGGTTTATTAACCACCAGCATGATAGTGCTCTTGAACCCTGCCCGAAAATTTACAGACACCTCACTGGCACCCGCTTTTGTGTTCTCATCTTAGGCATTTGCTTTTTTCCCTGTTGTGTGTGTTACCATTACTGTCAGAGGAAACCTTTGTATTTATGAAGGCATTATGTAAAGCGTTTTTTTGTTTTTTCAATTTCTGTGCCTGTGTCTGTCATTATTTCTGCCCAGGTCACAGATAGTGCTTTTAAGTGACACATTATGCCATCTGATGAAGAAATACCAACTTTAATTGTTTTTAACGAGAGAGCAATCTTACCATAAAGCATTTGTCACTGTCTTAAAAGTTAAGACAATTCATCAATTTAATTTGGGGAGAATTCATGTCAACAGAACGACATGCATGCAAATTAGGTGCAGCCTATGGAATTGGACAATAAACACTATTTAGTTCTTGACCCTGTATCACAATGTTTATTTTATCACAATAAATCTGGTGCTAGCCCTGATGAGTCGGTGCTAACCCGACTTCTGAGAAGGGCTGGCTAGCCCTGGCTAAGACGAGTGGTGCTAGCCCACTTCAAAATATGCACGTGTGAACATCTCTGGTACAAAGCAGTTAAATGTGTTTGCATGCAGCTATTTCTGGTGACGGGGCTCAGAAACAGCTGTCGTAGAGCAGGCGATGTCAAGTTCTGCATGTCAAAAGTTAAAAAAGCATGTCTTAGCTATCACCACTTAACCCGTGGAACTTCCCGGAGTAACATTGAGTCACACTACCCATAGCCACTGGAGGATTATATGTTTTTTGCTGTAGCTAAAGAATGTACCAAACGGCAGGAGGTCGCAGCAATGAACAGCACTTCAAACATAGGATCACCAAAGAGCCAAATTCCATATTCAGTTATTTTGGTTTATAACTGTAAGGCAAAGCATTTTCAAAATAGTGAATGTTTTAGTGAATGTTTTATTTTTTATTTTGAAAGGTATTACAATTATAAGTGGAGGGACATGATATTCTAGTTTTTTCCTTTAGAATGCATGTAAACTCGAATTTGTGCTTACGATCGTTGTAATCTGTGGGTGTGAAACGTATGTAAATTCAACACACATTTGTTTCTTAACTGTTCTCATGCCCAACCCCTTATTTTCTCATGAGTAAGTGTGCAGTGAAACAGTTTCTATACTCCTAAAACACAGTTATAAATCAATAAACCACCACACTTGGAAGCTTGGACAAACAGGTCGTATAGACAGGTCGCCCACCAGGGAAAGTCACAACTGCTCTACGAGGACTAGCAGCAATCAATTTCAAGATTCCCAATGTCTTGCAACATAAAGTTAATCAGGGTATATATCAGTGAGGCTAGGTTATTCAACACACAACAGAGAATATTGAACGGATTTGCCAGAGTGGAAAGAAAAATAATGTGATTCAGCTAGGGAAAACGAAGGGGGCGAACAGGAAACAGTTTCTGTGCATATATGGAACGATTTGCAGTCTTGGAAAGTCACCAAAAGAAACACCACATATTCCTCTGTATTTTGAAATTCAAATATTTCCCCAGGCGTAACAAGTGCACATAAAAGCTTTACACATACCACAGACAGATTTGTGGCTTCATGAAAATCTAAAACCTATGTCATTTGCTGGTTGGTAACTAATAGACATCATCATGCTCGAGAGGTCCTTCTTCCTGATAAGAACCTGAGCTGATGTTCTGGCCCATTTCAATTTAAGAGTGTTTAAGTGAATTCAACTACAATGTAAGGTCACACGAACATATGTCATATCTTTGTTTGAAAATTACAGCATAGCTGATCATAACAAAGCTGCAGTGCATTGGAAGTTTAAAAATAGTTATCACGTTTGCATGTCTATTTGTACACCTACTAGTACAAGTGTGTTATTTTTAATTTTCGTATTGCCGTAGAATAATTTTCTTGCTGTTGCAAACATCTGCAACTAAGCAACACATTTATACATGTCCGAAAAATCCTCTTTAAGGTGTGGTGGCAAGAACCAAACACGGGTATCAAAATACGTTTGTGGGTTTTATTTAAAACAAACACGACAATGAACGGCTAAACACATGAACTCACTAAACTACAAACCAAATTGCACTTAACAAAACAAAACATTGAAAAACATTGGTCGCCGTTAACGTAGGACTGACACAGAACCAATGAGCCACACACCGAGGTCAAGAGAGCAAACATAGATACACATGCTCAAATTCAATTTGAGGCAGTTCATTAAAAAACAAACATGTCTAAGACAAAAGGACCCCTGAAAATCCAACACTATAGACTTTATTTTTACGAACTCTCCCGACATAATATGTTGCAAGTGGTGTGTTCGCATTCAATATAAGTAATCACTGTCCTGCTAAATGTATTAAGGATGTGCAAATACCTAGATCTAGACCTCGTCTTATCAGACGGTGGAACCTTAGGCTGTTTAATGATCAGGCATTTCTACATGATCTACGAGTGAGTGATATTGGATACTGGCCCTGCATAGGTTCTGTAGCATCTCCCTTAAAAACCCTGATATATCCTCATCTATTGATCCTATCAATCTTCATCTATTGATCCTATCAATCCTCATCTATTGATCCTGTCTATCCTCATCTATTGATCCTATCAATCCTCATCTATTGATGCTGTCTATCCTCATCTATTGATCCTGTCTATCCTCATCTACTGATCCTATCTATACTCATCTACTGATCCTATCTATCCTCATCTATTGATCTTATCTATCCTCATCTATTGATCCTATCTATCCTCATCTACTGATCCTGTCTATCCTCATCTATTGATCTTATCTATCCTCATCTATTGATCCTATCTATCCTCATCTATTGATCCTATCTATCCTCATCTATTGATCCTGTCTATCCTCATCTATTGATCCTATCTATCCTCATCTATTGATCCTGTCTATACTCATCTATTGATCCTATCTATCCTCATCTATTGATCCTATCTATCCTCATCTATTGATCTTATCTATCCTCATCTATTGATCCTATCTATCCTCATCTACTGATCCTGTCTATCCTCATCTATTGATCCTGTCTATCCTCATCTACTGATCCTGTCTATCCTCATCTATTGATCCTGTCTATCCTCATCTATTGATCCTGTCTATCCCCATCTATTGATCCTGTCTATCCTCATCTATTGATCCTATCTATCCTCATCTATTGATCCTATCTATCCTCATCTATTGATCCTGTCTATCCTCATCTACTGATCCTGTCTATCCTCATCTATTGATCCTGTCTATACTCATCTATTGATCCTATCTATCCTCATCTATTAATCCTATCTATCCACATCTATTGATCTTATCTATCCTCATCTATTGATCCTATCTATCCTCATCTACTGATCCTGTCTATCCTCATCTATTGATCCTGTCTATCCTCATCTACTGATCCTGTCTATCCTCATCTATTGATCCTGTCTATCCTCATCTATTGATCCTGTCTATCCTCATCTATTGATCCTATCTATCCTCATCTATTGATCCTGTCTATCCTCATCTACTGATCCTGTCTATCCTCATCTATTGATCCTGTCTATCCTCATCTATTGATCCTGTCTATTTTCATCTATTGATCCTGTCTATCCTCATCTATTGATCCTGTCTATCCTCATCTATTGATCCTATCTATCCTCATCTATTGATCCTGTCTATCCTCATCTATTGATCCTGTCTATCCTCATCTATTGATCCTGTCTATTTTCATCTATTGATCCTGTCTATCCACATATACTGATCCTGTCTATCCTCATCTATTGATCCTATCTATCCTCATCTATTGATCCTGTCTATCCTCATCTATTGATCCTATCTATCCTCATCTATTGATCCTGTCTATCCTCATCTATTGATCCTATCTATCCTCATCTATTGATCCTATCTATCCTCATCTATTGATCTTATCTATCCTCATCTATTGATCCTATCTATCCTCATCTACTGATCCTGTCTATCCTCATCTATTGATCCTGTCTATCCTCATCTACTGATCCTGTCTATCCTCATCTATTGATCCTGTCTATCCTCATCTATTGATCCTGTCTATCCTCATCTATTGATCCTGTCTATCCTCATCTATTGATCCTATCTATCCTCATCTATTGATCCTATCTATCCTCATCTATTGATCCTGTCTATCCTCATCTACTGATCCTGTCTATCCTCATCTATTGATCCTGTCTATACTCATCTATTGATCCTATCTATCCTCATCTATTGATCCTATCTATCCACATCTATTGATCTTATCTATCCTCATCTATTGATCCTATCTATCCTCATCTACTGATCCTGTCTATCCTCATCTATTGATCTTATCTATCCTCATCTATTGATCCTATCTATCCTCATCTATTGATCTTATCTATCCTCATCTATTGATCCTATCTATCCTCATCTATTGATCCTGTCTATCCTCATCTATTGATCCTATCTATCCTCATCTATTGATCCTGTCTATACTCATCTATTGATCCTATCTATCCTCATCTATTGATCCTATCTAGCCTCATCTATTGATCTTATCTATCCTCATCTATTGATCCTATCTATCCTCATCTACTGATCCTGTCTATCCTCATCTACTGATCCTGTCTATCCTCATCTATTGATCCTGTCTATCCTCATCTATTGATCCTGTCTATCCCCATCTATTGATCCTGTCTATCCTCATCTATTGATCCTATCTATCCTCAACTATTGATCCTATCTATCCTCATCTATTGATCCTGATCTATCCTCATCTACTGATCCTGTCTATCCTCATCTATTGATCCTGTCTATCCTCATCTATTGATCCTATCTATCCTCATCTATTGATCCTATCTATCCTCATCTATTGATCTTATCTCATCTATCCTCATCTATTGATCCTGTCTATCCTCATCTACTGATCCTGTCTATCCTCATCTATTGATCCTCATCTATTGTCTATCCTCATCTATTGATCCTGTCTATCCTCATCTATTGATCCTGTCTATCCTCATCTATTGATCCTGTCTATCCTCATCTATTGATCCTATCTATCCTCATCTATTGATCCTATCTATCCTCATCTATTGATCCTATCTATCCTCATCTATTGATCCTGTCTATCCTCATCTACTGATCCTGTCTATCCTCATCTATTGATCCTGTCTATCCTCATCTATTGATCCTGTCTATCCTCATCTATTGATCCTATCTATCCTCATCTATTGATCCTATCTATCCTCATCTATTGATCCTGTCTATCCTCATCTACTGATCCTGTCTATCCTCATCTATTGATCCTGTCTATCCTCATCTATTGATCCTGTCTATTTTCATCTATTGATCCTGTCTATCCACATATACTGATCCTGTCTATCCTCATCTATTGATCCTATCTATCCTCATCTATTGATCCTCTCTATCCTCATCTACTGATCCTGTCTATCCTCATCTATTGATCCTGTCTATCCTCATCTATTGATCCTGTCTATCCTCATCTATTGATCCTGTCTATCCTCATCTATTGATCCTGTCTATCCTCATCTATTGATCCTATCTATCCTCATCTATTGATCCTGTCTATCCTCATCTATTGATCCTGTCTATCCTCATCTATTGATCCTGTCTATACTCATCTATTGATCCTATCTATCCTCATCTATTGATCCTATCTATCCTCATCTATTGATCTTATCTATCCTCATCTATTGATCCTATCTATCCTCATCTACTGATCCTGTCTATCCTCATCTATTGATCCTGTCTATCCTCATCTACTGATCCTGTCTATCCTCATCTATTGATCCTGTCTATCCTCATCTATTGATCCTGTCTATCCTCATCTATTGATCCTGTCTATCCTCATCTATTGATCCTATCTATCCTCATCATCTATCTTGATCCTATCTATCCTCATCTATTGATCCTGTCTATCCTCATCTACTGATCCTGTCTATCCTCATCTATTGATCCTGTCTATCCTCATCTATTGATCCTATCTATCCTCATCTATTGATCCTGTCTATCCACATCTATTGATCTTATCTATCCTCATCTATTGATCCTATCTATCCTCATCTACTGATCCTGTCTATCCTCATCTATTGATCCTGTCTATCCTCATCTATTGATCCTGTCTATCCTCATCTATTGATCCTGTCTATCCTCATCTATTGATCCTGTCTATCCTCATCTATTGATCCTATCTATCCTCATCTATTGATCCTATCTATCCTCATCTATTGATCTTATCTATCCTCATCTATTGATCCTATCTATCCTCATCTACTGATCCTGTCTATCCTCATCTATTGATCCTGTCTATCCTCATCTACTGATCCTATCAATCCTCATCTATTGATCCTGTCTATCCACATATATTGATCCTGTCTATCCTCATCTATTGATCCTGTCTATCCTCATCTACTGATCCTGTCTATCCTCATCTATTGATACTGTCTATCCTCATCTATTGATCCTGTCTATCCTCATCTATTGATCCTGTCTATCCTCATCTATTGATCCTGTCTATCCTCATCTATTGATCCTGTCTATCCTCATCTATTGATCCTGTCTATCCACATCTATTGATCCTGTCTATCCTCATCTATTGATCCTGTCTATCCTCATCTATTGATCCTATCTATCCTCATCTATTGATCTTATCTATCCTCATCTATTGATCCTATCTATCCTCATCTACTGATCCTGTCTATCCTCATCTATTGATCCTGTCTATCCTCATCTACTGATCCTGTCTATCCTCATCTATTGATCCTGTCTATCCTCATCTATTGATCCTGTCTATTTTCATCTATTGATCCTGTCTATCCACATATATTGATCCTGTCTATCCTCATCTATTGATCCTGTCTATCCTCATCTATTGATCCTGTCTATTTTCATCTATTGATCCTGTCTATCCTCATCTATTGATCCTGTCTATACTCATCTATTGATCCTGTCTATACTCATCTATTGATCCTGTCTATCCTCATCTATTGATCCTGTCTATCCTCATCTATTGATCCTGTCTATCCTCATCTATTGATCCTGTCTATCCACATATACTGATCCTGTCTATCGCTGCTAGCTGAACAAATACTGGCGACTGAACAGCTATAACCGGACTCTCTAGTTATTGTTCAGGCGACTTTAACAAAGGTAACCTCAGCCACGAGCTACCTAAATACAAACAATGTATTAATATACCAACCAGAGATGCAAATATGGACCACTGGTGCAGTGAAGCCAAATAGACTCTACGTGATTGTCCGGACTGTTCTGATTGGGGCATCATCAGGGCTGCCAAAGATAATCTTGATGAATATGCTTATGCAGTGACTTCATATATCAGCTTCTGTTAAAAAGCGGCATCTCGACACAAAAAAGGTTAATCTTAGACATCTGCGTGCGATCAATGAGGAGGTCTTCAATAATAGAAGGGGCGAAAACAGACTTCGCAAATAAACCTGATTTTAATTCTGATGCAAACTACATTTCGTTGCACTGTACTTGTTCTGTAAAGTTACATAAGTGTTTAATCTAATCACATCTGCCGTTCAGAAAAGGGTTTTCACGATTGTGGGGGAATGAAGGTGAGTGACGATATGATAATATCAAAACCTGGCTGCTGACGAAAAGCTTTCATTTCCCGGATAGAAGCAACAGAAAAGAAACCCAAAATTAGTGGCTGATGACACACCCGAGGCTGTGACCACGAAACTCCTTCCGTAGCGGCTGCCACAGTTTTCAAGAAAAGGGGAAGTCCATGTGCTACAACAGGGTTTCGAAACTTTCTTCCCAGTGAACCCACATTTTTCATGTGTTACATTGCCGCCCATTCACCCAAAAAAATTATATTTATACAAACACATGCATTTTAAATGTTGCGTTTTAATTAAAATTGCTGTAGTTAACATCATTGAAATGAACTGGAATAGAGACAACTTAAAAACTTCATTGTGTTTTTACAGTAAATTGAGTAACTGACAGCTTGTCTAAAACAGGTGACAATCTGCCTGGAATTTTGTACACTATACTAAGTACCAGAATTAAAATCTTATACATGTATTGATATTATGCACCAGTTAATTAGAACAACTGTAGGAGCCATACATTGGGTTTGACGTGTCTTCTGATATTTCCTCTTTTCTCTACACTGTTGTGTATGTGCACATGCATAGTGATGTCATCGGTTACTGTGGGTGGGACCGGGGGTGTGGTGTCTGTATTATGGCGCTTTTCCACTGCACAGAACCAGCTCGCCTCAGCTTGACTCGACTCGGCTTTTTTGGTTTTCCACTGGGTAAAAGTCGTACCTGTACCTGCTTCCAGGTACTTTTTTTCGTACCACCTCAGGCGAGGTTCTGAGCGAACTGAGGCGATACTAAAATGTGACGTGAAAACAAGGCAGACTGCTGATTGGTCAGAGAATCGTCACTATTCACTGCATCATCATTGCACGCGCCAGATGTAGTATCCTGAGTAATCCCACCATATATATATAAATAGTTTGGCCAGAGATTGCGTGAGAGCTGTACATATTATCCATTACGAATACTATGGCAAACCGAAAGAATGCGCCATGAGAAACAGCCACATCCCGCGGTCAAAAACAGCATACACTCGATTTCCTCCATTGTCTTGTGTGTGTGTGTGTGTGGGTAGCGAGTGTGTGTCGCGTAGAAGATTACGTCACAGCAGTTTCCTGCCGCGTCGCTATGACGACCGGGTACTATTGTGCAGGTACTATGTGCAATGGACAACGGAGCGAAAGCGAGCCGAGCCGAATCGGGCCAAGTCGAGTCGAGCTGGTTCTATGTAGTGGAAAACCGCCATTAGTGTGTGTGTGTGCGCACCTGTGGGGAATCAGGGTTTGGATCATGGCTGCAGGGTGAGCGTGGGGAGAACCTTTCTGTTGAACGTCACCACTGTCACCATCTTTTCCTAAAACGTACGATCTGAGGTGTCTTTGCACGGCTTTATGACATGCATCAATCAACGTAACTGCTTGTGTCTTCTAAGCTTGTGAAATAGAGTAATAAACGACATAGGCCTACCATCATATACAACGGTTCAGCGTGACGCGTCTTCAGTATAAACCCTCGTGTCTTAGCCTGCCGTGGCGTTTGGTTTATTGATTAAATACGCCGCAATAACACACAGTTAGTGATAACAGTTCTGAACTGTTTCTTTAATGGGAGCTTTGGCCCTGTATTTGTCCTGCCAGCAGTAGGATGTCAGGTGTTATTTTTGTGACAGCCAGACGAAAGTCATTGTGCACATCCAATCGATTGCGTGCTTTTGTTTTGATTGTAGTGCGCTAAAAGCAGTCTCTGACAGGTATGTTGTGGCGAATGGCAGAATTACGCTTGTTGAGGCATGAAGTGCCAGCTTTGGAGCAATGGTTGGTCCTTGTTTAACAAGCCAGAACTTTTTGTATCCATGTTCAAAAAGTATCTCTTTAACAGAGTATTTGACTGGATATCCAAAAGCTCATCCTTAGCTTGGAGATACTCAACATCCTCTTCTTTTGCAATTAATGGGTCCATTACCTATACGTTTTTGGCAACATAGTTATCTACATCTGAGAACCGTGATATCATTTAATCTTGTAGCCGCTCCATGTGGCAGGTGAATTCTCGGACCAAAACGGTGGATATTTGGCCTGACGGAAAATGTTCTAGCTCTCCTTTCTGTAGTTTGTTTTTCGATATTCAATTTTACGCGCAAAGGCATCCGTTTGGTGCGCCTCATCTTCATCGGTGTGAAAGAGGAGTTTTTGGTGCACCTCATCTTCATCGGTGTGGAGGAGGAGTGTTTGGTGCGCCTCATCCTCACACAGTTCGGCAAAGAGCCTCTTGTTGGTTGGGCGAGCTTTTATAAAGTTCGCTATCATAATGACTGTCTTGAGTGTGTCATTTATGGGACAGGTGTTTGCTCGCCAATGCCTGTCGGTGTATCATACAACGAAACACTACGCAGTGTGGAGCATTTTCCTTCAGGCGGCTTTTGAAGCCTCTGTTCTTCCCCATCATAGAGGCTGTCCCGTCAGTACAGCACGCAATAACATTTTCATAGGGAAGTATAAAAATATCTTAATGTATTTTCAACGTTTGCAGACATTCTATCAATTCTGTCTTTTATAGTATTGTTGAACAGCGGTACGTTTTTAAATTTGTCAGCAACCTCTGGACCACATAATATTTCTGCCATTTTAATGCAAGCAGGTTTGATGAGATGAGCTTGTGCTATCAAGAACGCGCATTCAAATGCTGCGACAGTGGTCTGCTTGTGATCATTTCCAGCCCTTGCAAAAAAAACAAGTTCTCTCTTTCTAATGAAAAACTCTCTGGGTTTTCCCAGGGTCTCAGGGGGCTTAGTATCCTGGAGTCTCTTCAGTTTGCAGAGTTTCATGCCTTCTTTAGCCAGTTTCTCCCCGCAAGTGACGCACACAATCCGGATCTTGTCCATTGTTAATATGAAACCTAAATCAATAAAATTGTCCTGGTAAGCCCTAATTTTCTTTTTCACCGACAAAGAGTTGCATTCTCCCTGACGTTTAGTCATGCTTGCTTGCTGGTTTTTAAAGCACATGTAGGATAAACGTTACTTTCTAGCTAGCAGACTGCAATGTTCAAACGGCAGAGATGACACTAGTCCATTTTCACGATCGAATTGTAGAAATTCCCACACATTTTTGTAAATTATCTTTTCTTTTTACAGCCCTCAAATCAATTAGGCCAGGCGACTCACCAGCAAACTCTGGCGCCCCCTTGTGGGGATCGGGCCCCCCAGGTTGGGAAACGCTGTGCTACAACATCTAACTTAGCTCTTTGCTGCATTGATTTTTGCACCAGTACAGTATTGCATGTACAATGGGCTAGATTGATAAATAAACTTGTTTCATATTGGCATTTACAGTTAGCAGATGTGCAATGTAGCACATCTTAAATACATACAAATTAGTCACTTTTTTGTACAATATTAGGCACTAGTTAATAGATATACTGAGCTATTTCTTTATTTGCACAGTGTGTTGAAACACATGTATCCTATACAGACAGATTTAAAAAAGCAGACTCAGACTGGCCGCCGCTGTCTGAGTCTGCGACGCCCCCTGCTGCCGAGGAGCAGCAGCCACGAGACAGCAAAGAATTGGGTTCAGCATGGTGTTGACAGTCGCATTCACTTGGCTCCGGGACCCCTCTGAGGAACATGTATTGCCACCATACATTTCACAAGGAGGAAGTGCTTGCATTGTACATCCAATGTCTTTCTGTCTGCCTGTTGTCTGCATGTTGTCAGTTTTTCTTGATGGGGTTCCACTGTGAATGATATTTTGATTTGTTTAGTTAATATTCATACCCAGTCACCTGTATGAATTTAAAAGCAAAGATTTCACTAGACATTGAATGGCTTTTGCCCTGGAACCTGCACTACCCGCGAATGTGATGGTTTAGCTCCTGAAAGAAATGAATGTCAAATACATGAATTGTGAATCACTTTGTCTCTGTTAAATCAAATCACACAAAAATAAGTGTTGTTTTTTCAATGTGTTCAAATGAGGGACACCTCTTTCACTGTTCATAATCTGGGTAGAAAATTATGGCTCTTAGTAACAAGAAGTCAAATAAAGTTTATTACTTCCGGAGTTGAGCAGACATACACATTCTTTACATGTCTCCAATGTATGCTAACATGGGCCACCAGAACCAGAAAGCCAATGACAACAAGACAAAGGGTTAAAGAGCTAAGCTCAGCAGAGTCCTCTGCACACATTGGTGCTGTAATATAATTTTTAAACTACTTATACTACAAATACTTTTAATAGGCGTCTTGGGCAATAAGATTGACACATCAGAGATTTGGGTCAAATGTGAGTAGTGATAATATAAATATACAGTACATACAATGATTATGGCTTCATTTAGAGGTGTTTTACATTTAAGATACTATTTACAAGCTTTTGTAAGATTGTGTAACAATCATTTTATATCTATCAATAAATCATTTGTATGTATATATATATATATATATATATATATAATACCTGGAAGTTCGAGACCTGGAAAATGTTCTAGAGACCTTTTGAATAAAATGCTTGGATGTTCTAAAGACTCCTTGGCGAGTTTCTAGAAACCTGAGAGCTCTCAAGATCTGGAAGATTTAAATACTTTTTGGCTAGGTTCTAGAGACCTGGAAAGGATGTAAATAGACTGCTATGAATATAAAATGCATGTATTTGGTTATACTTTGTGATGCACATTGAATTGCATCTACGTATGAATTGTGCTATATGGATAAGCTTGCTTGTTGCTTTAAATTACTTCACAGAACTGAAGAACCAAGTGAGGGTAGCACCTAACCAATTAGTGACCTAATTAATAAATCAAGTACAAGATGAAAGCAAAAACCCGTAGACCTGACCCAATTCTTAACCTAAACGAGCATTCACTTCTTTTTGGATAGTTAGAAAATATCTACCTGTGTAAATACTAAGGTGGTATCTGAAACAGTAACATTTTAAAAGTGACCATCGAATTGATTTTGTGAAGTACACAACATACAAAACAACATGCGCCGTCACGCAGAGATCATATAATGATTGATTCTAATGCACACAGTAACATACATCATGAAATAAAGGACTGCCAAGAAATGCAATTATTCATGTCTATATTACAACCGGTTTGATCTGATCAGTCCTGTGGGGAAACCTTGATACAACTGAAAGCTGATGTGCTGTTGAATGAGAGCTTGTTCTCCTGTAGATGGCGCTAACTTTCTTCCTAAAGAGCCGACCGGAGAATACACACAGCACTGAGTTAAGGCGACTGTATGCCGAAAACTGTGTTCCAATGTCCAGGGTTTGAAGTCTCATCCAGGAGCTCTCTGCGTCACAGAACATATCGAGGAGGGTGGAGAATTGAAAGGGACTCCAACACACGAGAAACATCAGTGTCAGAGAATAAATAAGTGTTGCCTTTTATTTTTTATCAGATATGCCCCCTCCGCTTCCATAGGGATTTAATTATATTCCAACTACAGGAAATAATCATGTAGAACAAAGCCCGTTATGTTCATGGGAAGGTCATGGACCAGCTTCCTAGAATGGTCTGGATACTCCAGAATACACGCCATTGTCTGAAGTCTCTCAACACACATAATGTTTCTATGAAAATAATGTCATAGTGTTTGGAGTGACGCAGTGGTATTTGAACGACACTCACAGTACCGCTGTGTCAATGCAGCCAGGTGTTGTACGTATCGAAACTTAGCTATTCAAAGGCTTTCCGAGATTAATTTGGAAACGAGACAAAAGATTACAATTACCACACCATAAATTTGAATGAACAATGTTCATATAAAAAAGATATACTAAATGGAAAAACAATACCGCAGGATTTCAGTGACAGCGGTCTGTTGAGCAGTCTGCAGGCGACAGAAATAATAACAGATACAAACAGTGAGAGTACATCAGGAGAGTACATAAATAATGTCTCATTTGGAAAATTGCATTGATTCCATGGTTGAGGTATTTGGTGAAGAGAATACTTCTTGATGTGGAATATGGCAGCACTATATGTACATACATATATTTTACTTTGATAAGTTATTCGGGTAAATACCTATATCTGATTTATGCCATCCTCACTCTTGACATTAGATTTTATGACAATTATCTCATGTCACAACCTGATCTGTCTCACCTGGCTTGTCATTGTCTCCACCCCCTTTCCACCAGGTGTTCCCCATGTACTGATGGTTCCCTGGGCTTTATATATCAGCGGTACTTGTTACCTGTTGCCAGATCGTTTGTCTCCGTACACTCGTTTCCTGCATTTTCCTGTTCTCGTTACCTGTTTTTGCTCACCGTTCCCAGTGTTTGGGAAACATTTTGAGACATGTAAATTGTGTAGTCAAGTCACTTTTTCCCAATGTATACTGTGTAACATTAATATATTTAATTGAATACAAATCACTACAACATTAATCACACTGAATGACACACAGAACTAAATCTATTTCTCTTCCGCATGCCGACAGCCACACAACCGATCAGAATGATATGCACAACTAAATCTGAAGTCCGCCCAGCCCATGAAACGTGCGGCGGAACGGCGCTAAACGAACAAGTGATCAGGCTGGATAGCTCAAATGAACAAAGCAGATTGAATTGAATAAATCCTTGGAAACCGAGTTGAACGAGTGAATCAGCTGTTCTGTACAAACAAACAAATTACTCACAGGCAAAAAAATAAATTTAGCTGACCAACTCTGATCGTATTTTACTGGGAGACTTTGGATTTGATGGATTTCATGGAGGTGATATAAGGGCCTTAACCAGCTATTTGGTCTTGTGAAAATTTGGTCTAATTTTTCTCATGATTGAGCGATTTCGTGGACCCAGTGTGACCCCAAAAATTCACTGGATCTGTCTGCGGCGCTTTACGGCTCTGGCGCTTTACGGCTCTGGCGCTTTACGGCTCTGGCGCTTTACGGCTCTGGCGCTTTACGGCTCTGGCGCTTTACGGCTCTGGCGCTTTACGGCTCTGGCGCTTTACGGCTCTGGCGCTTTACGGCTCTGGCGCTGATGCCGGTCCTTTTTTTTTTTTTTTTTTATTGAACATTTTTAATCGAACATCATAACAAACATCACTTGTAAATAATATACATAACTTCAGTTAAGAACATCTTAAAAAAATAGAAAATAAAAAATAAAAGGGGATTCTTAAGGTAGTAAGTAAAACTTAGTGTTAAAGGCCATAAATAATTACAATCAGGCATAGACAATAGGCAGCTACAACATTGAGAGTGGGAAATACAGAGGGACAATCAAAACAATAAAAAGCATGAAATGTCTTTACATATCTTTTGTGCTAGATTACTTGAATATATTTTTTTAAGAGATAAAATAACTGTTTGAAGTAATTTAAAAAACAGGGGCTTGCCATCTCTCCATTTGCTACAATGAATATGATATTTACCCATGAGGATGATCATATTAATCATGTCAGAGACAGATGAGTCCAAATTGTCTATATACAGGAAGATATGAGAAAGGGCAAAAGTCGGAATGTCATTAATTTTTAGTGATAACCAATTATTCAAATCTAACCAAAATCTTTTTGATAACGGGCAAGAGAAGAACAAGTGTTCCAATGTTTCGTCAGCTGTATTACAAAATGCACAGGGGTTCACTTCAAATTTAAATCGATCCCTAAGAAATTTTGCAACTGGATAAACATTATGGATTATTTTAAAATGAGTTTCTTTGGCCTTAGGAGAAATAGGCCATTTCATGAATTTAGAATGTGCCCTCTGCAACACAATCACATTTTGCACATCAGTTACTTGTGCATACCTCCCTCTATTGTAGTCATGAAACACCTTTGATTTCAGAGCCACATTTATACATCTGTTATTACACTTGACTTCCATTAAGCTGAAACCCTCAATCTCTAAATTTGGTAACACAGATTCAACTCTAGAGTACATCAAAGTGTTTTTGATCAACTGAAGCAAGGGAGGAGGCATTGCTTTCCAAATCTTACTAAACTCTTTACAAGTACACTGCAAATTAAATTTATCTATAAAGGCCGTATAGTCCAAAAAGTCACCACTATGGTCCAACAAATCACTAACAAACACAATGCCCTTCTCATACCAATCCCTCTTAAATAGAGACTTTCTGTTGATTGTTAACTGATGCCGGTCCTGATTGCGGCCACACTGATCAATGGGGGTGTTTTCGTCCCAGAAGCGGGTCCCTCCACTGCTTTTCTAAATATACGTGCCATGTCTAGTTTTGCCGGATGCCGCATCTAGTGTTTGCAAGTGTTTGGACCCGGCTTTTCCTTAAAACTATGTTCATATTTCACTGGGAGACTTGCGATTTGATGTATGTGATCTGAGGGCCTTCGAGACCTATCAACTATTGGTTTGGTGCAAATCGGTCTAGTATTTCGCGGACCCAGTGTAACTTATGATGGTTTGAGCTCATATCATGCCCCATATGCTCCATAAAGACGAAGACACCCAAATAAACTGTTAGAATTCTGAATATATAGTACGGTTACATTGTATATAGTTTGAATAGTTTTTATAACATTTTATGTGCAATGATACCACAGG
Source organism: Dallia pectoralis (assembly GCA_029465975.1). Classification (NCBI taxonomy): domain Eukaryota; kingdom Metazoa; phylum Chordata; class Actinopteri; order Esociformes; family Umbridae; genus Dallia; species Dallia pectoralis. The sequence continues at coordinate 8,244,451 of CM055754.1, read as the reverse complement.
TGTCAAACTCAACGAGAGAGCAAAAAAGGTACACTATTGTTGTATAATATAAATATATGCTTCTTAATAGCATTTCAGTGACAATAAAGGATATCTCCCACAGTGTATGTCCAACAATAGACAGCCAGATCACTTGCAGGTAAGGACATGTGCCAACACAAAAAATAATATTATAGTAATTCACACTCAAAAGAAACAGTAATCTGTAAAAAACAAATTGGTTAAAATACTGTGAAAAGGTAAATAGGAAATAAGCATAGTTGAATCTGTCAACATGTGTGTGTAACTGTTTTTGCTTTGCTTTCAAACTGACCAATAAGATAATGACCAATATTTTTTCCCGTGTAGAGATTGGCCCAATGACGTTAAGGTTCATCACTCAATATAGTAAATTTCAAATGTATGGAGGCCAAAACAAATAAACAAATACAATTTCCTGTGAATTTCTAAAATATTTCAAGATTCATTTGGTTTATATTAAAACGATTAGTGTGGTACATTAGTATTATATATATATATATATACAGTCGGATAAACCGAAAATGAAAAGAAGTTTTAAGCTTTTAAATATAATGTGATCGAGATTCCAGCTATCTAGCTTCACTAGTCTGGCACAAATTGGATTGTTTCCCTAAAGGCTGGCTCGATCGCCTCATTCACATGTAAATAGAAAATATGAAACTGAAGCACACTAATTATTTTAAATATTTACAAAAAAATTGTATAACAGAAATTTTTCACCATGTGTGCGTTAGATAAATGAAATTCTTTAGAAAAGAAAACCGTATGCATTGAGCACAATGAATCAGACAGCAACAGTCTGTTCGGCTATATAACTTTATTTATTACCATTGAAAAATCCAGGCAGCAAAGTCTTTTGATTATAATTCTTTTTTGTTTATTGAAAATCCATTACTTCAGTGTTTTTTGTCACACTATCCATAAGTGTGTAGTGCAGAGTTAGCCAATTGCAGTGCGAATGTCACGTTCATGGTATTTATTATACAAAACAAACACGTTGCAACAAACGGAAAACATAAACTGTGATTGAAACTAAAACTGTGCATAGACGGCGACTTAACAAACTTCGACAAAACAACACTCACTTATGTCAACATGTAACATTGAAATAATACCAAGGACCTGTGATACTAAACAGGGAACTTAAATAACCCACTGAAGAATCAATTATTGCTGCCAATCAATCTAGGAAGATTTATAAGGACATTTCAAACAATTTCACATTCAAACCGTGCAGTCATTGAGTTGACCATGAACTCAATGACACGAACGTATTCTAGAGACAAATGTGAGGCCATCTGTCTGACAGTTAAAGCTTAGCCCCAATTTGCGTCTGGCAACAGGAGCTAAATTAAATCAAAAAGTGTGCTTTGTTTTCACGTGGCTTTCCATTTATAAAAAAATGTGTTTGGCTAAATATATCATGACACAGTGTTATATGTCATGTGTTGTTGTTCATCTGAGCTTGGACTTCCCTAATTTGCTAAGGAACAGATGATTGTTCTTATGTCCAGATATGTGAAACCATAAAATTCAGGGAGTGTGTACTCTATTATTTACATGACTGTACAGGCATTAATAACATGAATGCAGCCTTAATAAATATAAAAATGAAAAGAGAAAATACAGAAAGTATATACCAGAAATCCACAACCCAGAAGACCATGCTGTTTTCATTCAGGATTTTAAATTTAGTTGCGAAGAGATCATGTTGGAAAATGTGGTTCTGTATACAACATTCTTCAACACCCTTATATATACATTTCCTTGTATATATGCTAGATTCAATTTGTCTCCTGAAGCGCCACTGGTCCGGTCTGGATGTTCAAATCGAAGAGGAAATGTTTTTCCTCATGTGACAAGCTTGCTCTTCAATGGTACAAACATATCACTGGTAAGACAAAACAATATGACCTAATATGCTGTTGGTCCTCTGTGTGCTGTCAAAACATAAACTTTACAAAACCCCTAAAGGAGGTACGTGGCACCAAGACATAAGCAGCGAATCCAAGCAAGTCCTGTAAAGCGTGAGGTGGAGCCATTGTGATGATCACTAAAGTTGTTATCACATTTGTGGTATTTTCTGTATGGTTATAATTAATGTTTTTGAGCATTTGTCCAGGGGTAATGAACCTGTCTCCACTATCCTTGCACTCGAATATTTTATATAGAGGTTAGGAGTAATTCGTGGGTTCACCAGCAGGGGCAGGCTGCCGATTATTGTGCTACAGGAAGCTTTACGTCAGTTCGGGTTGCTTTGCGGTCTTTCTCTTTCTGTCTGATCGAGATGAGGAACGGACGCAAAGTTTTTCCTGTCTGATTTATTTCTCCTGTTTCAGGTTAGTGGAGTGGTAAATGATACTAAGTAAATAAAGTGTAATATGGGAACACGTTACTGAATGTTTTCAATGTCCGCTGAAAATAGTGTTTTATGAAAATGTGGATATATGTACTTAGATAAATAGCCGTATTGTCGTGCATGGAAAAGACACGTGTTGCTATCAAGGCTATGTCGGACAGAGTTCCATTTTTGGCTCCGTGAACATTTTTATAAAGTTATATTGTTTGGTAATGTATAATATTGTGTAAAATGTTAAAAACGAATGTTATATATTTTAGAGTTAGGAAAAACTATGTTAAAAGTCTGTCAGCTCATGTATAAAATAAAAGGTACCATAAAAGTGGTAACATAAGCTATGTTTATAGGTAAGTGTTAACCAACGCTATTCAACTTTAACAGTGGTTATTGTCATTTTAACTCAGCTTCTGCTGAAAGGTGAAAAGACACATTTTATTTTGACGACGTGTTTTATTTCAGATAAGTTATTAAGTGTATGTAATAGAGGAGGATTTACATTGTGAATGTTGAATAAATCCTCTCTTTCTCTTTCTGGCTGATCGAGATGAGGAACGGACGCAAAGGTTTTCCTGTCTGATTTATTTCTCCTGTTTCAGAGAGAGCATATACACTGTTTACGTGGTGCCAGCCCCGGTACCTGTAACACCATCACGGACTAGACTTGTTGGCCCAGCACCTCCCACAAAAGCTCAATTGGATTGAGATCTGGGGCGTTTGGATGCCAGGCCAACACCTTGAACTTTTCATCATCTTCCTGCAACCATTTCCAAACATTTTGTGCAGTGTGTGGCAGGGCACAATATTCTTCAGGAAATGGCGCCAACTATTAAGGAATACCATTATCATGAAGGGGTGTACCTGATCTGCGACAATGTTTACGTGGGTGGAACGTGCCAAATTGACGTCCATCTGGATGCCCGGACCCAGGGATTTCCCGCAGAACATTGTCCAGAGCGTCACACTTCCTTCACCAGATTGTCGTTTTTTCCCACAGTGCATCCTGTTGCCATCATTGTACACAACCGTCCCTATGGAGCCAATCATGGGTACTTTGTACAGTCTGTGGCTGTGGAGACACATTCCTCCCGTAACCATCACTAACATTTTCTGTGGCCTGCGGCCCACATCATTCCAAAGCTCAGCTACATGACCATTGTGAAGACGGGTTTGACACACTATGTCATGTACAATGTGGGCAGAGTGTTTAAAGCTGGCATATAGCCATACTGTAGCTAGAGACAAACCGTTCGCTTGATTTATTTTTCTACTATAATGAATAAAAAGCACTCCAATAATAACAACCAGTCAGCTTTTCAGTCAATGCAATATTTATTGTGTACCATAACTATTCAAAAACTATTCCACAGTATTGGTCAGAATTACATTCACTAGTCATACAAAACAAATTAGAATCAACACATCAACACCAACCGAAAGAAACATTTTTGAGAGGACAGCAGCTATACAATACGTGAAAACTTCAACAGTAGCAAAGCTAATTAAAACGTAACACACACACACAAAACACCTTCAAAATTATGATCCTGCTACGAAAAAGCGCAACACTAACGCAAAATCATGTGCTTTAAAATGACGCTGCCCCGACCATGCCTGTTTTACAACAGAGTTTTCATAACTTAGTTGAAACGGTGAACCTATTGGTAGAATTGAGGTTGACAGTAGTATAGAACCGTCTTCCCTTTCCAAGGCACATCATCTGTTTGCATATCCCTTTGGCCCTCTGCTTAAAGTGCTTTCCCACTATCACGTACAGGAAAGGGTTCAGTGAACTGTTACTGTAGCCCAGGTATGTCGCCAGTTGAGTGCTGATGTCTAGTGCATTTTCCCAGCCGCAGCTAGAGATGACGTTGAAGTGATACAGTGTATCCAGGAAGATAACGACCTGGTAGGGCAGCCAGCAGAGGACGAATACGGCCAGGACGACGAGCACCAACTGGGCGGCCTTTTTCTCCGTGCCGGCAGCCATTGTGCTTCTCACCCTGCTCGCTTGGTTGTCTCTGAGGACTCTGATAATGTGGTAGCTACAGAAGATCACAACGGGCACCGGAACCAGGAAGCCGATTATATTCACTGTCAAGTTGTAGCGCAGCCTCCAGCCGTCGTGGGGGTAGGCTAGGTAGCACGCCTCCACCCCCAGGTGCGGGAAGAACCGGACGGATCGGAAGAGCAGAGCCGGGAGGCTGAGGAGCCCCCCCACCAGCCAGACGCCCAGGCAGATCCCGATGGCCCAGGCCGGTCTTCTACTCCTGCCGCGAGACGTCAGGGGCCGAGCCAGAACCAGGTATCGGTCCAGGCTAACCAGCGTGAGGAACATCACGCTGCAGTTGTAGTTCATCCCGATGATAATGTTCACCAGGCGACACATGAGCTCCCCAAACGGCCAGTGAAACTGCTGTATGATCGCCACCACCCAGAAGGGTAGACAGGATACCATGAGGAGGTCAGCCGCGGCTAGGTTGCCTAGGTAGATGTCGGCAACCGTGCCGTGTCTCCTCTTGAGGCAAAAGACACACAGCACAAAGGCGTTGCCCACAATGCCGAGCAGGCAGATGATGGACATGTAGGCTGGCTGCATGGAGTACACCCACTCCCAGGCTGCCGTGTGGTTACACTTGTCTTCAGCCGTGAACTCGTCATCCATTGAAGGGGAAGACCAGTTGTGGACCATTTGATGAGCTGTCCTGGAAGAAATCTGGTGTCAATGTCATATAAGCACAAGTTGAAATGATAAAACATGAAACACACTTTTTGCCTTTTAAAGTGGAGGAGTTAGAGCCCTGACACATTTGCACATTGATTTCTTGTGTCCCTGATTAGCAATGCACAATAGTAAACCATGAACTCGCCATCTAAAACGGGTGAGCATTCCAACTCAAATCGGTTGCTGCAGAATCAATTACCAAGGTGGTTGCTGCACACTGGTTGTGGTTCTGGTGAGTTTCCGCCTTTATTAATTAAAACTCTTTGAGTTCTTCAGTTTCCACAAAGTTGCTCTAAAAATGTAATCCATTGTTCTTATTTTCACGTGTCAGTGTAGTTTGACCAACAGCAGCCATGACGCGTCCCTGTTTAATAAATGTTGAACAAGCTGACAGAACCTCAATTTTGGACCAAATAGAATGTTCTTTTTTGGTGTCCATTCCTTATGGCACCAGGGTTTCGGTCTACAAGCTAGTCAAATAACTTGTTCTAACATGTCTTTGACAGTCCCTGTAGGAGAACCCTAAACCTGGTTCAAGGGCTATTGGTTCCAGGATTTTTTGTTGTTGTTAAAACCCTCTAATGTTGTATCTAGTTTGTCAGTGAAATGTAATACAGCGATTGTCGCTCTCTCAGGGTCAAAGGGGCTTTCAATTTCTATGATGTAACATCTCCAGGTATAACAGTAAATGAGACATTAGATGGTCCTCTGAAAAACTACATTTTCATATGAAAACTGTATACACATATTTTCAGATTAGCATATTACATGTTTACCAAGTATATAGATAACATGTTCCGACTAGGAGGAAAATGCTGAACATACAGCACAATGTGGTCTGTTAAAGCATCAAGTAAAATGCCATTGTAAATAACAGAAGCCATAGTACCAAAGAACACCTCTAACAACATCAACCTCTATGTAATATCTCCAAGTCAAATTCATCATCCAAACCTTGCAGATTTAATGTATTATGTATTTCTATCTAAAACATTTATCTTTGGCACTTTTTTCAATGTTCCCTCCTTCCAATAACACTTACACAAATTCACTGTATCCTGGAAGCGCAATGAAGAAAAGCTATTAGAAAGAGACACACCACTCTGTAATTTACTTCAGAGGGCCTGCTAGTGTTAACTGATCGTTGGTGCCTATATTTTTATGTTTTCCGACATATGGTGTATCACAACGGCAGCTTAAGATGTAAATAACATAAGTAGCGATGCATTTTAAAAAGCATTTAACACGAAACAGTTTGCCAGACTGCTTATTGCTAGCCGTGTTGTGACGCTAGGCACAATTACCACAAGGATGATTGACATCCATGAATGGGTTGGGTTGTTGCTTTGACGGGCCAATGAGATGGCCTGCTGCTCTGCCAACTGTATTATAGAGATTAGGATCGTGTTTGCACACAAAACAGGGGATCTTGAAAAATCCGGTTCAATGAGGGTTCAGATTTCATTAAATGGCAGATTCGTAACACAGGCTGTTTAATTAAGTAATGTATTGTAGCAACAACGTTAGGGCCACTAAATGGGATATCCCTATTTGGAACAGTGGGAAGTGTGCTCAGCTGCAGAGCCGAAGGTTGCCGGTATGACCCCCCCCCTCACCCTTTTTACAAGCAGTTCTTTGCATGGTTTGGAAGAGCAGAGTATTTTTCCTGGTCTCCAGCAATGGCCACAACGTTATCCCTGTTTTTAACAAATTGAGGATGTCCAAACCTTCTCGATATTCCTAATTAGATGGCTAACGTGTCCCAGACGGAGTTGATCTTTTTTGTAAAACGTTACTTCACTTTAAAATGGCGTTGGAAGGAGCGTTTTGTTCAGTTCTTGATAACAGTAATGGATCTCTGCTGGTTTTGGTTATATCATTTCGTGTCCCTTAATACAATCTTTCTGGAATTTTGTCGCTATCATACTGCATTAACGTCTTCACCAGTTCCACGACGTTACCCTAATTAGAACTACAGTCAGATTTTCGTTTGAATGCTTTTTATTGTAGTGCCAGAGTTACGGCAATCAATTCGTGAGCACCTTCTTATTAATTTATTGTTATGTCACGGATGTCAAAGGCATTAAATGCTTCTTTTAAAGCTCTCATATAACTGTTCCATCTGAGCCTCTGTACTCGGATGTTTTTTTATTTAATAATATTCCCTTATCATATACCATCTTTTTCCAGGCAGTTCCACTCCTATAAGTGTTCTCCTGTAGAAATAAATGACAGCTGAAACAGTAAGTAGCGTCCTCCCCAGGGGTTGTTGTTATCAAACCACTCTTTATCGAAAGACCTCCCCTGTCTGTTTTTCAGGGCTGGTCGGCATCGTCCTCCAATGTTACATATCTCGATGTAGTTTTCATTATGATTTTTGTTGAAAGTCTGGATGTTAGCTGGACCTTTACGATGCTTTTAAGTTAGATCTGGATCTTAGAATTTCACTCCCCTATTGAGGCTTCAGCAGATGCTACTCTTGTCTCTATCATATTGTCCTCCTCGAGAGCAGTTTCTTTAGTTGCACTTGCTCTTTAAACATATTGCTGATTATTAAAATAAGTAGAAATACTGTACTTTCTACAAATCAACTGTTATCATTAGAGTTACCAATCTGGTCACTAGAGGGCAGCAACCTAGTTTTGCATAATTCAGCCTAAAGGAACGTATTAGCGGATCATGACTTTTTTTTATCTACAACATTACGATTAAAGCAACCTAGATTGCAGATTACTGACATTCCACGTTTGGTTAGAGTACGGACAAGGGCAGTCTGTTGGCTGGGCAGGAAATCTGTGAGGGTTTGCTCTAAATCGAAAACAATTACTTAAAAAAAGGATGTTATACTGACGGAATATTAGAAACAATTTGCATATGTATAGCCCTGCTAGCTGCTGATTGAGACATCGTTTTAACAAGAGTAATTTTGCTCTGCGTTCTGATAGTCCGGATTGGCTAATTATGATTTATTTAATTCTCTAATTTCGTCAAGACATGCCTGTGCGCATGCCCCAAGTTTATTCAATATAATATTTCTTTAGTTTTCACGATGAACTAGGCCATATTATATTCAGCAGATTAGCTCATTAGATTGTCTACTATCTTCTGCCTTCTAATGTGACTGTCTAGATAGGCAGAACTGACTTCCCCAAGCTGTTAATTACATGACTGATGGTATATGGAAGTCTGTCTGTCACATTACACATTGGGTTGAATCCATACGATTCTAACACCAGTGGGCATGATTGAAATGTGGTCATTTGGTGTCTTGTTGCCTGTATTATGTTTACGCTCTAGCTAGAGCCTCTTTTCCTTGACTGTGTTCAACAGAATCTTGCAAACCAGACAATATAAATGATTACTGTAAATGCATTACCAGAATTCCCCCTGACATTTTTCCACTAATAATCACTGGAAAAGTGATATTGAAGCTATTTTGCCCAAATAACTCGCTAACCCGCTTTCCGCCATTTTGTTTGTGTTTATTCATCTGTAAAACTTCTTGCCCGTCACCAGGTAGTGCAAAGAAAAAAGAATTTAAAAGCGCACTATAGCAAATTAATATAGACGACCCAAACGTAACGTCTACACTTTAATTTAATTGTGCACATAGAGATATTTTCATTATTACATATTTTCTTTAATTATTATTGTTTATGTGTCAACTATTATCAATAACTTATTATACAAACTGACGATCGGTTAGGCAATATAACTCCATTGATTACCATTGAAAAATCCAGGGAGCAAAGCATTTTTTGGATACAATTATTTTAACTGTTTAATAACAAATCCATTACATCAGTGTTATTATTATTATTTTTTACTTAAGACATTTAGTGCCCTGGATTTGTATGCATTAATTTAATAAAGCTAGCTTGTATTGCACAAAAGTATATCTGTTTCAGTCGTTAGGAACAGCACTTATTGTTATTGGGTAAATGACAGTAAAACAGCAGTGGAAACATTTACTTTTTGCCCACTCACCAGTGAGTCAGCTAGCAGGCTGCACTTATACGGACGTCATCTAAACTAGCACCAACACTGCAATAGACGTAGCTAGCCCAAGGGAATTCATGAGCTAGCCAGCCAGAGTGCAGTGCGTAAACACTCCGGTGAGGTTTCAAATGGACACATTAAACACAACATGGGCAGAAGGTTTCAATTAAAACGCCATTTCAAAGGAGAGAGAGGTGTCCTGTTTTGAATTTTGTTGATGTCTGAGATCAGATATAAGCCTTTTTTTATAATACAGGAAGGATGACACTGTCACTGACAGGGCAGAGGAGCAGGGGCAGTGCCCCGTTTTGCACCTTCCTGTTTTTGTGCTTTCAGCAAAAAGCATTTTCTCCCACTGGGGGACAAACTGAAGAACCCTTTATACAGTGGTTGTACTCGGCATTTGTTTTCAAAGAGTGAACTGAAAATATGTACCATCACTACACTAGTTACAATGTAAACTGCTGGCTACAATACCCACCGGTTTAAAGTAAAGTGAATGATGCGTTAATGGAATGGGAGAAAGGGCTAATATTGTTATCAGTCAGAGTACATAGGCTGTGTGTGTGCTGTTGTCTTTTAAGCGCACCTCAGCTCTTAAATACATAAACCACCACAATGTAAAGTAACCTAAATGTAGCTGGAGGAAACTGATGGTCATCTGTTGTCTGGATGTCATGGGACACTCTCTCTGGGCACTCTGCACTGCCTTCGCCTTGTTCTATTAGTCAACTATCAGTTACTATCCAATTGAAATGTGATTATGTATCAACAAAACAGCATATTACAATAGAAGAAGAAAATAACAATAGAAAATGTGAAAATGCACTGGTTCTTGGATTGTGAGGCTGGGAGTCTTTTTTAAGAGTTGGATCTATAAATATGGTCAAATAATTTGCCACAATTTACTGTCAATTTAGGGCACGATAGAACTCTGCCTAGTGTTTCTGTTTGTTTCCACTCTTAAGAGAAAAATATAATGTTCTCTTCTGCTAGACAGTAATGACTAAATCCAGACAATGTCAAAAACGCACTCATAACATTGATTTCCTGGTTGGCAAGAGCGACTATACTTTGGGGACAACATGGGTGTATCCATAACCGCAGTCACTTCAGACAATAATGTTGGGTTGGAAAAAAATCATAATACGAGAGTGTAATATTCTCGGTCCACTTGAAAGGAAAACACGTTGGGTCACCACAGAGAGTTTACATATTTACCAATATAATCATCCAGACATTCGGTCAGGGAACACACCATAAATGACTAGCCAGTAAATGACTAGCCAGTGGAAAGCAGAGCTAGTTTTAGGCTGTGGTCTGACATTGAAATGCGTTGAAAATAAAGAAACAGACATGGTTTGTTTTATTTTTAAATGTAGCGAACTGTTCTATGTACATTTGTTGTAAATACAAGAGACATTTTTCTAAACACATAATACGTTTCTACTTACACAGTTTATTTGACAGAGAACACACAACGTATAGTTTTGTAATAAAGTGCACATCTTGCAAATCTAACAGAGAAAGTTGCCCAGGCTTACATAGCATGCTGACAAATACATTCTGAACTAAAGCACAGCTTTTTAGTTGATGCACGTTCATACTGTCAAGGCTGTTTGTATATGTCAGTAAAAGACAATGCAGTCAAGTCCACTGAGGGGTGCTAAAGTCTTTATGTTGTCAGGAAGGTAATGGTTACAACTTGTTCTTTTTTAGAGTAGCTATTTCAGAAACATATTGACTCTAGTTTTGTATGAAAGCTCAGTGAAATAATTTCTCCCAGTAACTTCTAGTTTTAGTCCAGGATGATGTTTCTTTGATCGAGTAATTGACCCGCAACTCGCATTGCCTTAAAATCAAGCCAATGTTTTTAGCGTGGTAGACATCTGCGATTGTTGAGACCCCGTAGTCATCTTCTTCCTCCTAGAAAACTGTGCAAAAATCTCTTTCACTTTCTTTCTGAAATTCTTCCCTACAATCACATAAAGGACAGGATTGAGCACGCTGTTGAAGAAAGCTAGGTAGGTGAACACTTGGTTGCAGATGTCCAGAATGTTGTTGAGGTGGCAGCCAGAGAGGACCTCTGCCCTTAGGAGGACATCCAGGGCTGTAACCACATGAAAGGGCACCCAGCAAATCAGAAAGGCCAGGAGAACAGCTAGCACCAGCCGGGTCGCTTTCCTCTCTGTGTGCTCCGCATTGAATCTCTCCATGGCTTGGTTATTCAGGGCCTGGATGATCTGACAAGTGCAGTAGGATATCACGGACACCGGGATGACAAACCCAAATACAGTGAGCATAATGTCAAACATTAGCTCCACCTGTGTATTTGGGTAGTCGAGAAAACAGGCGCTCACCTGAAATTCTGGAAGCCATTTCACTTTCCTAAACAGCAATGTGGGGGTGCCCAGCAAAAGACCAAAGCTCCAAACCACTAAACAGCCCAGCTTGGCATAGATCGGCCTCCTCAATCGTCCGTGGCTCAGCGTGTGGACCAGCGCCACATAGCGATCCATGCTGACCAGAACCAGGAAGTAAATACTACAGTAGGCGTTCATCTTGATGCCCACATTGACCAGACGACACAGCAGGGGCCCGAAGGGCCAGTCGAAGCCGTTGGCGACGTTGGCCGCCCAGAAGGGGAGGCATGAGACCAGGAGAAGGTCGGCAGCGGCCAGGTTGCTCAGGTAGATCTCTGCAATGGTGCATGCTTTCTTGTGCAGACCGAACACCAGCAGGACGAAGACGTTACCAAGAATCCCAAGGACACTGATGGCCAGGATGTAGGCCGGTTGCATGGAGTGGAGCCAGTCCCACTCCTCGGCTCGGCATTGGTCGGTGTCGTTGATACGGTCACTTTCGGTCATGTTTGTGGAGTTTGCGATGACGTCCATTTCGGAGCTGTAGAGAAATACGTTGTGTAAATGTAACTGCGGTGTAAGGAAGGGTACGGGGGGCACACGGCAAGTACCGTTTACAGACATTTACCAGGAGGCATTGATTTCACAGGTGTAGTTAATAATCCAGAACCCCTTTTGTGTGATAAATACATCAGGCTTTTTTTGTCTGTGCGTGTCAAAGTCGAATTATTACGCTTTAAATCGAACGTGAAATGACAAATATCTGTTGAAGAACGACGGTTTCTCAGAATTTAGATCGCGCAAGCCAAGCACTGTGTCAATGTTTACAAGACCGTGTTTGTATTAGGTCATCATGTGATCGACTGAATGGAAAACATCTCCCGGTGAGTGGTGCTGCACTCACGTGGTTTTACCGGAATATGGAACTTCCCTGTCTACTGTGAGTAAGTTATTTCGTAAGAGACTTACTCAAAATGTACTAATGCCGTTATACGTAACATCTGTACAAGTCGGTAAGTGGGTGTTTCAGTATGTAATTCCTCATGTTCATCTTTGTACATAGTACCACATCTATAACCGGAATTGAACCCTCTCAGGAATTAGGTAATGAAATATTCATGACCCTTAATGTGACAATCAATGTATCCTGTTGCAGGGCTAAAACTGTGTTCAATAATACGCCTCATTGTTTAGACGCATTGAGATAAAGCATGCTGTTAACACTCTCACATATCGGTTTAATTACCAGATCATTACAAAAATGCAACGAAAAAGATTTATTTAATATGCATCTGCATTTTGACAACTGCAGTATAGACATTCTCTACATAATAAAAATGCCTCTACACATAAGAAATATTAATGTGTATCGATGTATAGAATTCCTATTTACATTTTCATACAGACGATTCCCTTCTATCTGTGACATCAATTGTGTTGTCGACCGCACGATATCATTCACATGTCTCTGTCTGGAGAGTTTTCTCTCCTGTCTGTCCTCACGGTTTACCTTTAGATTTTTACTTTTGTCAGTGCATTCCTTTAACACATTTTCTCTTTACAAAGTCAGTCATAATGTAGATTTACACAGTAATTCCCCTTTTTTGAATGTAACATCCAAAAAAGGAGAGCATGTGAATCAAGTTCAAATATGACTGCTTTTTTTGATGAGTTGAACTAACAGTTTACTTTTATTTAGCACCGATTCTTTAATATTTGTAAGTATCATACACTAGTTACATGTAAAACAAATAGTACTTAATCTTATATACCTTTTTGGCTGACGTGAGAGTCCTCTTGACTTAGTATTAATCCAGATGTGCTTTCGTCTGTTCAGTCTAGTCAAGACGTTTCCTCACACTGCTCTAAGCTTCTTTGCTCTCTGGCTGCAACTGCAGCTCATTCTCTTAAAGGAGGCGGGAGCACATCACGGAAGGGATGTCATTTGAAATCTCTGCACATTTTCTCATTTCCTCCAACTCTCTCCAACTCCAAAACTGAAACCAGATCACTTTAGAGTCAAATGGGTCTGTTTGGATGCTGTCGTAGAACATCTTTAGAGAATTAGTGAAAAGTGTGGGTGAAGTGAAAATAACGTTATCTCTTTCTCCTGCAAGGCATTATGTTATCTCCTGAAGGGACGGTCATGAAAGACCGATGGAGATGCAGAATGTTGATAGAACTACGTGTTTTCTTTCATTTATGACACAGTTTGCAACTACTGATTGGGGAGTGTTCTGTAGGATTGTAATCTAAATCACTTCTGCTTTTCTAGGCTAAAGGGGGCCTAACTAAATGGCCCTCAGCAGAAAGGGGAGGGAGACCAGATTTCATGTCTTTCATATGTGTGGGTGTTAGTATGGATAAAGGTGTGTCATTATAAGGTTAACTGGTTTAATGTGTTGAAACTTTACCCCTCCCCTTTAATACCAACAAGAGCGTATTCATATGTTGAGGATTTGCGCAACGGCTTCAGAATTATATTGCAATGTTGTTGAGGCTTCAGTGTAATGGGATTCTCCTTTCAAGTAATTAATAAATAGTGTTAATTGTGCAAGCAGAGGATTTCACTTTAAAGGTTTTTTAGAATTGCCATTACAATACGCCAGCTGCTGTTGGTCATGTTTCATGGCAGAAACCCAAATAGACCATGGAATGCTTCTAGAACAACTGAAAGTTGTTTGAAAGTTTTAACTAATCTTAGATGTTGATGAAACCTGAGAAAAGATTCCTTGTTTTTCGTTTTGTCTAATAATAGGTTCCATTTAGACGATGTTCACGCAGGCACTCTGATTCTGTGTAAACTCAGACTGAGTTTGCTTACCAGGTCGTTTGTGATATCTACAGTCACCTTTCAATCATTTTTCATACTATTCCAAACTCTTGTTTTAGTTAAACCTAATGTTTTGTATATGTTTACTGTGGCTTTTTCAGCTTCATAGTGGCTACCTTGACGGCCTTCTTCACAGACACTACTTTGGTCTTGTGTTGACAGACATCAACAAAACATGCCAGAAACCAATTAAGCCTACAATCAAGACAGATAGACAGATGTGTGTCGTCACACATTCGACAACGTAAAAATAACCATCATGCTGATTGTGTTGGTCCTAACACCCCAGTATAGTGACATGGACACTATACTGACAAAAAACACCATCCTTCAGATGAGATGTTAAACAGAGGCCTTGACTCTCTGTGGTCATTAAAAACCCCGGGATGTCCTTTGATAAAGAGTAGGGGTGTAACCCGGCATCCTGGCCAAATCTGCCGCTTGTCCTCTGTCCATCATGGCCACCTAATCATCCCCACATATATACACTAATTGGCTTCATCATCACCGTCTCCTCTCCACCAGTAAGCTGGTGTGTGTTCTGGCGCAATATGGCTGCTGTCGCGTCATGCTGCACATTGGTGGTTGAGGAGATTCCCCCTTCCTTGTAAAGCGCTTTGAGTACCTAGAAAAGCGCTATATAAATCTAATAAATTATTATAAGCAATTGTGAATCAATGTCACCTGTTTTGGTGCAAATTAAAGTGACAACAGGTTCAGAGGAAACGGTTTTGCAGGTGGTGGCTAGAGACATTCGCTATGTCCTTATCCTTCCTGACTGATTCTTCTCAAGTTTTGCGCTCTGCTAGTGTACTTGTCACTACTGGTAGCATGAGGCGGTACCTGCAGCCCATTTGGGTTGCACAGGTAGTCCATCTCCTCCAGGATGGTACACCTATACGTGCAGTCACATGAAAGTGTGCTTTGTCACCCAGTACAGTCTACAAGTACAGTCTACAAGTACAGTCTACAAGAGCATGAAGGAGATGCCAGGAGACGGGCCATTACATGAGAAGAGCTGGACAGGGCTGTGGAAGGGCATCGACCCAGCAGGAGGACCGCTATCTGCTCCTCTGTGAGGAGGAACAGGAAAAGCACTACCAGAGAGTCCTACAAAATGTTTTTGACCAAACTATTGAAACAGAGTGTGTGACTTAAATGCCAGTAGTCCTCTATTGGGACATGTGCTCACAGCCCAGCACCATGAAGCTTGATTTGCAGAGAACACCAGAATTGGCAGGTCTGCCATCTCGTCACAGCTGAGAGCAGGTTCACACTGAGCACCTGTGAGAGTCTGGAGATGTCGTGGTAAAGGTTACGTTGCCTGGAACATCATCCATCGCAGTGGGCTCGTGGTTCTTCCTGGTGCAAGACAATACCCGGCCTCATGTGGCAAGAGTGTGTAAGCAGGTCCTGAGGCCCTCACGCTCTGCAGACCTGAATCCAATTGAGAACCTCTAGGATGTTATGTATTGGCACATCCGACCCCGCCACAGACTCTCCAGGAGCTCACTGAAGCACAAACTCAGGCCTGGGAGATGTTTTTAAAATAGCTCGTAAAAATAGTTGTTCGATTGTGTATTGTTAAATGTTGATATAAAGCATCTGTTTCAGAGATCAGTCAGCAACAATAGGGCATTGAAACAGCAAGTACCAGTATCAGTAATTATAATCAACTTAAGGAACCTCACAAACAAAGACTAGGTTTAAAAGAACACTCCATCAGCACTGCTCGGAACATATTTACTGCTGAGGCACTTTTAGTCCTTAGGTCCTCTGGCAGCTAAAAGGAAATAAAGTAACAGATTGAAGTGTAATTTGTTTATTGATTCACCAACACAAGCTCTTGTCTTTAACTGTCATATATGTAGGCATTTGCCTAAAAGTGCCTTACTAAATAGACAACTAGAACTGCAGTAAACAGGTTTTCTATCGATCCAAAGCAACAGGATTTCGCCGCTTTTGTTCCCCGATGATGACCGGCACTTAGAGTAAATGTGTACAACAATCAGCGTTAACACAACATCTCTGGTAGCGGTCTCTAAGAAAGTAGATGAATGAATGTGTCTGTTTCAAATAAAAACGGCGGTCGCCGTGCATTTCTATTTTGGCGATAACCTTATTTGTCACCAACACAAATCAGCTGTACTGTGTGGCGTGTAAATCGCTAGCTTTGGCAAATTTGACATGAGGCAATAACAAATGACATTGAACAAACCTCTGAGCTGGTGGTCAGTGTGAGTTATAGTCAGAGACAGAGGTGATTGGGCCATTGACATCTGATAGCTGACCTCTTCGGTGGAAGAAGTGCCATGTAGTTAATGTTGCTAACACATTAGCAGACTCCTGTGTCGTATTTACACG
Organism: Dallia pectoralis; assembly: GCA_029465975.1. NCBI lineage: Eukaryota > Metazoa > Chordata > Actinopteri > Esociformes > Umbridae > Dallia > Dallia pectoralis. Next base: position 8,227,790 of record CM055754.1, on the reverse strand, counting down.
GGTCTTGGCGCCACGTTATTTTCAATCTGTCTGTCTCAGATGACAGGTCCTACATGTAGCGTAGCCATACTAAGCTTCAACCCGCCATCATACAATCCAATAAGCCTTTGCTGTCATATAAGACTTCCTGTTCAGGCCGCCTCCTCCTCCACTTTGAAATGACATCATCACAAACGGAACCTGCAAGGCAGACGTCTTACATTGATTTGTCAGATGGTTTGACTGATAGCAACATGAGCTGCCATCTGGTGTCTTTTGTTTTTCGTCTGAGTGAACTATTGAATTGAGTGCAGTAGCTGAAAATGATTGAAAAAATATAGCTTGCTGCTTGCTTCAATGAAATCAATAGTTAAAGTAGTTTTGGATGAATATGCAATGGGAATTGAATGAACACATCCATTTCAAGACAGCTACTGCACTGAATTTGTTGAAAGAATCAACCTAAAATGCAGATTCTGGTAACAGACGAGGATGTAATAATTATTAAATTATTCGTAGTAATCAGTGTCACAACATGGTGCAGGAGACCTCTATTCACCTCTATGTTGGCCTATACGTCCTTTTGGGGCTATGCTGTTGTGTAGTGGTAGGTATGTTTTGATGGCTCCCAATTAAAGGCAGCTGCACTGCGTTTTCTCTAATTGGAAGCCCTATTTAGTTCAGTCTGTTTGTGCACACAGGGTGATTTGCTGTTTCTGTTTCGATGTCTTGTGTTGCTGCTGGCTGTTTTGTTCTTTATGTAGTCCGACGTTAGTGTAGTCTGACGTTAGTTAATTATGAACTCCATTTACCTGATAATGTAGATCTTACATAGAACATTTCTCTAAGCTGTTGAAAACAGACAACTGTTCAACCCAGCAAAAATACCTTTTTATTTGTACTTTTATACCACTGCCAAAGACATCACAAGTACTTTTCTTAGTGGGAACGTTTTCATGCTCCATAAATGTTTATATGTTTTTTTTTGGTCGGTTGCTCTGCGTCATGTTTCTCTAAACACTGAATCCAGATTTGTTGATAATGAAAAGGTGACCATAGGGACACAAACATATTTATACTAATCATTCATTTATCCAAACATAAGCAGACTCATATTTTTTTCTGGATATATATTCTACTCTAAACCTGATTTGTTCTATCATTTATTCATCATTTTAAATAAAAATGAAATACCAAAATAATTTATTCACAGCGACGTTAGTTTGGCTGGATTAACCAAAACTTCCTCAATCATTTGTGCACAAAAAGTGCACCCCAAAAATTAGGTGGGGTGAATGTAGTCGTATAAAAGTGACCGCAGCGACCTGAAGGCAACAGTAGTTCAAATGTAATCAAAAGGCTTTTATAAAGTTAAAATACATAAACACAGGACTGAAACTGTTTTTAGAGACTCAAACTAAAATCGTCTGCTATACATACAGCCAGTAACCTCAAAATGTGTGTTGTACAAAAGTCATCAGCGTTTGGATGATCTCTTGTCAACATCAGAGTATCAAAATGTTTCATAATGTTTAACTAAGTATGTTCGGCTCAAAACCTAAATCATCTGTTTCTGTGACCCAATTAAGGTTTGGTTGTTGTTCCCATTCTGTCCATTGTATGGTTTTCAGATCCAGAATAATTTTCAAAAAGGAAACTAACGTCTGCGGGCGTGGTCGACAAAAGCTGTTTTTGCATTACGACTGTGTTTTGGAAAACTGACTGTGGCTGCTTAAAATAGGCGAATCATGTCTGGATGGAACAGAAGCTTCTGCAGTATAGTTCTCAAACATTATATGTTCTGTCTTTTCCCGGCTCCAGCTATACCATCGAATGGCTTAACTCCAGTTTAGAAAACCACAGACCTATAATAAAGAATATAATTTGGGGAGAAAAGAAAATAAAGCTGTGAGAGAGGGAGCAAGGGAGAAGAGTGGAGCAGTGGAGCAGTAACAGCCCCAACGTCTTGTGGGGAAGTATGATCAAAACAAACGTTTTTTATGGAAGTACTGCATAAATAACTTTTGAGGAGTCAATGATTCACCTGGCAATGGAGAATGACTAAACACGCGTCTAATCCTGTTAAATATGTCGGGTAAATAAGTATCAGCAATACACAAATACATTGTGTAGCCACGGTCAAAAATGTACAATAACTTTGTAAGTTTGCTAAATCCTTGGCTTATTAAATGGTCAAATCAAAATCATATTGCAGCTGTTCGCTGTAGATTTAAGTCCATCTGGCAACGGGTTGTTTTTAGACTTAAAAATATCTGGAAATTATGGTTTTTGAGTTTTTTTGCAAACATGCAGTAATTTTGCTGTTTTTCTTAGAAGGACAGCAAAATCAGATTTTTGATTGAATTTAATTCAAGGCAACTGTAATTAGTATCCCGCAAGTATAAGACACATTTCTTGCTATGTCTGTAGTGCCTTATTTGACAATCCAATCAGGTGACTTGAGTCTGAATCATTTGGTTTGGATTTTACTTGAAAAATCATGTAGTTATTTCATTCTAATACATTACATTTGAAAATGTTCACTTGTTGCCCTAATGTGTAAAGTCTATAACCTGTGATTCCCTGATTCAGCAAGCAACTGATCAGATCGGTTTACCATGCTATGACAACTAAATCTATAATTTTCAGAGTACATTTAGTAAACAAGCGTTTTTAGAACGTGATGCAAAAACAAATGGGTTGTTAAATGTCCTGAGCTGAAACTCAATGCCGCTCAAACACGGAAGATGTCAATACAGCCTAGGAGCAGTCCAAGCAGCAAGTGAATACCACAATTTATTGGTCAGTAGGTAGTTATCTTGCAAGTCAGAAATTGTCTAGCTACTATAGCTAGATGATTGTTGGAATTATTACCATTTAAAAACAATAAAAACAATTGTTTCTGAACCACTTTCTGAATTGTCTGGTGTTCGTCATGCTCCATTTCTACTTGAACTAGCTAGCTAACAATATTTGATTTGATTTACTCTCTAAATCTCTTCCAACTGATCTTGTGCAAAGCTTCTTTTGGTTGCTAGGTTTTGGCAAGAAACCATTGACACTTTCTCATTAAACAACATTCTTCTAAGCACACCGTGACGACGTTATCTTGTTTTAAGTTTCAACAAAGATGTGTCTTGCTAGCTGCGGTTCATAATAATTACCTTTGTCAACAAAATAATGTATTAATATCACTTTAACATTTATTTGTCTCAGTTAGCTATTTACTCTAGTAACATTCTTTAGGATTTTTTTTTGTTACCAAAAATTGCTACCCATGCAGGATTTGAAAAAGGCATGTTCCGTTTGAATGGCTAATCCCCCGAATCAATCACAAGTATGCAAAGCTTCAAATATCCTGTACTCTTATTATAGTTACGCCTATCTGTAATGTTATCCTCGCCATCGATCAAACTGACTGCTTGATTGGTCAACATTAGTTCACTTTTCCGAATTGTTGACTTGTAGCTAGCTACAGTAGATAACACATTTGCTACTTAGATAGCTAATTACTATAAATGTTCAAAACATCTGTACAGTTGGGGTTCCAAAACCTGGTCGACCGATCGGCCCTAAGTGGTAAAGTGGATCTCAAGATTATTTGGGTGAATATTTCAGGAAAACAGCTACAGCTGGTCATGCTTTAACCATTATTCCAGATGATTTTGCCGTTTTTTGGTTTTCCCTGCGTCGGGATTGATCAACATAATGTTTGTACTAAGACATGTGGAAAAAGTAGCCTTAGTGTTCCAGAATATTCACTAGCTTAAAAGTACATCTCCTGTTAGGATACGCGTAAATTAATCAGACATGGTTATTTTAACACATTATGTAAATATAGATTGGCCTGTGCCATTAGTGTGTTCATGTATTTTCATAACTGAAGTGTCTGTGACAAAGAACACATTATTAAAACTGCTGTTTAGATAAAACATTAATTTTACAGAGATTACATTAATTTTACAATGCACAGATTATAACATATGATACATTAATGAAGAGATGATTATTATATTTTCCCACACTCCACACTGTGATTTCCAGATATTTATAGATTTAGGCTATTTTCTGAGCCCAGTTTAGAAAATGATCATATGTAAGTGTAGGTCGATGTTGACCTTAGCCACATACATTCAAACTCCCTTTCTTACAATTCCTAACATTCAATCCTAGTGTAAATTCTCTGTCATGGTCAGTTAGGATCACCAGTCTAAGTTAGCAATGTAATGTCAGAATAATATTTTAGAGAATCATTTGTCAGCTTTTTTTTCTTCACTGAATTTGTCACGAGTGTGGTGGGTTTGGGTTCTACACAGGAAGTCTATGCGGGCAGCACTTTCTGTATCTGGTGATTATTTTGTTGTAAGGCGGTGGGTGTTTTCCCCGCAGTCCTCCATGAATACCCTGTTAGCTTCCTGCCAAAAACCTTTTGGGGAAGCTTCCGGGGTGCCTTCTTCATGGTAGGATCGCTGACCCGTAGTAATCGTCCCTGATAGCCGATATCGGTGGTTTGTATACGAAGTAAGCGCGGAGACACCTATACTCTTCTTGTGTCGTCTCCGGCTTAAGCCAGTCCCACTGCTCCGTTGGGATAAATTCTCCCTGGAGCTGTAGCGACAATCCCCGGGAAAACCTCCCACCGGGTCCGGTGGCTAATTTCGTTTGGGTTGGTTATTCTGTCACGTACATGCAAGGGGTAGTGCATAAAAGCCATGTGCAGAGCCAGCTAATCCGTTCAAACCAAACATAACGAGAACGGCGAAAAAACTAACTTGATGAATTAATAGTGCGCATATACAGTACAGCGACTTCTAAAATATATCCAACAACAGCAGCATAACATAAAAAAATATACACTCTACATTAACAATATAAAAGGAGACAATAGAAATACATTCACTTCAGACAAAGAACATTTTACGTTTACATCCCGCCATGAATGTAAGCCAGGGTGGGATCAGCCAGTGCCGGCTTCCCGCATGCGTGATTCATTTGCAGTCTGGACGCAAAGGGGTGAACATCTCCTGCTCGGACTTGCAGCTGGGAGGGACACTGAGCAAGTACAGGGCGGCCTGTACGGGGGTGGGGCCCTTTGTTGAGAAGAGAAAAAAAGACACTTTCCTGTCAGATTCCTCAAAAGTCTTCAATAACACCAGGCTAGTCGCCTTTTCGAAAATGTGTCGCTGGAGGGGTCTGAATACTGGAGCCATTATAGTGCTTCTATTGACCTTTAAAGTTATTTGGGATGGACATTTATTGTAACACAATATATGCAAAATATGCTAGACGGCACTATAAACACATAGTGGAGAAGGATATTTTTGGCTTTGGGTCTTTTTCTATCACAGTCTTTTGAGGAACGTTTTATTTTGAGAAAATCAGTCTTTGTAAATTTGAAAAAAAAAGTCTGTTAAAATAGTTAGCAGGTAACAGTAACTAAGCTTTGCCAATCACATTACACACAAGTCCAAATAGCTTAGCAAAGGCAAGATATAATCATATTTAACTATATATATAACTATTACTTTTGCACATTACTGTAAATCTTCCTTCAGTTAGTTGGCCAAAACAACTGGGGAAAATATTGTATTATTATTAACAAGTGTAGCAAGAATGGGTCAGATTATCATACATTTTGTTCGGATTTAAATGTTGTAATTAAATCATAGATGCGTGTTAGCAATACATTTATCTTAACATAGCTAGAAGCATGCATCATGATGGTTGTAAGATCCTCTTCTCAGCCACATTCATTACCTGTGCCAGCAGGCCTTCTACCGGTTGATAATAGTACACTTGCTACATGTGTAGCAAATTCAATTATTGCTGTCTTCCCCACCAGGAGCCCTTGGTTTTAGTACATCTCCGAATCCTATTTTTTCCTGGAGTATGAGGAATTTGACGTTGTGTAGAAGAGCCTGCCAATCAGTTGTTACACGAGGGATATATAAAGTCAGAACGTTAATGGAGCGGAGATTGTAAGTGGAGTGATTGTTGTTCAACAAACTATAAAGATAGCCGTGTAAATTTCGATTAATAGCTTTACGAAAATAAAAATGTGCCAGTGAAACCATCTACGCAGACCTAGAGAACTAAAACCAAGCGCCTCATAAAGACTACAGTGATGGGTGCGCGACTTGGCATTAGTAATGAATCGTAGTGCACCATGATAGACTGTGTCAATTGCGTGCAGCGTTTCAGAGGCAGCATGCATATAAATAGTATCCCCATAGTCCAAGACTGGCAGAAAGGTGGCACTAACAAGTTTCCTCCTGGCTTGAAGAGTAAATCAAGATGTATTCTCAGCTTTCTCACTAATTTATCAATATGAATTTCAAAAGTTAGCTTTTCACCAATCCACAGACCAAGATATTTGTAGGACAAAACATTTTCCATCACACTTCCCATCCAGTGTGGAGATGGATAGGGCGGCTGATGCAGGCGCTCTGCGAGACTTGGTAAACGGCATCACCTTAGTTTTACCAGCATTTAATACCAGTCTGAGTTCAATAAAGGTGGTTTGTAATACGTTAAAAGACTGTTGTAAGGATTGATAGGCTTGAGCTAGGGTGGGTGCAGAACAATATAGTACTGTGTCGTCTAGTTAGCGGTGTAATTTGCTATTCTCCGCTACATAGGCTATAGAGTTTATGTAGATGGTAAATAAAATTGGACCAAGGATTGACCCTTGAGGGACACCTCTCCGAACCTCCAGAGATACAGAACTTTGCCCATCGGCGATTACAATAGGCAAGATAGTTTCTGAACCAAGCAGGATACAGTGATCGACTGTGTCAAAGGCCTTCGACAGGACAATGAACAGTGCAGCACAGCTCCTCTTATGGTCCAGATCACAGATGATGTCATCAAGCACTTTGGTAGCTGCTGAGATGGTGCTATGCCTAGCCCTGAATCCTGATTGTTCTGGGCAAAGTATATTATGTTTTTGCAGGAAGCCCTTAAGTTGGGTATTGACTAAGGACTCTATGACCTTAGCAAGAACTGACAGTTTAGAGATTGGGCGATAATTATCGAGAATAGAGGGGTCCCCCCCTTTCAGCAAGGGCAGCACATATGCTGATTTCCAAACATCATATGTGTCTCTGTTTGCCCTTGCAGAGCCACCTCTTGTGGGAGTCTCCCTCAGCATCTAGCACACCCATCCCTTTTAGTGCTAGGGCCGCTCCCTGGAGGCTTTGGCAGGAGGTGGCACAACAGCCCTTTTGAGTATTGACCAACCATTGCAATTTGGAATACCTTCAGAAGGCATAAGGCTCAACTCCGGCTGAGCCAGATGGTCTCGTTTATTTTTGCGTTCTACCAGCGCCTGAGTTCCAGAAACCATTTTACCGTCCTCCTGTCAGGTTGGCCTGTACGCTGGGCCATTGAGGATACGATTCAGAAGGCCCTTCAGTCTGAACTGGCTCCGCCAGAGAAACCTCCAGGGAAAACCTTTGTTTCCGCAGCGGAGCCGAATCGTGTTAGGGTCCGGCCATCCAGGAATCCCTCGAACCAATCACCTACTTAGCTAACCATATTGGTGGGCATCGCTGGCTGACAATGCCCGATCTTTGCGCAATCCACATGTCTTCGTCAATTAACTCAGGGAAAGTTGGTACCAAGACCCTGGTCCCAAATAGCCATGGACTTTGTAACAGATTTTTCAGATTCCAGAAGTTAAACCAAGATATTGGGAAGTATCTCTGCCAAAAGAGCCGCAGTCAGCCACATGAGTGAAGTTTGGTATCTCATCTGGGTGGACTATGCACAGCACTTATCGTACACTCTACTACTACCTCTGACTCGACCGCGTTTCAATGTGTTTTTGGGTACCAGCCCTGTCTGTTCCTATGGGACACGGAACCTGGACCGGTCCCCGCTGTAGATGAGTGGTTCCAGCAGAGTGAACAGGCTTCTCGTGCCCAGAAAAGGCACGGCAATCGCAGTCGTTTACCCACTCAGGTCTTCGGTCCCTGCCCAGGATATCCTTGATTCAGGACTAATCACAACCTTTCACTCTTTTCATCCAGGTTTTCCTGCTCCTTTGCCGCGTGGACGCCTCCAACTCGTCTCGGTCATCAGGAGTCGCTCATACAGACACCTGTTCCTTATTGACTCTCATTTAAAATCGCCACACCTGCCTTTACTCCAGTGCGAGGTATTATTTGTTCCATGAATTGCTAAGTGTTTCTGACTGTGTGTTTACCTGATCTAGACTCCCTTTCTAGCATTTGTTCTGCCTGTTATCTTCTCCGCTCTGCCCTAGCCTGTACTTCTGCTTGGGATCTTCGTTATTGACCTACCTGTCTGCCCAGTGAATTAGTTGTCTTTGCCAACCGATTCTCTACCTACACCTAGTCTGACTGATCACCTGTTGTCGACCCTTGCCTGTTTGTCTTCTCTCTTTGCTGTTTAATGGAAGTAATAAACAATCGAGCTTCCCGAGATTGGAAACATACCATCTGTCCCTGTGTATTCGTTACAATGGCCTGGGTTTGATAGCATCTTCAACTTAACTCGGAGCCCCATCATAGGACAGTATTGCCGGGGTAATATGATGGACCAGCATACCTTGCCATGTCTATGTCTCTCTTCAGCAATGCCTTGTATGCAGATTGGGCACCAGCGATCAATTGATCAATTAATAGGCAAAATACCCATGCAACGCAAAGGCTACTGTGATAAACGAACGGTGTCATTGGATTTTTTGAGATATTCAAAACTTTGCTGGACATTCTGAAATCGGAGCAAGTGTGGATTATATGCTGTGTATTTGCGGATCACGTCTTACATGTGTCAATAGTTTGCTGTGTATTTAAAAATCATGGCTCACATTTGTCAATTGTATTCTGTTATTGCAAACATTTTGGCAGTGACCTATCTCCATAGCAACTGCTGCAAATGTTTTGCGCCATGGTGTGCGGGCTATATAGTGAATGTACTCCGTGACGGTGGGTTTTCAAATAAGTGGTACAATACTTCACTCTAAATATAATAAGGTAAAAGTAAAATTGCATCTGGTCAAATTTGATTTTTGTAAATGGTTTTACCCATACCTAGAGATGAATACATGCTTGAACACCAGTTGCTGAGCAAATATATTATGGCAACAGCGTGAGCACTGAGCAAGTGTGTTATCTATTTGGAAGCCAGACGTTGGGTGTGTTTACTAAATTCCAGTAAGAGCAGTGTGGGAGCAATGTAAACTATGGCAGAGAAGACACACAGAACGCATGAGAAGGTTTATTTGATTACTCAATTCCAGACCCACGCTCATTTAATCTGATCAGTGGAAATTCAAGATGTATTACAAAACATAACGGAGGAAATATATAATATATATGTTTTTGTCCCAATATGGTCCTCCTACCTGAAATGTATCTTGTGGATCAGCTCATTGAGTATGGAGAATGAGACACATGATTGGCGGAAGGCGGAAGTCTCCTGTAAGGCGGCAGTCTCCTGTGAGATGGAAGTCTTCTGTGAAGCGAAAAGCCAAACATTCCACTGGCACCAGGCTGGTTTTACATTCTTACGTCATTTTGAGAATGTGATTAAACCCCAGAATGTGTTCAAACCCCTTGATTGTTTCATGGTTTGTCGTATTAGGAAAAAATGAACAAATTGAATGTGATCAGTCATTTCTTTGTGATGTACAAGTGAAATATTTGTTTATTATTTTAATTTTATCAGATACAATTAAGAAATTTTCTTGAGGACAATCAAAAAACATAGGCTAGATTAGAAGGACAAGGTATTCAGAAAAATCAATAGGGCAATGGCACAGACATTTTTTCAATTGAATTTTTTTTTCATTGAATTGTTCACGTTATTGGTCACATTAAACATGGAGAAGTTCTGATGTGATAACTTATTTAATTTATTCACATCACAAAAAACGCATTTTAAGGGGTGTGTAGACTTTCATATCCACTGTAGCTAGCTACAGTACTGCATACAACAGCAAGATATTTGTCATCTCCAATCAATCTACTGCAGCAATGTGAATTGTTTCCTACAGGAACTAGCTTGCTACATCAATAAGAGCATACGCATTTTTTTAATTTAAACATTATACATTTACCTATACTATGTGTGTAAGTATAAAATACATTTCCCACTGTGTGTGCACAAGAATGAACTAAATTAGCAAAGAAATCCATATGCATTGAACACAAAAAATCAGACAGTTGGAATTGACAGTGGCAGAACAAAACTGCTTTGAAATAATGTCCATCTACACCCAAATAATTTTTGCCATCTTTGCCCTATCACCTCATACAATGAAGTGTTAATTTAGGTTTATAAAATCATAATATATTTTCCTTAAGTGTCTATGTTAGTTCTGGCCATTTCCAGCGCCCCGATAGGCTACAACAATGCACATCTTTGTACACACAAAAAATGCATTATAATTTCTTTACATAATTATTCCTATGTATAAACTATTATCAATAGCCTATTGTACAAATTATTGACACAAAAGTTGATTTGGCTATATCACTCAATTATTTAAATTATTATTACTTATTATAATAAATAGTCAATTACATCACTGTTTTTATAATGGTCAATTGTCTTTCCTGACAATTTTTTCTAAAATCTTTTGAGATTCATTTGTTTTAATTTAAACTAATTAGTGTGGTAAAATTGAACCATAAAAGCATATATCTATGTGCACTTATTAAATGATAGTGTACACTTTTAGGCCATCTATATTCATTTGCAAGGGGGCTTTAAACTTTTCATGCGCCACTGTACTTTTACCTGATAGTCTGGACCTTCCAATGACGAAGAAGATGCGCCATCTACTGGTCATTGTGTGTCAGCAACACCATCCCATACAAGTAGGTAACAGTTGCCTTACTGAACTCACACTTGCTCCAGTCCACTAAAAACCTTTGTAACGGTCACCCAAAAGCCACAACCGATTACTGTGCCAAATCATCTGGTCTGATTAAAGCAGACATTTCTGAAGCACGCAAAGTCAAAGGGACCTGCCAGTAACCTTTCAACTAATCTAATATGGTCACGTAACGGGATTAATTGACAATTTCAATGCAATTGTCTAATCGAGGTAGTGGGTATGAATCGGGCGTGGCGACAGAATTTACTTACTCTGCAGTCTGTACAAAAACAAACTGTTCCATCTGGTTTGGGGAATAGAATTCACGGTGCGCTCTATGAACTGGAAATGGGACCGGCTAAATTGTTGTTAATTAAATAAGTCACCTCTTGTCTTATACGTTTTCTCTTAGTAGGGTTGAACCTATATGCATGCTGTTCAATGGTAATAAAAAGCCCCTTTATGCACTCTATTTGACAGGTTAAGTAGATTGTCGGAAAGAGATGCTGTAGGCAGGCTAGAATCTACTTAACCTGTCAAATAGAGTGCAAAAAAGGGGCTTTTTATTCACTTAAGCAAGGGTTACTCTCCATGAGCACTCAAGAGCTAAAGGAAAGAAAGAAACAAAATGTTCTACCTAAACAAGAAAAGGCCCAACTAGCCAAAAATACAGAGGGTGGCACTCGCTCCTTACCCAATGTTTTCAACAGACAATCGCATATGGGTTAGATGTAGACCCCAGGGCGTCTTACCTCTCTCCACCCCCCCTGCCCCCAATTACGAATGCAGAGCATGGTTTTAGAATAAGGTGACACAACACAAGACAGACAAGGGAGAACGAGACAAACAGGTGACAACAAGGACATTCAACCATGAAGCTCTCTCTCCTCTCCTCCTGTATTATTCCAAGTATTTACAGGGGTGGTGCGGTGGGGATCTGGCTAGTGGTTGTAGTGGATTGGCTGCTCAGTCGGCCAGAACAGGAGGACACGTGGGTGTGGCAACAGGATGGACCAATCCGGACGGACCTTGGGAGTTGACAGAGGAGAAGAACACACAAGTAACCACACTAATGAGTGAGGACGTAACACTACCGATAATCCTAACAATGACCTTTATCTGAAGCCCTATTGTGAACCTAACCGTATCAGTAACCCTATAGCTAACCTTAGTTAGCAGATGCTTATCAACAGACAATAACACTGTGGCAAACGTGCAACAGACTACCCATAGAACAACCACATGAAAATTGGGACACTCAATATGTCCAGAGAGATTTCAGAGAAATTATCAAATAACTATGGTTACTGGCTAGATTTACAGCCTTCATATTATCAATAAGGATGTGCAGAGTATTAATATCCACTGCTAGTGCCGATATGTGCCGCATGTTCTCCATGAAGTAATGTATTTTCCAAAGAAAACATATACAAAATATGTTTTATTTTTTTATTTAGCCAAATGTATTTTTCCCAGTGATCAAGGATTTTCCTCATTTTCATGTTTGGAAAACTCTAAAATGTTACGCTTTAGATCCACCTTCACGGATTTCTGTGTTGCTCTGCAAGTCTGCAGAACGTCCTCTTGGCCTAAGATATGGTATGAAGAAAATGCACCTAGCATGCACTCTGCACTTCACACTAGTGTACATTACCAAAGCATCAGGGCACCCTCTACCAGACCCAGAAACAGTTTTCACCCCCATGCTATAAGACTTCTAAATCAGAAATTAAAATCTTCTGATAATTATGTCCATATTCTCCATGTCTATACTTGCTTCACGTTTTGATTGTATGTATATTTTTGCTATTATTCTTGCTGTCTATTTTCTTAAATCATTATTGTGTATTATTGCTTTCTGAATTTCACTAGAAATCTAACAGTATATTGAGCGGAATATAAGGGTTAGCAGGAATATTCTTCAGATATACACAAGTCTGAGTTTTGACAGTCTTGACAGTTGATGTGACAGGGGAGCCAAACAGACAAACAAAATAACTTACACCCAATAAGCCTACACTGCATAGTATACCATCATACTGTCTACACATACAAAGCATATACGCAACATTTTAGTACGCTCTAACACAACCCCACCTACTCTGTATGTGAACATCAGTTAAAACAATCATGACAGAGTGTAGAAAGAAGAAATAATCGTTAATTCTCGTTCATTTTCTGTTTCGACTGATCATGCATAAAACATGCTACTAAAGTGGCTTCTCCCGATTTTGGCCAATAGAATCTGCAAGGCTGATGAGCCGGTTAGATGATTGATGTCTGTTACCGTGGTCACAGGAGACCCGCCCTGTATGCTGATATCTGTACTTACTGAGCCTGTCAATCCACACACAGTGCACGTAGACAGAAGACTCATTAGGAAAGTGGACATATTTGCGGGAGCATTTGTTCTGAATCCTGGTGACATTCGGGAACCTCTGTGAGCTCTGTCAGGAGTGATGGAAATCGGGTGAAGCAGTGGTCACTAATTTATATTCTGAATGGGCGCTTTTGGTTACGTGTCTCTGCACACAGACAGAGACACACAGCCAACTCAATTCTGAATGCCACGTGCCATATCATTTTCATTAGAATAAGGAATCCTAATTGGTGATGCCGTGGGTGTGCTGTCATGCATGAGGTCAACATCAAAAGTATTTGAGGTATCAGCTTGTTTCTCTATTATAAATAAAGCTAAAATACAACAAAAGGTATTACACACCTCTTACTGTATTTAAAGTTGTTGAATACAGCAAATATGTTAACATAAATTCATTACCAACTGTAGTTAATACAGATTTTATAGGATAATGTACCATATGTTGTTTTGTGTAATTCATTTCATATATCTAGTTATTCTCTTGCACTTGTTACTATCTCTTGGCTTCACCTGTGCCGGTTTCTGTCCCATTGGCCAGATAGATCTCCTACTTTATTTCCTTTCATTTATTAACATTGAAAGATTTCTTTTGTATATACAGTATCTCACAAAAGTAAGTACACCCCTGCTACAATGTAAAGTAGTGAGTGTACAGCTTGTATAACAGTGTGCATTTGATGTCCCCTCAAAATAACTCAACATACAGCCATTCATGTATAAACATTAATGTATTAATGTATAAACCCCTGGCAACAAAAGTGAGTACTCCCCTAAGTGAAAATGTCCAAGAAGAGGCTTCCTTCTGGACCCTGAAACTGAGCATCTACAGGTATGAGAGCCCCAGTGTGTTCCTCCTTCTCCAGTGGTGTAGTTTCAATGTCTCTGTTTCTAGGAGAACCTGTAGTCACAGTGTTCTTTCATAATTTGTTGGTGAATTGCAGCCTTTAAAAGAACCAATCAGTTGATCATCTCCAAAAACTCTGTAGATGAACACCATGTTCCTACACATAAAATATGAATTTTTACATAAGGGTAACATTTGAAGGACTAAGTAACTCATGTAGTAATTAATGACATTTTATAAATGAATCACTGATATCTGGAACTAATAGGTTGTAAGGTTAATATTAACAATGACAAAAATAACATTAATATAACAACATAAATACGAAAAAGATCTTTAAAACAATTTCACAGTCCAAATAAGGTTTTCTGTAGATATACATGGATCTCAGAAATCAAACAAATAATAGTTTTTTTTATCCTTTCATCATACGCTGGTAATGTCCTTAGTTAATTAATGTCAACACCAACACTTCACTGTCCACAGATAAAGACATTTTTTTATTTTTCAAACCACATTTTAATTAATTACACATATACTCTTGACATATTTAAACAACTTAATCGGAGTTCATCTGTGGACAAATCAATTGATTTGGCAAGGAAACCCCAACCATATGTCATATAAGAAACAGTGTTCTCTAGCCTTAATGCCAATCTTCATGTCTGGAGGAAACCAGGCAGCAATCATCACCTGGTCAATACTAACCCCAGACACTGAAGCATTGTGTAGGCAGAATATTGCTGTGGCATCGTTTTTCACCCACAGGGACTGGAAGACAAGTCAGGATTGAGGGAAAGATGAACAGCTCTCATGCAGGTACGCTGCAAAAGTGACGCCTGGACAAGCCTGTAAATGTCATTGAGTGACCTAGCCAGAGGCCAGACTTAAAGTAGATCAAACATTTCTGCAGAGGCCATTGTGGATATTAACAAGGAGAGAATAAGGCTGTGACGTCAGAAATGTGAAAACAGCCAATACTTTCCAAATGCACAGTACATCAGATCATGGGCACAATACCATGGCATTGCTATGCCTAACATATGTTTCCAATGACTTAATATGTTCATGTAGCCTTTAAACATTTAGATTGTCAGGTGTTTTTTTTCAGGTGTGAAAAAGGGGTGGAGAAATGTAACCACTCTGAATTTCATTGGATCTCTTTATAAACAGTAAGTCTTGAACAAACCAAAGTTCACATGATCAGGACAAACTAATATAACATTCCTTAAAACAATTGAGAAACTGTCTATTGCCGGTGTAAAAAACGATTTTACAATTCCATAATATAGTAACTGTGTACTCTTCTATATATAATTTATATTTTTCCATTTTGGATTGAATAGAAGGTTTTAGTATAGTTCTATGTCATACAGACAGCAAACCTGAAATATATACATACATGTTTTACAAAAATTATTATTGTGTATGTAAATAATAACATTGTAAACTGCAATGCCAATAAAACTATTAGCATTGGAAGGTCCAGGCTGTTGGGTGAAAGTACAGTGGCGCATGAAAGAGTGAAACAAAATGTTAAAGCCTTGAAAATGAATACAGATGGCCTAAAAGTGTACACTATCAATTAATAAGTGCACATACAGTATATATAGGCCGTTCTGGCAAAGTGTTGCCCCACTAATTATTTTTTAAACTAAACCAAATAATGTTTTTAACTAATGGTTAAAATAATAACCAAAATAGACTTTGCTGCCTGGATTTTTCAATGGTAATCAATGGAGTTATATAGCCTAACCACCTTTTGCGTCAGTTATACACTAGAAACTTTCTATTCACTTCAACAACAAAAAGGTATTCATTATTAATGTGAAATCATGTTCAATATGCTATGTCTGTCTGTTCAGTAGCTATAATAGAAAACTTGGATCAATGTATTTCACTGCTCTCTTTTCAAAAACACTTGAAGCGGTTAAGAGAAACAGATAACTCCAGGGAAAAAAACAAAAACAAAGGAGCAGCTCTTTTTTTAATCAGCTCTTCTTCATTGAACACAAATCTTAGGGTCTGAGATTTAGCATGTATTCATAGTATCTTAAAGAGCCTGTAAATATTCTCAATTACGGATGCATATTAATCACCCTGGTAACAACTGCCTCTGGGATGCCAGTGGCACACAAAGCTAATTCACTGGTCATTCTAAATTTAAAGAAACCAGCTTGACAGAAACAAAAATAGCTTCTTCTTTTTTTGTAAAATATCCAGACCTCAAAAAGTTTAGCTGACCAAATGTATTGTTTTAAGGTCCCTAGAGTTGGGTTACCTTAAGGCGTCAATGGTAGCTATTTGTGTGTTGTCACTTGTTCTTTCTTATTTTCTTCCGTCCATCCAATAGATTTTTCTCATAGGCACTTTACCCTATAGGAGAAACAATGTGCGTACGTGAGGTAACGCTCACGTGAACCCCTTAATCATTAGAAAACATGTCAATAATAACACAAATTCACCTTTGACCCCAAAGGTACATTTCAGAATGATATTGATATAAAATATTTTTTTTATTCACACATAATTGCAACACAAGCTTTTGTTTATGGCTTCTAAGAAATGTATACTTAGGGTCTTAAAGCCTATATTTTAATGTTTATAAATGTACACTGCACAACCACATTTACCATGTGTACCAGGTACAGTTAAATTATTCACAAAATTGTGGTAAAAATGTGCTTGTGGTTTAAACAATGTTTGTTACAATGAAAATAATAATATATTTTTGGCATACATGTTCATCCAGGTACAATGCCCTCCACACATATTGGTATCCTTGGTAAATTAAAGTAACCTTTAATTAATGTGAATCGTGACAATAAAGATTTATTTTTTATTTTCATGTTTGCTTTAGATGATTTTCCTGCTTCCTTCCTGTAAGCTTGCTGGCAGAGGTAGTCAGGTGTTTGATTTTGTGCTGGTACATGATGGAATCCCTGACACCTTTCTTACAAGTTGTCCAGGACTTTAGGAAGATAAAGAGGCACACACCATCAAAGATCCATCACTGGGACAAGTACTTTTCTGCATGGCTTTCTTTCTGACTACCCCAAAACTATACCTCTGGTGTTTGTTTCCAAAAAGCGCTGTTTTGGTTTCGTCTGGCCATATAATCTGGTCCCATTGAAAGTTCCAGTAACGTTTGATAAATTCTAGGTGCTCGAGTTTGTTCTTCAATGACAGGAAAATCCTTTCTATGGCAACTCACCAAACAATGTGTGGTAATTTTGGGGGCGTCGTATTGTTGGAATTGTTGTTCCGATATATCTATTTTTTTATAAATAATGTTTGATTTTTGTGAATATTTTTAATGAAGTGAACCCCAACCTCAGAGCAAATTCGTTTTTTTTCCTCACAAACTGTAATGCTCATATTTACCAAGGGTACTGATATTAGTAAAGGGCTCTGTATAGTCATGAAAATGTGTCCGATAAAACCGAATTGAGTTGTTTGCTGGCCATGTTGATAAGTCTGCTGTGGGTTAATTCAGATGTTCTGTACCTTTAGCTACAATGCATGTCGGCGCAATATTGCCAAAGTTACAATCCAAACCCCTACAGCTCCCATATAACTAAGATTTCTAGTGTCAAATCGCACAATATGGGGGATTTTTAAACCATACTGCTCATATGTGAAAATCCATATGGAAAAAATACTTTGCTGGAGGAAAGACAACTTAATAACATACATAACGGTATCATCATTCCACTGATAACACAAATTTTCCACTTCATGACCTTTAAAAAAGATATAGATTATAGAGCCTAACCAACCCCTTTGGCTCATGGATTATTTATCTTATACAGCACATTACACTCTAAAGACACAAGATAAATAGTAAGTCTCAAAACCGATAGTAAAACTACATTATCTTCCTGCTCATGAAAAGAAAACTTAATTTATATATTCCAGGTCTGCCTTGTCCATATACTTTGATGTCTTACTGCAAATGTAATTGTAAAAAAGTACAATGTCTGCTTGATGTACTTATTGATTGGTTTATGGTGCAAAGTAGCTCTCTGAGGATCTAAAAGCCTTGAAAGCTCCATTTCTTGTTCACTTAACAAATGAAGGACAATACTTTAAGCCTTCTTTGTGAAGATAATGATCGTTTAGAAGCTGAGTCCACAGCAAATGCAGAACTAATCCCAGTGTCTCTTAAAATTTTTAAAATGCATATATCTGTTTATCCAAATAACTAAGCAGTCTCTTGATTGCCTCTCTTTTATCTGGGGAACATTTAAGACGGTCCAGTTCATCCGGTCTGTGTCTTAAGCCACACAACGCAACACGACAACATCCAGGATTGCAACGTCTTTCGAAAGTTTGAAAACTAACTTTCAGGCATCAGTTGAACTTGTGTGTGAACTTCAGACGCTCCTCCCATCCGTAATTTGATTTCATTGAGCTACGAAACCCTCAGATCCCGGAAGCCCTTTGATCATATTATTTGTGACACATTTGCTTTGAGACTCTCTAGTTCTCTCCTTAGGTGTGTAGGGAGGTGATTTAGAAAGTGAACGCGTAAACCACTCCCACCACTACTATGTTACCAATAGTAGCAATGATGGCAATCCAAAGCCAGACAGCGTCACTGGATGAAGACTGGTCCTCCTGCTGGACCTCAGCCGAGGCAACCATTGAGGCAGCATTGACGCAGGCCGAGGAGTTGAAAAGCAAGTGGTCACCGCTGTAGTTGTCATTGGGTGAGGAGTCCATGAACGCCCCGGTTATCATCGGAATCTGGAGAGGAAGGGAAGGAGGGAGATATGTTGTGACTAAATTAAACAGGGTGAGTAGAAGCTGTTGTCGAATGTATCACTGTTGGAAATTAAAAGCCTTTGTCGTGTTTTTACCCTGGGTACTGGAGTATAATGAACTTTATATTCAGATCTAACATGAGGAAAGTGATTGAGATATTTTGATTGGAATTTTAATCATTGTCCATGTCCAGCCCCCTGGTGGACAGCAGGAGAAACGGAGACCATTCCTCATACTGTATGTAGTCCAGGATCACATGAACATGACATAATGCTTGCTGCAAATGCTAGCTTGGTTAAATAAATGTAGTTCTTTGTTTAGTTTGTCAAAAAAAAAAATGTTTGTTTGGTTAAAATTAAGAGGCACCGTTGTGACGAAAAGAGAGCTGAGCCGGAAGGCAAATCATCCTGAACTGGGAGTAAAGCCGCTGCTCCTTTGTGTAGAAAGGAGCCAGTTGAGGTGGTTCGGGCATCTAGTAAGAATGCCACCTGGGCGCCTCCCTAGAGAGGTGTTCCAGGCACGTCCAGCTCGGAGGAGACCTCGGGGAAGACCCAGGACTAGGTGGAGAGATTAAATCTTGAGCTATTTTAGTTGATTTAAAGAGTCCTATAGTGATGGGAAATCTAGGCCTGTTTTAAAGTTATTCTGCCCTTCGCATTTGAACCGATAAGTGATAATTCCAGCTACCGGTACCCAACGGTATTTGAATAAATGGTAATGTATTTTACAACATACAGTATAAAACAAATGTGTCTTATAAAGAACAACACTGGACCAAACCATTTCATGTGGAGGGGGGGGTACGCAATGCACCAAATAGAGGCTCTCAATGATTACTTTTTGTTAAATACAATATAAAAATTACAGCTTTCAGGTAATCGTTGTACAAACTGCAGCTGGGCTACTGTTGTTGAGTCAGATTGCAAATAACAAACACAACATTTGGGCTGTGCAAAATGTTATAAATGGAATAAATGTTTAGTGGTTTTCAGTTAGTTGTGGAAATGCACATAGTGGATATTATTTATTTTGGTCTAACTTATTTTTATTATTTAAATGTTTCAGTTTTTTTTTCATGTATTCATGTCCTATATGGGTGAGCTAAGTGGTACATACAATTATGACCAAAATAATCGGAATTCAGATTTTTTGCCATAATCGAGCAGCCCAATGCATCGGTGTATCCCAAGTTTTTACAAGTTCATAGTTAAGTACTTGTTATACCTGCTATCATGAAATAAGCATACAATCATACATATAATAAATGTCCACCATGTCTCAGCAAAAGAGTTTGCTCCTCTTAAACAAACATTCAGAAAAAAAAATCTAATAACTAGCACACCACAACTATACCCAAAAAGAGACAAAAAAATAACATTCCTTAATAACATTGAAACTCAAACACAAGATGCCCTGTTTCATTTCAGGGAATACCTGGTAACGTATTTTAAGGAAATTAATGATGAGAAGCGGCGGGAAAAAAAATCTAATTCTTTATGGGTCTGTGGTGGAATATTCACAAGAATGCATTATTCATCCATTGCAACGTGCATCCGGAGATGTAGGATAAGTCATGCACGCGGGTTTATTATTACTTCATACGCCTCTATCAGATTTGATTATATCTCATTTCACTTGTTGTTGGAGCTCGGTTTATTATGCAATCGCGTTTGTCAGTCCAAAATAACATTGCAGTTGACCTCTACGCATATGTTGTCCGCTAGCCATAAGAGGATAGATATCAGATTAAGATGCAAAATGCTGAAAACCAAAACCAAAGCTTTAGGCACACAATATTAGTGTGTTTGTCAATTGGTACCATGCAGGGATAATAAAAATGTCTCTGTTTAAAAGAAAACGGACAAAACCTCAGGCTCCTCTATGATCCCACGTTTTACGACGTGCACTGGTTGTCAATGGCTACGGCATGGTGACTCACGAACACAGATATGATCCACCCAATACACATTGCTGTGGGGCGTCAGACAGCAAACAGCGGCCACGTTGAAGTGTTTCATGTTCTGTGTTCTCGTCTACATGGGTGGAACCCACCGAACACCAGTAAACAAAGAGGTAGTGATGCTGTTCCGAAGCTCCAGCCCCTGCAGTGAACACCGTCTATTTATGGAGACATGTCAAACAGGGTTACTTCACTGTCACCTCAAGCACATTCTTTGTCTTCAACATCATTAACCAATATGCTAGAAACAGCCACCATCACTACTCCCATACTAGTACGAGTAACCTGCAGAGAGGATGGATTTATAAAATAAGAAAATATTTCATAAAATAATTCATAATATATATAATAGATATAATATATCACTATCATACCTTCTTAGTTAAAGTATTAAAGTGAGGGGTTTTGATTACATGGGGCACATCTGTGCATTTACAGTCATACTTCGAGTTTTCAGACTCGGCAGTAACAAAAAATCCCAGAATGCATCTTTAGATGAAGATCGTCCGACGCAACAAGAGTCCTATGTAATACAGAAGAATCGGGATTGAATTCCTGCCGTGCCTCAACAGATCACCTTAAGCTGCGTTATCAGATGTGCTCTGCAAATATCTCTCTGTGTCATTCCCTATGATATTTGCAAGATGACCACAACAATGTTGAAAATTTGTAAACTGAGACATAAAATAAGTTGAACAGCAGAAAAGCTACTATGGTAGTGTTTGGTTGGATTGTTCTTTACCAGGACCACAGAGGAAGGAGGGAAATTGATTTGATACTCAAAAAATAGTACATGCTGTAGCTATTCTAGTAAATCTGCCCTCAGCTATGCTTAGACAGAACAGGGGCTCTGAGGCTGGAAATCCAGACAGTCTGCGTGGGCGGAAAACACGTACTGTTAACACAATACAGCAAAGAGACTGCAGACTCCACACACAATTGAAAAGCAGAGAGCTGATGATGAAGAAGAATGAGATCTGAGAAACAGTCGTTCGAATTTAACGGTTCTTCCCAGGTCACATGCCACTTATCTGTCGGATGATTTCACCCGTGTCCTTCTAGACCGCACAGAGATTAGTTGAGATATCAGAATATTTGAATGTGGTGTCATTATCCTTCATTCACACAAAGCCTTAGGTGACAGTGACAGAGAGGAGGCACTTATTTAATTTCACTGACGGTAAATATTGAGATGATCGTCAACCTCAACACTCTGCAAGCTGAGGTAGATGTGAACCACATGCATTTGCTGCAACTATATTTTATCATGCTATATTTTAGCATGCTTATACTTACTGTATGTACTGCTGTAGGTTCATACCTTATAAAAAATATTTAATGGACCTTTACAACGATCCAGATCTCATAATGTCTCTAGAATCCATATACTGACGACATGTGACAGTAAAAGACCAAGATGTTTCCACAGAGCTAGTTGCTTGGAGCAATATGGGTACTTGACATTTGTGCAGACCTGGGCACAACGTTTTTAAGAAGCTTTACACATAATTCATTATATTGACATATTTCAGAGAGTCTGCCCTGCCCAGAAGCACTGCAAGACACAATAGACAATTGTATCCCAGAAAATCTTGTTTTAAAACCTCACTGTGTGCTCTCAAATGTAGCAATACATTTAATATTGAATATTTATATTTTATATTATTTTGACAATTATTAACAACTATTTCAGAAATATCATGTTAACGTATTTTAATATTTTGATGTTCTACAAATAGTTTTTTAATTGAGAAAGTTACCTAGTAGGATCTCGTACGGCACATTTCATTTGGTGATGTTGACAGAATGTAACCAATCAGGGGTCTCTGTTTACTTTTCCCCATGACCATCTTGCAAATCACTCAAAAGAAGCTCAAAATTAAAATGATTGGTAATGCTGACAGATTGGATCAAAACTCTAGTTGAGGGATATTACTCTGGAACTTAATGAGAAATTATGATGTTCAACGGTGCATTGAAAAATAGAAACGAGCATTAGGAAGAGGCGTGGCCTGGACGAGTGGCCCATTCCTCCCCCTTGTGTCCCTGGAGGCGTGGCCCTTTCCTGCATCCCTAGAGGAGTGGCCTCTTCCTCCCAGTGCGTGCCTGGAGGCGTGGCCCTTTACTGCATCCCTAGAGGAGTGGCCTCTTCCTCCCAGTGCGTGCCTGGAGGTGTGCCTGTTAGGCCTGGTCAGTCTGGGAGCTTGACCTTTGGGGGGGAGTACTGTCACAATGGTGTTATCACAGGGTGTTTAGGGGAGAGCACTTCTGTGTATCATGTTCAGCTCAGCTCATAGGTCATAGCTCAGCTATGACTGTTTATAAGTTACGTTGAGTCTACAAACGGTTTAGGCTTTTGCTGACTTTAATCCAAAACATGACTCACTCAAGTGATGAAAAGAGGTTTAAGAACTTGACCTTACTTAGCGAGGAAACATTGCCCAATTCCTAAATGCAATGCTGACTAATGCTGTACTCAACTTTTTAAGCTAGGGATATTGAACGTGGGCCAATCGAGGGGGTGCAAAATGGGCTCAAGAGTACTGCAAGATGAGCAGGGAGTAGGGATCTGAAACTATGGAATCTGTATGGCTCTTTGTGATGGATTTGTCACTAGGGGCATGGCTGACTCTGAATGACTGTCATGGACATTTAAACCCAACATGGAACCAAACTTCAAACAGTAGCCCTGCATCACTGGGTGATTGCTAAAACCACGCCTAAACTCTTGCCAGAAATACCTGCAGCTCCTCGCCTCCCTGACCAGTTTTCTTCTCAACTTTTCATAAATTTTGGAAGGACATCCAGTTCTTGGTAATGTCTCAGTTGTGCCATATTTTCTCCACTTGATTATTGCCGTCTTCACTGTGTTCCATAATATATTTAATGCTTTGAAAATTCTTGGATGCCCTTCCCCCGTTGATATCTTTCAACAATGAGATCATTCTGATGCTTTGGAAGCTCTTTGCGGCTTTTGCTCTGAGATGCAACTAAGAAAATGTCAGGAAAATCCTACTGGAACAGCTGACCTTTATTTGTGATTAATCAGAGTCACTTTAAATGATGGCATGTATGTAATGACTTCTATTTAAGTTTGAATGTGATTGGTTAGATCTGAACACAGCTCACATCCCTAGTTAAAAGAGGGTGTGTGCACACATATGCAACCAGATTATTGTAACGTTTTTTATTTATAATTTTTTTTGTTAATTGAATTGTTCACTTTATATGTCACATTGAAGGTGGAAAAGTTTTGACATGATCTATCTTTGTCTCATGTTTGTCTGATTTTTATCCACTGTATGTGTATGTGTGCTTCAGCCGAATGGGTGTTGCGAGTCTTGATGCGATTAGCTGTTTTTGACTAGTTTCACGGCTCGATTTCAGGTTTTGAGCAGCCCCCCCTAATAGTCGCAATTGTAGTTGTCTCTTAAAACGCCATTCGGCATAAATTAGATTCACTCTCTGTTTTTTTGGGGAGTTAGGTAAGCTAGATGGTCGGGAAGCCCATAAACGCCACAATAAAATGTTGTTTACCCATTTACACGTGGCTTTTAATTAAACATTTATGGTTACCTAAATTTAAAAAATGTGTGTTGCCTGCAAAAAAATGACAAATCTATATGCTCATCCTCATGTCGGCGACAATTTAGATAACGACAAGTTTGGTGAATCATGTCAAACATGTCATTTTGATTCAAATCCGAGCCTTGATCGGTAACTAGGCTTTCACGCTCTACACATTATGTTAGACCTATTATCATCAGGTTTGATAGATAGCATAATAATTAATACTTTATGATAGGTGCATCCCCATACATCGCAACCATCGACCATAAAAACAACCCAAAGGACACTGCAGTTTGTGAACCCTATCACAGAGAAAAGAAAGAGCGAAACAGAAATCATAGCGATGGATTAGTTATTTGAAAGATATATATTTTTTTATATCATATTAAATCTCTTGCATTTTTCAACTTGTTTCGACTGTCTATAGGCAGGCTGGTAGACGACCATCGGCACTTTGTCCAACATTGCATTCAGTTTTGTTTATTTGTCCAAGATTATTTCAGACACACCTACATTTTGCATGGATTGTCCTGCACTTTATCTTGGCTTGTCATTTGTTTTGCCTATATCACGTTTTCAAATCCATAACTATTGGTTAACACCGGCCTGCTATTCTGTTAAAGTTTCCTTAATTTGTGGACAATATGAACAAGTAAAAAATAACTGGTGTTGTTATTAAATCTTTTAACGCAACACATTACAGTTCATTTTGCGTATAAGTTGTCTCTGATGTTTTTCATTTAAATGCAACGGCCGCTAAGAGGTCCACAGTTATTTACTACATGTCTACAAACGACATCATTATGAAGAAGGAACATGTAAAGAAAAAATGTATTTGATTCTTCAGAAGTACCATTCAGGCGAGGATATAGGGTTAAGAATATCTCTAAGGCTCTGAAACTCCCAACAAATCCCAACAAAACAAAATGGCACAACTGTGAATCTGTCAACAACAAGCCATCCTCAAAAATGTAGTATTTAAGTGATACAATGACTAGTCAGAGGCCACTAAAAGGACTATAAAAATACTTAAAAAAAACTCCTCAATGGTTGAGCCGGGCGTTATTGTGACTACTGCAGCAATAGTCCAGGTACATTAGAAAAGTGGCTTATATGAAAAACTGGGAAACAGAAAAAAATCAGGTGACAGGTGCAAGAAGATTCTCTGGTCTGATGAGTCCAAAACAAAGATTTTTCTAAGCGCAATGTTTGACACAAGCAACACGCAAAGCATTCTGTTCCATATTTAACGGCTAGTGAATTATGTTGTTGGCAACACTATGGGATTCATCGATGCGGTTAGAAAGCTTGGAGTGCAAAATGGATGCAACATTTCCGGGGAAAACGTGTTAAAGTCTGCAAGAGGCCTGGGGTTTGGGTGAAGATTAATCTTCCAGCAAGACAATGACCATAAACATACAACCAAAGACACTTTGATTGGGAACATGTGGAACAGTGAGAAAATGATCAAATTCACAACATGTTTCCATATGTAATACGCTGGTAGTGACTTAACATCCACAAATAGTTATCCTGCAAAATATTGATTGAATGGAGTGAAAACCTGGGCATCAAAGATTTTTTTGTAACAGTAAAATGTAATTCTACAATTGTATACTATATTATGTAAAACTACTATTCTATTAAAAGTTAACTTTTGAGACCTACAAAACCCCCACACAACCTAAACACAGATTCATTATTGGATATCACTTAGTTGTCAAGGTTGAATAAATTTAAATATAGTAACAGAGTGGCCATCCCTTGGTTTACTATGGACTAATATAAAGAATCTCAGCCAGGACTGCTAGTACTATATTAAACCCTACAGCCTGCATATAGGCACAGATCAGCTACTCTGGAATCTGTAGCAAAGAGACTTATAAGAGTATCAGTTATCATTTGAACAGACAAAGTAAGGGAAGACATTATTTAATTATTTAGGCAGTGCTGGTAAGCTGAGATGTTTTCTTAGTGCAACATTATCATCAAAACTAAAAAGAAAGCTGCATGTGTTCTGGGACATAAATATGGGTTCTCTTAGAGATCTGGTATGAATTTCAACTCCATTATATTAAAGTGTCTTGTCTGATATAAGCACATTTATACAAGAAACACATTAATTCTCTTTTGAAACATACCAGTGACAACATTATTTGAGTAATTAAATCCATGACCTCTAAATTCTCTAAATTCAAGTGTTTTATAATTTGAATTGTCTGCAGTAAACGTAAATACACTTGTCTAAATGACAAATGAGTAGCAATGATGTGTGACTGTGACTAATAACAGTTTATTTAACAGATGTGTAGGCCTGTCTGAGAAGTTTTATTCAGCTAATTTGTTGTCTTTTTATGCCACTATAAATAACTTCTAACCGACCTAAATTTCCCCCCACCTGAGCAAGTGTGAAAGAGCCCAATCTACACGAGTAAGCTTAGGTTGGCAGTACCAATGCAATGATCAATCCAGTCTAATAAGGTTATATTTAGCATGACTAACCTGACTGGCAACCAGGCAAGGTACTAAACAAAATATCATTACATGATAACACATAAGCATCCCTTAACATGTCACACCCACAAAAGAAAACGCTAAATAAAACAAAAGTTAAGACAACATCACTTTCTAACACCCAAACACACACTATTCTTACCTGTGCAGCCATAAATGAGAGATCCATGCTGTTGCTCTAGTTAAAGCCCGATAGCCTGTACGCAGCCAAAACGCAATGAACAAATGTAGAACTAGTTTATCTTATTCCAAAAAGAGCATTGATGTTGTCTAGCAATAGCGCCGTTGTTCGGGGTTTGGCGACTTCTATGTGCAATACGCGTTGAGCAGATACATGCAAACAGCGGTTTGGGTCAGAGATGGAATTGACTGGTACGTGCGCATCTGTGAGAACAACGAAAGCAGGACAATGGGGATGCGAGCGGAGGAGACGACAAGAGACAAGATGCAGACGGAGTGAATGACGTTCGTCTAGCGTGCAATGGGAGTTTACATTTACATATGGATGAATGGAGTGCGCATTTACTCATCTGCCTTTCCCAAATAGAGTTCCTATAATTCTATCAGCACAATCAATTGACTCATGGTCATTTTAGAGTAGCTTGTGCTATAGTTTAATTCTCAAGACTACGAGGCGCTCAGATTGATTTAAAAATAGATTATTTAAAAAACGCAACGAACTAGAATAACAAACGTTTATTGACCCACAATTTGAATAAATGTAAGATTTTTTAAGAAAAACTAGAACTCCAATGGAGATATACTGCAAAAGTGAAGAAAATAATGAACTTTTGTTCAAAATGTAGGTGCTACAAACTCTGCCACCTCAATGGATCATGCAAAAGTTGACAACACTGCTATTATTTTGGTTACTACATGATTCCATATATGTTATTTCATAGTTTTGATGTCTTCACTATTATCGTACAATGTGGAACACAGTAACATAATGCACTACCTTTGAGCTGTGAACTAAAAGTGGTCTAGCATTTTAGAAAAACTGTGAGGAAAACTGTACGTCAGGTAAGTCTGAATGGGTGACTTTTGATAAACCAAGATAAACAGCAGATATTAGTTTGGTTTTGTCCATGTTTGATTCAGTGAAACTGTCATCATTCCATTTAGATAACTCTCTTGAAAGGCAACATATTCAGCTGTGGAGCTTGAATGATTTCTTGCTCAGTGTCATGATGGAAAGAGTTGAAGGGTTTAGCATTATCACCATAATATTTGGACCCAGAGGCACTTCCATTTTTTTTGCTGCACTCGATAAACTCACAGGAAGCTCCTTTTTGGAATGCTCGGAAATGTGCATGAGGTGCTAACGCGCAATCCCCCATTTTGATTTTGTCACAAGACATGAGTGTAGTTTTTTGTAATTAAGAGTAAAAGGGTGGCCAGCTCAAACAAAACCCCATGACTGCTGGCTCTGGTGGAGGAGGCCAGGCCTTGGCAGGCTGATGCGATAGGACAGGCATGTTCAGCCATGCCCTCAACCATCTTCCAACCACCCCAGGGGGCTGGTCTGTCAACCCCGCTGGAGGCCGTTGTTCTTTTTGGTTTGGTGATTGGAAGGGGTCCTCACTGTGCTGTTGTGGCTGCAGCCCCAAAGCAGTAAGTGGCGCTACTTGCAACTCCGGGGTCGTGAGTGTCCACCTGCTGGCCAGTTCGAGCGTGTCCTGCAGCCCTCCGAGAACACCCCTTTAGCCTTTACAGACCCACACCATAACACCCCCTCCACCATGTTCCACTGGCTGCCATATAGACCCACACCATAACACCCCCTCCACCATGTTACACTGGCAGCCATACAGACCCACACCATAACACCCCCTCCACCATGTTCCACTGGCAGCCATACAGACCCACACCATAACACCCCCTCCACCATGTTCCACTGGCATCCATACAGACCCACACCATAACACCCCCTCCACCATGTTACACTGGCAGCCATACAGACCCACACCATAACACCCCCTCCACCATGTTACACTGGCAGCCAACCAGACCCACCCCAATACAGCCCTTCCACCATGTTCCACTGGCAGCCATACAGACCCACACCATAACACCCCCTCCACCATGTTCCACTGGCAGCCATACATACCCACACCATAACACCCCCTCCACCATGTTCCACTGGCAGCCATATAGACCCACACCATAACACCCCCTCCACCATGTTCCACTGGCAGCCATATAGACCCACACCATAACACCTCCTTCACCATGTTCCACTGGCAGCCATATAGACCCACACCATAACACCCCCTCCACCATGTTCCACTGGCAGCCATACAGACCCACACCATAACACCCCCTCCACCATGTTACACTGGCAGCCAACCAGACCCACACCATAACACCCCCTCCACCATGTTCCACTGGCAGCCATACAGACCCACACCATAACACCCCCTCCACCATGTTACACTGGCAGCCATACATACCCACACCATAACACCCCCTCCACCATGTTCCACTGGCATCCATACAGACCCACACCATAACACCCCCTCCACCATGTTACACTGGCAGCCATACAGACCCACACCATAACACCCCCTCCACCATGTTCCACTGGCAGCCATACATACCCACACCATAACACCCCCTCCACCATGTTCCACTGGCAGCCATATAGACCCACACCATAACACCCCCTCCACCATGTTCCACTGGCAGCCATATAGACCCACGCCATAACACCCCCTCCACCATGTTACACTGGCAGCCATACAGACCCACACCATAACACCCCCTCCACCATGTTACACTGGCAGCCATACAGACCCACACCATAACACCCCCTCCACCATGTTCCACTGGCAGCCATACAGACCCAGACCATAACACCCCCTCCACCATGTTCCACTGGCATCCATACAGACCCACACCATAACACCCCCTCCACCATGTTCCACTGGCATCCATACAGACCCACACCATAACACCCCCTCCACCATGTTCCACTGGCATCCATACAGACCCACACCATAACACCCCCTCCACCATGTTCCACTGACAGCCATACAGACCCACACCATAACACCCCCTCCACCATGTTCCACTGACAGCCATACAGACCCACACCATAACACCCCCTCCACCGTATTTTACAAATAAGGTGGTATGCTTTGAATCATGGGCATTTTTTTCCCACAATAACATTTTTCCGAACTATTGGGACAGAGGTCCCATTAAACAGATGTTCTACAGGCTTACTGGTGGTTTGCATTTTGTGGTGTACCCTCTGTAGTCTTGCTCCTGTAGTCTTGAACATATGGTTAACTTTGACACATATATACCTGCATCCAAGAAAGTGTTTTGCATCTGTTGTGCTGTTGTCTTTGGGGTTTTCTTCATCATAGCGAGTATTCACCAGAGTGATCTTCTTTGTATTCGACAATTAAGTACACCTGTTTTATTTTTAACGATGGACCAAACTGTTGACTTGGTTATGCCTAGGGATTTTGCAATGTTCCTGCCTGATTGGATTTTAATTTCTGTGCCTTATGACGGCCAGCTTCGTTTGCATCAACACGGCTGTCTTCCTTATGCTGTCACACCCAGCAAGAACCTCCAAAGGCATCACCAGGGAAGATATTCTGCATCTGGTGATGTTGATGCATCGCATGAATGCCACCAGATATAAACACTGATGGGAGGGGGGCAATGTACAATTTTTGTTCCACATTTTTTAAATACAAAAATGTAAATGAAAATGTTATTTAAAATATTGAATCTAACCCAGAGGTTTCCATTAGCCAACTAGCCAGCTATGTTTCCGGTTTGTCTGTTAGGCTACCCGGAGAAGTTGTGTGTCTACAAATGTGTGCTTCCTCTGGAAGCATCAAGCTGTCACTTTCATTAGCTAGCCTTGAGTGGCAGTGCTGTGCTCTACTCACAAATATGTCCCTTGATTGTGATGATGTGCTGAATCTGCAAAACAATGTGCCGCGTACGTTTATTTAAGTCTTCCGACTGTTGACCCTGTGAATACATGGTTGTATCACCGCTGGGCATATTGATTAACATAAGCAGCAAGTGTGCTTTATCTGCTTATCCTACTGTCAGACAAACACAATTACCATATATTCAGAAACATTTGTTAAGGATTACTGGATTAGTTTTATCATGTGCTTTATGGGATTTAATACACAATTTTACGAATACCTCTCTAGGTGTTTAGGAAAAAAGAAGAGAGATTGTATGTCTGTCTGGGTGATGGAAAGAGACGAAGAAAGATTGCGATCCTGGCCACGTGCCTTCATTTCATCACTCTCCCACTCTCATGCTCTCCCTTTTTTAATTATTTTCTTCCCGAAAAGGGAAAGTGTCGCGGAGAGTCAGGAATCGGCGGAATACAGGGATGACAATGACTTAGAGATGAATGGAAGGATTGGGAGGTAGAGGGAGAAAAAGGGAGGGAGGACTGGATGGAGCGAACAGAGAGATTGAAATGAGAGTTGACGCGCAGAGGAGGTATCGAAGCAGGGATTGGATGAGTAAAAGGAAAGGATGACAGATGAGACAAAGCAAAAGAGGAGGGGGGGAACGCCAGAAATGGAAACTCGCCCTATGTCCCAAAATTCACCCTTGTACCAGACAGCACGGCCTAAAGTCGCAGTGGCCGAGATGCTAGGAGTTGTTTATAAAAATGATCTGACGTTTGAGTGATGGATGCATATATGGTATCTCAGTCATTCCTGGACTGGCCATTGTTTTTCTTTCCTATGTTCACCGGTCGTGGGTATGGAGCAACTGAGATGAGGCTATGACCTGTCTTGTCATGTCATATTTACATGATACAAATTAATTTCCATCCATACGTCAGATTGTGTGCACGTTGTACTGCCGCACAGTACGCCCAATAGAAAGAATGTCCCCAAGGCATATATTGAGGACAAGTTCAAAGGAATGTTCTGAAGAGAACATCTCGCTGTCCTCCTGGAATTACAAACGGGTATTTAGTAATTCCGGCTCAGGGATCGACAACATAACCAAATAAAGACAGAACAAACATATGTGAAAAAGTTGAAAGATGTGCTAAAACCTCATTTGCTATCCGGAGTATCGTCATTTGCACAGTTCAACCGCCAGCTAGCAGTAAGCGGTGTGTCAACGGCAATCAGTACACCCAACTGTCATCAGATTCTACAAAAAATCACTTATCTTATTATCATGACGTTCTATGTCATCTTTTATTATCACCCGCCTCCCCTTTTATATCTCTCTGTCACAGACAAAAATACACGGTCAAGTCACTTCACATCATGCCACCGTAATGTTTTATTATCAGTGGCAAACTGTGGCTATTGGACCTCGGGCTTCTTTGAGGCGAGGGGGCTAAAAGGTTATTAGTGGAATATTAGTTAATGACTGAAATTTATTTATTGAACTTAATAATCAGTCAGTGACATGTCTGCTTCCTTTTCAGAATTCCTAGCATGCATTTTTCCACGGTTATTTAGGCAGCAGAAGCATGTTAAAAATAGTTATTTTACATAATTTAGGGAATTAGCAAGAATGCGCGATCTGTCTCTTTGGGCTGATGTGGCTCAGTTGTGGAGCGATGTTACAAATCATGTTCAACATTGTGCTTACAATAAGGTTTGCCACTAAAATAATGTATAAAAAATTTGCAGACAGCTCTGTTGATTTAGTGATTGACATTAATGCTGCTATAAATTGGTACTCGATCTACTGGCAGTGTTGTGCAAGCTAACATTAATTGGCTCATTCAAATGTTTAACCCCTGGCTGCGGACCCTTCTAATTATTTATTTACTAACATCACATCTAGAGAAAGAAAGTATTTGATCCCCTGCTGATCCCCCACTGACAAAGACATGATCAGTCTATCATTTTAATGGTGTCACAGCTCCCTCAGAAGATGCCCTACCGCCATCTGCTGGCAGCTTCGATGTTCGTCCTCACCGATCTTCTAGCGCCACCGTTCCTCCCATCACATCATTGTCTTGTCATTACGCACATCTGGTGTCCATCCCCTCAACAGTAAGTGTATATAGGTTCCCTGTGTTTAGTCATGTCTTTGTGTTGAATTGTTTGATGTTATGTGTACTTGTCAGTGAGGGCTCTATAACATTTATTTCCCTTCGTAAAGAAATCATCCTTTTCTGTGCTGTGCCGAGCCGTTTGCTATTTTATCGAGAGTACTAGTGAAGTACCGTGGTTGTGACTGTAATAGAAAAACACAAATGCTATTGATCCTGCAAGAAAATAAAAATGAATGCAGTTCAAAGACGTTATAAATTGATTTGCATTTTACTGAAATAAGTATTTGATCAATATTTCTGGCTCCCAGGTGTCTTTTATACAAGTAACGAGCTGAGAAGCCTTGAACGTGATGCCCGTGAACACAGCTCCCTTATCAGGTTATCATCACTGGAATACTGATCACCTGTGTGGGCCTCGGTTACCTATTTTGCTCAGATCTGGGGATCAAATCAGATGCGAGCTATTGTGAGTAATGTGCGCATTAATCTAAAGTTGTGTGTTTGTTTTCCTGTTTTTCTTAGAAGAGTTCGGTGAAATCTGCCCGTTTGAATCTCAGTAAGAGAGGATCGCTTGTTCCTCGGAGCCGCAGTTCTGCCTTATCTTGTTTTCTCCTATAATGGAATATTGTTCATCAGCAACCGGCTGCCTGTACTGTGGGACATCTCATTAAAGCCGCCAGCGCGCTGTGCTTGGGTCCAACTGCCTACTGTCTCAGTGTGCACTCATTATAGAATACCAACTAGTACTCTCATCCTACCTCCATCCCTTCGGACGAGCCTACTGGTCGTCACTCTCCCGTGGCCGTGTCCCTGCCCAGCATATATGACGGATCCTCAGGGAAGTGTCAGGGGTTTCTCATGTAATGTGAACTCTACCTTAATCATTCTCTGCATGCCTTTCCGAGTCCGACAACCAAGACCAGGTCAAATTTATGATTTCACTGCTGACCGGTAAAGCCCTCGACGAGGCCACAGACCTGGGGGCTGCGCAGATCCTAGACCTCTCTTCAGCAGCGACCCGGCAGGGGAGTAAGACAGTTCTGGGATATGACCTAGAGTTTCTCACCTTAGCAGCAGGCACCTCCCTGACTTAGGCCCTTCTCCCCCGATCACTCAGGTTCCCCCGGATATCCAATTCTACGAAGAGTCATGGTGGTTCCAAACGTCTTCCATCCTTCATTATTTAATCATCAAATAGGCAGGTAAAAAATCTGTATCTGTATATGATTGCCTGCAATGTGGCATTCACATTTGGAACCGGTTGCAGTGAACCCAGAACACAAGGTCAAATGAGCTGTCAATGCTGGTGAAACAGGCCATCCTTAGAATGCAAAAAATACATCATAAACATAGCAGGAGCGCCCAAATCCACCGTTTGGTACATTCTGAGAAAATAAACGCACTTGTGTGCTCTGCAATACAATAAGGCCTAGACGTCCACAGGAAACAACAGGAGTGGATGATGGTAGAGTCCAGGTAAGTGAAGAACACTCTTCAGAAGGTAGGCATATAGTTATAACTCCAAGTCGACCATAAGGAGGAGACTTCTTGAGAGTGAATACAGAGCGTTCACCACTAGGTGCAAACCATTCATAACGCTGTACTGACACATTTGCCGTTTGCACAAATGCATTCCGCTTGTTCTGCCATCTGCATATTTGCACTTTTGTTACAATGCACAGTTGCACATCTACCATGTCAAACACACATGGCATTGCACATTCCATACATTGAGGCATTCTTCATTTCATTTTGTATGCTCGCACATTGAGGCATTCTTCATTTCATTTTGTATGCTCGCACATTGAGGCATTCTGCTCTTTGATACACCGCCATCTATCGCTGATGAGATGAAATCATTATGACAACTACAGATGAAGTCAAAAATGTTGCTCATCCCCTAACAAGGGAGCATGTCAAGGTCTGGGTAGATTAGATGGTAAGCAAACAATCAGTTCTCGTAGTCAACATTTTGGATGCCGGAGAAATCGGATGCAGGAGACTTGAGCGACATTGACATGGGACAAATTGTTATGATCAGACGACTGGGTCAGAGCATCTGTAAAACAATAAGGATTGCGGGGTGGTCTTGGTCAGCAAGTGAGTTGGTTTGTATTTTGTATTTAGGTAACCGAGGCCCACACAGGTGATTCCAGTATTCCGGTGATGATAACCTGATAAGGGAGCTGCAAACGGGAAATGTGTCAGTACAGCGTTATGAATGGTTTGCACCTAGTGGTGAACGCTCTGTATTCACTCTCAAGAAGTCTCCTCCTTATGGTCGACTTGGAGATATAACTATATGCCTACCTTCTGAGAAACAATTCTCATTTGCAACGGCAACCTGGCCAAGACAATGCAAATAAGTGCATGACAACATACAGTTACACAATCAATACACAGAATACAAGTGTGCAAATAGCAGTAAGATTCAACATGGCAATACTGGATAAAGCAGAGAGTCTATATACAACCTCTACAGGATCGGGTATAAGTAGGTCAGTAGAGCAGCATTGATATGGCAAAATCAACAGTATAAAATACCAAGGAGAGTCTATACACAAAATGGAAAAGCAGGTAGTTCATTAGTGTGCACAAATAGTATTACGTGATAGTGGAAGGAAGAGCATTTGAGCATGCCTGAGTAAATAGAAGATTTCACACAATGTAAACAGGTATGATAGCAGTTTGTGGCAGTTCTATAAATTATATCCCCAAAGTCAAACATTGGTATAATAGTCATCTTCACCAAGGCAAGTTTGGCGGCATAGGAAACCCACTCAGGACTTAATTCTCAATTTTTGTTTGTTCATGTGGGGCTGTAAGGAGAAAGAGCTGTCTAACAAGACAGCTAGGTATTTGTATGTATCCTCATATTCAAATTTAGACCCATCTAGCGTGGCGATGCTAGTTAGACGGACAGGTCTGTGCAGCAATCGGTTGAAAAGCACGCACTTAGTTTTACCAGAGTTTTGTTGTAATTGGAGGCTTCTAAAGGAATCTAGTTGTGCTTTTTATCACTGGCTTCATGATGTCGTTCAGAACCTTAAGGGTGGCCGTGGTGCAGCCATGACCAGCACGGAAACCAGTTTGCATGGCGGAAAGGATACGATGGGATTCGAGACAATCTGTTTGTCAACCGTTTTTTTTTCTAATCTCTCTGAATTTCAGAAGATGAAAGCAAAAGGTTAAACAGGCTGGTAATGGGGGTGGCAGTAATATTAGCAGATCATTTTAGAAAAGAGGGGTCCAGATTATCCAGCCCGCTGATGTATACAGGTCCTGATTTTGCAACTCTCTCAGTACATCGTCTGTTTGTATTCGGGTAATGGAGGAGCGTGGGTAGGGGCGTAGGCATGTGGGCATGGGAGTTGTAGAGCTGGGGGGGCAGGTAGTCAGATGAAAAGCATGGCCAGCTTCAGCTCTATTGTCGTATACTTACTAGTGAGTTGGTGAGTTCTTACTTGACTGCACAGTATATTAGGCCATACATTTTTGAGTTTTAAGTGTATGTTAAATCTATTTCGTATACAGCGCCGCCGCTCCCACCACGAGCATCACGCGCTGTGCGTAGGGCACCAAGTGCTGGGGGGGCAACAAAAATAGTCATACAATTATAATGCCGATATTATTTTCGTATAGAAAATTTTTTAGGCACTTTTTAGGGATGTTTATAAAATACCGGGCGGAACGAGTATTTAATTGCGCTAGAATGTAACAATGGTGCCCCCTCCCCCCCCAAACACTGACTCAACTTCCCAAGCTCAGCGATCCGTGGAAGTTTGATAGTACTACTATTAGTAGGCTGTACATTTTTTGGGAAATGGCCCCGAAAAGACAGCAGGAGTCAGGATCAGAAAAGAAAGAAGAAAAAAGTTTTTTTCCGGGTTCGTTGGGGGGCATCATAAAGGAATCATGCTTAGGGCACCAAAATGGCTAGCAGCTCTACTGTATATATATATATTTTTTGAGACTCATATCTTACTATGGAAAACAACGCAATGACTTCTAACAGAGTACGCTAGTGCAACAACTGTTTAATATTCTTAAGCCGTCCTTGGTTTTAAAGTTAGTGTCGTGGTAAATAAATATTTCAAATACAATCCAATCAAGCGAGATGAGAAGTTTCTGGGGAAAAAAAATGCTTCAAGTGGTTCATGAAGATAGATGTTTTCCGATTGAATTATGTATAATATTATGTGCTTTCATATCCACAAAGCCAGAGTACTCATCAAGTTATTTTTAGCCTACAAATATAGAAGGATTTGAATAGCTTCAATAAGATTTGATACAGTATATTCGATATTCCACTTTAGGCTTTCCCCGGATGCAAACTAGGGTATGTCTCGTTTCATGATAGACACAATACTGCTGAAAACAGGTTGGAGGGCGAGTGTGACTTTGGAGCCCTGCAGTCAAAAGATGAAATCCCTCTGCCTCAGCAGAATTACCCAGCGTAAGATTCTGTCTTCCAGTTTGTAATTTTTTATGATTGTCTGAAAATCCCCAGACAGATCAAAAGTGTACGGGTGTAACCTTGGGTCATGACCAAATTGACATTCTGGGCCGTATATAACTATGGTGCTGACAAGAAACATTTGTTCTGAATCTATAAAAGCCGGATGCTAAGGACAAGCGAATAATTGCCTTTGTGGAATTCAAAGCCAAAGTAATCAAATACAATATGAACAGTGGACACTGCCAAGACCGGCAACAAAATGAAACAGGTGTGATCAATTTCCTTTTCCCTTCCTTGAGCAGGCATGCCTAACGTAGCTCTCATTTCATCCGGTTGTTTGGTGCTATTATAAACAAAGGGGATTTACTTTACTCAGATTGAAAATAGAACCATGGCTTTTTACCAATTTAACCATTTACAATTAATCCTGACCTCACATGGGATGACAGATAATTACCAGTGACATTAGAAAGGTAGTTATTTACAATAGCCACTTATTCATCACTAAAGCTATCAATTTACTCATTCATCGCTAGCTATCAATTTACTCATTCATCGCTAGCTATCAATTTACTCATTCATCGCTAGCTATCAATTTACTCATTCATCGCTAGCTATCAATTTACTCATTCATCGCCAGCTATCAATTTACTCATTCATCGCTAGCTATCAATTTACTCATTCATCGCTAGCTATCAATTTACTCATTCATCGCTAGCTATCAATTTACTCATTCATCGCCAGCTATCAATTTACTCATTCATCGCTAGCTATCAATTTACTCATTCATCGCTAGCTATCAATTTACTCATTCATCGCTAGCTATCAATTTACTCATTCATCGCTAGCTATCAATTTACTCATTCATCGCTAGCTATCAATTTACTCATTCATCGCTAGCTATCAATTTACTCATTCATCGCTAGCTATCAATTTACTCATTCATCGCCAGCTATCAATTTACTCATTCATCGCCAGCTATCAATTTACTCTGCTCTCATCTCGCTTAAGAATATATCAAGTGTAATGTATGACAGCTACAAAGTGTATGCAATCAGCCTCACACAATAAAATGGAATGTGAAATGTTTTTATACATCTGCCAAGTTATTATTGTTGTATCCAAATATTGAGTGACCACTTGCTGTGACCGAGATAAGTGAAATGAAAAAAACTTGATGATGATGTTTGGCAACAGGGACAAGTGAAGAGCTGTGTTTGCCGTATTGCGCTCCAATAGAGAAGGGGGAAGAAGGACACAAGGACACATGTGGGACATGTGTGGGTTCCAACTTGGAACAGCAGGCACAGCTTTCTAACAGGCATGAATGATGCACTCTGATGCCTGCCACTGCCTGGTGGGGAGGTCTGGTAAATGAGAGCTCAAGGGTGAAGGGCAGGAGCTAATCCTAGCGTCATATTGCATAGATGCTCTCTAGTGGCTCACAGCAGGCGACCCCCGTGCTAACCCCCTCCCTTTTAGCCAGCCCAACTACCAGCCACACACCCTGGGGATTGTGTGGAGCACATAGCCAGTGAACCTGCTTGGAGACAGCTGTACAAATATATATATACCTTCACTTTTTGCACACAATGTTTTTATGTTTAGTTTTTTACTATTGTTTGTTTTCGTTGTTGTTTGTTTTCCTTGCAAAAGCTCATCTGATTAAAACATATACCAGATTGTCGTCCTATAAAGGAGAGTATTTTGCAGAGCTCTTGATGTAAATGATTGGCACACCTACAATCCACTCTGATCCACTGAAGCGTGCACCTTCAAAGTGACTTGTAAAGAAACAGCCTAATCATTTGATCTTCCTGATTAACCTTACTGCTATCCTAGTTTATAGTATTTATGTTGAAATCAGAAATCAAACAGGCTCACAGTTTTGTTATGATGGTGTTATCTCGCCTCTCCACCAAATAATAGAACAGTATCGATAGTGGCACCAATAAAGACACATTAAGCAATCTCAAAAATGTTGACCGTATCAATACAAATAACCGATCCTCGTCAACACTGACACCAGATCTGGGCCATTACGTGTGCTCATTATTTTTGTTACGCGCGTGTATCACACCGTTTCGTTCCCTAAGTAATGTTTTGCTCCAAACCAATACTTGCCTCCTGTGGCTCTGTGCTTGTTTGACCCTCTGAAAACTCGTAGTATTTATCATTTTTGCTTTGACATACTTGAATGAGCTTTAATGCAACTGATTGACACTAACAGTAAATGTCATTGAATTCCCCTGCGTGCCATTATGGTATTTTACGTGATTTGGGTCCATGTCTGCCTCTGGGAGGTCCCACAGTTGATCACAAAATAACATTCAAGGCAAATCCAGAATAAGGTCTTTCAAATGCACCAATCACAGGTACGATATAAGAGCATTTACAAGATGTTGAATTTCTCCCGGATATTAAAGTCAGGGAAACATTTGTATTCAGGTTAGAAGGGCACTGGTCAGGGAGGCTGCCAAGGCCTATGGCTACTCTAAAACGTTTACAGTTTTTCACGCTGATCTGGGAGACACCGTAATTACTGCAGAGCCCAGATGCATCACAACGTGGCCCATATGGGAGACTTGCAAAAGAAGTCAAATCTTGGCAGAATTAATGTGGCAGACTTCGAAACCAAGTGGAAGAAGATTCTATGATACAAAGCGATGTAAATAAAGTGTTTTGGCCTTAGGGCTAGGGCTATGTTTGGCACAATCCTTAGAGTGCATACCATAAGAAGGCCCGCATTAACGCACGGGCTTACTGGGGCTGAAGCCCCAGGGCCTATGAAGACAAGGGGCCTATCATGAGCCAATAAAAAAAATCACATTGTTTTGTAATTTGTTGAATTTTATGTCAATCACTTGATATTCATGTTTTTGGCTGCTGATTGATCCAATTTACAAGTGACCCACGTGGGAAGCATGATATGACAGCCTATCAGAATGTAGAGAAACAGTTGCGTCAAATTCTCTAGTAGTTTATTTAACTTTATGCTAGTCACAGAGGCTGATATCAAAATGTTGATAAAGAAAAGGTTTGAGAGTGGTGCTCATAAATGAAAAATATCGCGACAGAAACAAAACAGTGAGAAGGAATTGTTAAAAAAAGATTCCACAGCTAACAGGATTTTTTAAACCTGCAAATGAAGGTGAGTCGAGCTCATGAAAAATTTTCACAGACGAAAACGAGACGATGCGGTCCCGATCTGAATCGTGGTGCAGCCCTGCACATAGACAGACAGGGGGCGAGGACTGAATTGAGCTCTCTCTCGCGTCTGAATGGACAAATACACACAACATTATGTCTAAATGTCCGTTTTGGAGAGTATTCACGTTAACACAGGCGGTTATGTCTTTACAGAACGTACAGTTGTGAGAATATCGGATGTGCATCAGTGCAATTGGATCTGCACACTCGGTCTTAAAGTGACAGTGCGTAATAAACCTAATGCCGTCTGTACACTTAATATTAATCAAACAAATATCATTAATCAAAGAAATACCACTGTGATTTGGAAGTGGACTTTGTGGAGGAAGCGTTGCAGTTCAGGGAGTTTGTACAGAATGACAAGTTGGGCAGCACGTCGGCAGTGAAGTTACAGAAAGTATTAAGAAGTAGAAAACTCCATACAGTGTTTCCCAACACAGATATAACTCAACGGCTATTCCTGACCATGCCAGTGACCAACATGCTTTCTGCTTTTGTTGTATATATACAAATGTGATCATTAGACTTTTCTTTATTGTGGGCCTACAAAACCTCTCAGCCCCAGGGCCTAACAGCAGGTTAATGCGGGCCTGACCATAAGAATGCCATCTCTATCATTAAGCATGGTGGTGGTGTCAGCGAGGCCTGGAAAGCTTGTTAACCTTGTGAAGCTTGTGATATAAACATATTAGGTTGCATGGGGATTTGATTGGAGTTCTATTAGTTGGAAAGAATTGTCAAATACCAAATTACTACTGACTACTGTACTGACTACTGAAATGGGCTCCTAACTGGGCTCCCCAAAAAGACTGTAAAACAGCCGCCGCTCATTCAGAATGCTGCTGCTAGAATGTTAACCAAGACCAAGAAAATGGAGCACATCACTCCATGCAGTTCTTAAATCTTGGCACTGGATTCCAGTCTGTTACAGAATAGATTTAAAAGTGATGCTTGTAGTCTATAAATCATTCAACGGTCTGGGCCCTGAATACATTTCTGATATGTTTGAAGATTATAAACCAAGCAGGGCTCTTAGCTCATTGAACTCAGAAAAGCTAGTAGAGCCCAGAGTCAAAATTAAACATGGTGAAGCGGCATTCAGCAGATATGCTGCATGCAACTGGAATAAACTACCACAAGATCTTTGACGTTCCTCAAATGTATCAATTTTGAAAGCCAGGTTTAAAATATTTCTCTTTTCACAAGCAGTTAAACGTTACCCCACTGTTATCTATTTTGCGTTTATTTTCATTTGTTCTTGTTCTATTTTTATTTTCTATTCTTCATCGAATTGCCCAATTGATGTTTTTATTTGCTTTTTTTCTTATACATGGCATAAATGAAAACCTTTAATATACATAATAGCCCTGGATGTTCTAAAGACTTCTTGGTCAGGTTCTAGAGACCTTTTGAATAAAATGCAAACGGTTAATACTGAGATGTAATGTTTTAAATGTAAATAATTCCAGTAAACAGGTTGCTATGAATATGAAATGCATGTATTTTATAATTTATTATTTCTTCCTTTGTAAAGCACATTTAGTTGTGTTATGTAAAACAACTTTCTTGTCTGCTTGCTTACCAAGCCAAACTTTCAAGGATTACCCAGCATGAATTGCCTCTTTTGGTAAATTTATCAACCATGACAGCATGTTACGATAATCGTGACATGATTATTAAACTTGTTTGTTGAAAATGATTTGGTGTCACTGTAATTTTCTAGAGAAACTTTAGCATACATGTTGAAGTCTTTGTAATTAGTAAAACACATGGTTTGGATAAGTGATCAGCCCCTTAAAGTAACCATTATAAACTTTCTCAGGTACAAGCAGTCAAAGACTCACAAACCATGCTAATTTCCCCCCACCTGACATCAATTGTTATAGTTTTATCACTTCATAAGAAACTGTCTGTTTCAGGACGATTCCATTACTATTAGTACAAGGTAAAAGGCTTTCAAAAAGAATCTGGGAGAAAGTTGTGGAAAGACACATGTTAGGAGAAGAACACAAAAAGATTTCTAAGGCTTTAAGCAACTCTGTTCAGAGCATTATTAAGCGTATGGCACCACTAACACCTTGCCTAGATCGGCCCTAGCTCCAGACTAGATAACAGAGCCAGAAGGATATTGATCACTTCTGTGACTTACTACAAAACCCACCCACCATACATAATGACTATAACTTTGCCTGCTACCAATGACGACATAACCAGTGATCAACCGTAGATATGAAGTAGATCAACAGAAGCACACAAACCACCACGTTTCCCCGGAGACGTGACCACACACCGGCTCGAGTTCGAATGGAGACAGATGAGACCACGGATGACTGTAGTAGCTTTTGAAAACCTTTTGACATCATGCAGTTGACCAACTGTACCAAAAATAAAATGGAAAACCAGGAACCACGCAGACAGATCATTGTATCAAATGTGTTATTTTTTTATCCAGATTCCAGGGGGTTAAAGACAGCCTTCAAATGAAACAGAGGTACATAGCTAATGGATAGCAAGGGCATGTGAGAGCTGAGCCTTACTCTGCATTTCTTATTAGATCTCCCCACAAACCGCCTCCCCCTCCACACACACACACACACACACACACACACACTGGTTTTGTTATTTCATAAATGTTCAGATAGCGGGCCATTTCCTCTTCTTTTTCTCTCGAATACGTGCATGCTGACTGTATTCACTTCAAAAGAAGTAAAAGGACAGTTGGAAAACGGAATTTCTGCGTTAGCAAACTTGACCATAACTTGATTATTTCAACCGGCAGGATGCACTTTGTTGCAGCATAACAAATCACTTTGCAAGACTAGCTGACGCGACATACATTACCGACAGCACAGGGGGAGTTTTGACTCCCTCACTATTGTAACCAACATGCACGGGCATTTTGAATGGTCTTATTTATAACTATGTATTTATGAGCAACGCAGCATGCTCCTAATCAATTCGCTACGTCAAATATATTGAAGGTAAACATGACAGTTTGATGTTGTAGCTTTTGTGTTGCTCGGTCAAAACATTTATTGGCATTCTTGTAACCTCAGTACTGTGAGTCAGGCTAGAACTTTAGAGCAGATTATATTCATTGCAATGTGTAAAAAACACTACATTTTGGATGTTTGTCGTCCCCCTAGAAATGTCCTTGTTGTTGAAGAGAAGCACATTTTCAGTCCATTAAAATAACATGATTTTTTTCTAGAATACGTTGTAGACATTCATATCAATGTTGTATATGACTATTGTAGGTGACATTTCTATATAGGTGTACATAATTAACAACCATCAGCCCTGTGTTTCAATGGCAAATTGTGTTTGCTAATCCAAATTTATATGTATTTTAAAAAGATAACCCATTGAAAATCCCTTTTGCACTTTTGTTAGCATCGTTGAAAACTGATTAATGAAACAATAAAACTGGCAGTATACTAAATCATTATCTGGAGCGTGAGTTTTTGTGTTTTATGTTTGTTCGATTACAGGCGCTAAATGGACAGAAACAAAGAACTTCATTCGTATTCTCAATCGAGTGTCTATAATTGTTTCCAAGTTAGTAATTTATCATCTAACATTAACAATGTATGCACTGTATTTCTGATCAGTTTGCTGTTATTAAAATGGACAGAAAGTTAAGGTCGTCTTTTATTGGCACCACTGTAACTTTGGACAACAAAGTCTTAATGGGAATAGCAAGTGAGTGTAAATCAGGTACCGGTAACACCACAACTACAAATTAGACCGAGATTAAAGTGCACTACCACGTCACAAATGGAAATTATTATGTCACCTTTCACAAGCTGCCAAACAGCAGAGTTTTGTTGATCAGGGGGCAATAATGGTGTCACAAGGACGAATCCCCAACACCAAAATATGTAGTACTGTATACAGTTTGCTATGAAATAT
Organism: Dallia pectoralis; assembly: GCA_029465975.1. Taxonomy (NCBI): domain Eukaryota; kingdom Metazoa; phylum Chordata; class Actinopteri; order Esociformes; family Umbridae; genus Dallia; species Dallia pectoralis. Next base: position 8,183,327 of record CM055754.1, on the reverse strand, counting down.
AATGTGAAAATGTATACTGGTATTTCCCAGTAGTAAGACGGAGGGTGTGTCTGTAAATAAGATTGAGTAACAGGGGTCACTTGAACCATTTATCAAGAACCACAGGGGTTAATAAGACAACTGGAGCATACGCTTCATTACTTGGATAGCATCCAATTGCATCCTAATGGCCATTGTGTCGCTGCGTAGCCACATGTGCTAACTGGATCCATCACAGCTAGGGTTGCCACCTGTCCCGGTTTTACCGGGATTGTCCATGTTTTTAATAACCTGTCCCTGGAAATATATACACTCTCCCAGGACACTGAATGTCCCGGTTTTCGAAAGGCTACGTGAATGTGTATGTTCAGTTTACTATTTTCGCACTTGAAATAGCCTTGAAATAGCCTACGCACTTGAAATAGCCTATGCGCGTCTGTCTTCTTGGCTTCTTACTACAGGCGGCAAATTGAAGCAGTGAAGAATATTTTACGTTCGTTAGTGTTAACATGGGTGGCGAGGCGGAGGACGAAGATGACAGTGTGTTCACAAAGACTGACAGGCCAGTAAAAAAGAAAATGAAACGATCGACCTACTTTAATAATGACTGGATGAAGAATGACAATTACTCTATATGGCTAAAGCCAACACCAGGCAATCCACTATATGCTACCTGCTCCGTGTGCTTAGTTAAAATTCTGGTTAAACATGTAGGCAAAACTGCTTTGGATGACCATGCTAAAACGAAGAAACATCGGAGTCGTGTTCAAGTAACCAGACAAACAAAGGCAATTTCATCATTCATGATTACAAAAAACTGAGAGGACAAAATTATTGTTGCTGAATTAACAGCTACATATCAAGGTGTGCGACATGGCCATAGCTACCTGTCAACTGACTGTGGGAACAAGGTCAGAGCAAAAATATTCAGTGACTCTGAAATTGCAACTAAAATGTATTGTGGCAGAACTCAAAGTGAGGCCTTAGTGGAAAATGTGTTGGCACCATTTAGTCAGCAAAGATTGGCAGCAGAGTTGCAGAAAGCATAATATTTTGCAGTATAATCTGATGCATCCAATTCTGGGCACACGAAATTATTTCCCTACACAGTCCAGTATTTCTGTGCATCCGAGGGTGTGAAGTATGGATTGTTAGACTTTTACGACGACTCCGTTGAATCTAGTGAAGCCATATTCAAACAAATAGTGTCTATTACTGAGAACAATGGACTTTCAGTCAGCCAGATCAGTGCCTATGGTGCAGATAACGCATCAGTTAATTTTGGTCGGCACAACTCAGTTTTTCAGAAACTCAGAGAAGCTAACCCAGAAATTGTGAAGGGCAATTGCAAGTGTCACATCATAAACAACACTGTCAAAGCAGCTAATCGTGTCTTTAGTGCTGGAGGGTGTGACGTGGAGGCCTTTGTGCTGAAGGTGTATAGTGAATTCAGTTGTTCTGCTAAAAAAATGGCATTGCTTAAGGACTTATGTGAATTTACTAATACAAAATACAGGGAGATTCTGAGACATGTCCCCACACGCTGGCTGTCTTTGCTGCCAGCGATACAGAGGATTTTAGAGTGTTGGCCATCTTTAAAGTCTTATTTTGTATCCCTGGGAAAGGAGGACTGCCCAAGTGACTTTTATGTGTGGTGCAAGTGATGCAGAAAATGTAGACTGTACTGTCGCTGAATGCATCCTGGCGTTCATGCACAATGTGATGCAAGAATTTGATTCATCTATTAGGGTGCTTGAGAGTGACAGTGCTACTGTGATTGACGTTTACTCTGTGATGAACCGATTGCCCAGTCAGCTGATCGCAAGGCGCACAGACAAATTCTATGGCAGCAAAGCAAAACAAATACTGAGGAGCCTTTTACCCCAGCAACAGGAACAGTTCAGGAGCCTGGTGGACAGATTTTTTGAGATGGCAGTGCTGTATCTTGAGGATAAATTTGACTTCAATGACCAGGTTCTTGCACACATTGGCTGTCTCAGCCTTCATGAAGGACAATCACTCCAGTGGTCAGAGTTGGAGGTTTTAGTGGAAAAACTGGCCCTGGATGTTGAAGAAGATAAGCTGTATGGTGATGTAGTCATTCTGAATGAGGTCTTACACACCATTCCAACAGGCCTTACCCCAGACAGAAAGTGGGCCTATTTCTTTAGCAAGGCGACTGAATTCACCGAGCGGTTGAAAGTTGCTTTTGTTTTTTCCATACCAGTCAGTAATGCCTATGCAGAAAGAGTGTTCAGTCATATGGAGGATGTTTGGTCCGATAAAAGAAACAGACTGTCAGTTGCAATGGTGAAGTCAAAGCTTCAGGTCAGATTGAATTTCAAATTGTCATGCACTGAATTCAAGACATTCATTGAAGAACAGAAACCACTGATAGCTGCAGCAAAAGGAAACGCCAAGTATAGATGGAAGACTAGGTAATCTAAGGCCTATTTATGTATGATTTTGTTATTCCAATGTCTGATTTAGAGATACTAAATAAAAGTGGCTATAGATGTGGCTAAGGTATGGTAAATGCAAATCTAATGTCATCCCTCTATTTATTTCTTTAGCAAAGTGGAAGCAAAAGCAAGCACAAGCACCAGTATCTAAGCAATCAGGTATGCTATAAGTTAAGTAAGATAAGTGTGAGAATACTTGAGATGTTTAAAATATTCACAAGTCACGACTATGCACAATCTTACTGCACAAAGGCCAATTTTGTCTTGTGGGTCTAATGTCTAATGGATATTTTCACTTGTGAGCAAAGCGGTTGGTCAGGTCATCGCAATGTCCAGGTTTTTTATCAGACATAGATGGCAACCCTAATCACAGCATCCTGACGCTGCGTAGCCACATGTGCTAACTGGATCCATCACAGCAACCTGACGCTGCACAGCCACATGTGCTAACTGGATCCATCACAGCAGCCTGACGCTGCGTAGCCACATGTGCTAACTGGATCCATCACAGCAGCCTGACGCTGCACAGCCACATGTGCTAACTGGATCCATCACAGCAGCCTGACGCTGCGTAGCCACATGTGCTAACTGGATCCATCACAGCAACCTGACGCTGCACAGCCACATGTGCTAACTGGATCCATCACAGCAGCCTGACGCTGCACAGCCACATGTGCTAACTGGATCCATCACAGCAGCCTGACGCTGCGTAGCCACATGTGCTAACTGGATCCATCACAGCAGCCTGACGCTGCGTAGCCACATGTGCTAACTGGATCCATCACAGCAGCCTGACGCTGCACAGCCACATGTGCTAACTGGATCCATCACAGCATCCTGACACTGCACAGCCACATGTGCTAACTGGATCCATCACAGCAACCTGACGCTGCGTAGCCACATGTGCTAACTGGATCCATCACAGCAGCCTGACGCTGCACAGCCACATGTGCTAACTGGATCCATCACAGCAGCCTGACGCTGCACAGCCACATGTGCTAACTGGATCCATCACAGCAGCCTGACGCTGCGTAGCCACATGTGCTAACTGGATCCATCACAGCAGCCTGACAGTCGGCATTGTTCTTAGCATCAACAATAACCGTTGAATAAATGAAAGAACCACCTCGCTTCTGAAGCTTACAGGAACAGGAAGCGACCAATTATAACAGGCTAATGTCAGGATCTTGAACTTATCTGCATGCAAATGTATTCCATTCCAGCCTCAAATTTATTCATAAAATCCCATCAATTCGTTCCTCGTCTTTTCTTATAACCTTATTCAAACTAAAAACTAGAACCGCAAGTTGTCCCGCTACAATTACATGTTTGTCTCCCAGAGGTGGAAAAAAAGGACACCACGAGGGGATGTCTTTTTTCCGCTCAAATGTGAGGACGCAGCGAGGTTGAGTGTTGGGCCGTGTCATTTCTCCATATTTGATGAGACGAACGCCAGGCGGAGTGGGCGAGATCCTGCCACAGATGATGGGAGTGGTTGCGTGCCCCGCGCTGCCCGCTGCTTCGTCATTATCTGGTCGTCTCCCGTATGCACTTCTCATGTTTGCTGCACTGGTGCGTGAAATGTGTCACCGAAAAAGCGTGTCCTGCGCTCGTCTCACCAACTTACGTGAACTAATGCGGCAGCTGTCAGATTTGTTGTTACCGAAATAAGTCTGTTGCGTGTGAACACGATACCACCCGTTGTCCGCCGGCCAACTGTTACTGGTATTATAGCGTTGCAGTACGCAGAAGTAAATGTGAAGACTGCGTTTCAATTGGAATAGTTGGTATTTGTTACACACAAACATAGTGACGTAAAAAGAGAAACAGTTAACCATCACGCTATGAAGTGACATTTCGAATAACGTCCGGTCAGGTTGACACGTCACCTTTAAATAAACTCCTGAGAAGATGTTTGTTGGAGTGTCGGTTATTCTTACTGGGCAGTAGGGATGCTTACAGAGGCCGTACCATTTGCAGTCTGTCAAATATGATTTGAAGTGCAATTTAAAAATAGACTCGGTGAATTGTTGCCATGAGCCGCATCAAAGATATTGTTCCAGACCGGAGAGAGTCCTTGGCTCGTGGTCACATAGCATCTGCACGTGAACAGGTTGGCAACACGATGTTAGTGTGGCAGACACAACACCAAAACAGTGGAGTTTTAGCATTACACGTACATTTTTAGCTGGTGTGGAATTGTTCACTCTTAGTGAATCTAGGTCATATCCCTGAATATAGTTATCCATTAAAGAGAGAAACTCACTTGTTCGGGGAATGTTAGTAAAGGTTAGCTTGTGAAGGTTTATATTGTGGTGACTTCTAAAGACGCTATATAAACCTTTTTGTTAATCCTTCTACCGATTTTCATTTTCAGGTGTGCTTAAATCTTATCTTTCTTTTCCAATCCGCCTGCAAGGCAGAATCATAGAGATAAGCTGTCCATTAAAAAGATGCAAAATGTGTAATTAAAGATAATGAATTATCCACGTGTATAAGTAGACACAATACATACGAGTTTTATCCCGGGAAGGTGTCTGAGACCAAGCTAATGGAATAAACTGTCTGCTCCAATTTGACCAAGCGTCAACGGGCTCATTAAAGTGTAACTCAGAGATCTTATTTCATGGTGCTGAAATGTATGCACCAGCAGAGGGAGACATGTAGAAGAGCCATAACACACGGTCATACGCGGTCGCTAACTCAATCCAGGAATGGTCAGGCAGACACAATCAATATTAATGACATGTGTTACCTTCCCAGCGTTCACGCCCCGAACCGTAGTTGGGAGCGAGCTGGTCTCAATGCGACAACTTGGCTCGTGGCTGGTAACTTGCGTCTAGTAATCCGGGCCAACAGAGCCGTGCCACACAACAGTAATGCGTCGGTTAGTTTCACCAATGAACTTCAGCTTTATTCCCCAACAGTGGTAGCGTTACACATTTAAGGCTTCAAAGCATTCTTGCTTGCTAGCATTCGACTGGCAATAACTGCGTCACCAACACCATTGTCCACCCTCTTTCGGGCTGATTCCCAGCTGCCCCTCGCTTACGCTACGGAAACCCAAAAAGCCCACCCCGTTACACTTATGCGTTTCGTATTTGTCAGCAAGCAGCCAGAGGGAGGCAGAGATTGCAACACATGGTTATTGTCTTGACGACATTAGACTTGAGTCATTTCATTTGCATCCTCGCTCACAGCATATGAATTTGGATAGTGGTTTTGCATTTGCTTTATTTTTTACCTGTAGCTTCAGGACATGCGTGTTATCTTGTTTATGTGTGGACTTTCCTGCTGCAAATAGGAAATCATTTGAAAATGCAGTGCATTCATTGCTATTGAGTTTATTAATGTTTATACATGATAGTTTTTTTAGGATGTTTTCCCTTTCTGCACAGTATACAGTATGTATTTGCTGTATATATGTCACAACTCCCTCCGAAGCCAGTCTACCACCCCCTGCGGGCAGGCTTTAGCGTTCGTCTTCTAGCTCCACCATTCCTCCCATCACATCAATACTAATTTGCAGCCACAAAATACTAATTTGCAGCCACAAAATACTAATTTGAGCCCAGGAAAGAAATATTTTGAGGAAATACTGTAAAATGATACAGGTCATGTCAATCCGACCCACTTGGGTGAGTGTGAAGCATAATTCACAGTTAGAACTTTGAAAGTGTTGAAAAACATTCAGTTTAGTTTGCACAATAATATCTTAAGAGTTTACATAAAATAGATTAGAATGGATAGATGCTCAATGATTTACTTTTACTTTTAATTATGGATAAGTTATTAAAAAATAATTACCCTTGCTTTGTGTGACTTCATTATCAGTAAGAGGCAGCGCCAACACGCAAAATGTCATTAATTTCATAGTTCATCAATTACAAGGTCCTGGAAGGCTTCATTGCTATAGAAGCCAGACTGGAGACACTCCAAGAACCAATGACACCTACTATTGTTGCAAGTTATGTAAAGAGGTACGTTGCTGAATTGGATTAACTCAGACTTCAACTCTTCCTCCACTTCTGTACTGGTTCTAATCTGATATGATGCTGGATCAACTCAGACTTCAACTCTTCCTCCACTTCTGTACTGGTTCTAATCTGATATGATGCTGGATCAACTCAGACTTCAACTCTTCCTCCACTTCTGTACTGGTTCTAATCTGATATGATGCTGGATCAACTCAGACTTCAACTCTTCCTGCACTTCTGTACTGGTTCTAATCTGATATGATGCTGGATCAACTCAGACTTCAACTCTTCCTGCACTTCTGTACTGGTTCTAATCTGATATGATGCTGGATCAACTCAGACTTCAACTCTTCCTCCACTTCTGTACTGGTTCTAATCTGATATGATGCTGGATCAACTCAGACTTCAACTCTTCCTGCACTTCTGTACTGGTTCTAATCTGATATGATGCTGGATCAACTCAGACTTCAACTCTTCCTGCACTTCTGTACTGGTTCTAATCTGATATGATGCTGGATCAACTCAGACTTCAACTCTTCCTCCACCTCTGTACTGGTTCTAATCTGATATGATGCTGGATCAACTCAGACTTCAACTCTTCCTCCATTTCTGTACTGGTTCTAATCTGATATGATGCTGGATCAACTCAGACTTCAACTCTTCCTCCACTTCTGTACTGGTTCTAATCTGATATGATGCTGGATCAACTCAGACTTCAACTCTTCCTCCACTTCTGTACTGGTTCTAATCTGATATGATGCTGGATCAACTCAGACTTCAACTCTTCCTGCACTTCTGTACTGGTTCTAATCTGATATGATGCTGGATCAACTCAGACTTCAACTCTTCCTGCACTTCTGTACTGGTTCTAATCTGATATGATGCTGGATCAACTCAGACTTCAACTCTTCCTCCACTTCTGTACTGGTTCTAATCTGATATGATGCTGGATCAACTCAGACTTCAACTCTTCCTCCACTTCTGTACTGGTTCTAATCTGATATGATGCTGGATCAACTCAGACTTCAACTCTTCCTGCACTTCTGTACTGGTTCTAATCTGATATGATGCTGGATCAACTCAGACTTCAACTCTTCCTCCACCTCTGTACTGGTTCTAATCTGACAGTAAATCATATAAAGGTTGAGTTAATTGAAACATCAGACTTCAAGTTCACACTTGAGGCCTGAAACACAGTTATTTGCTTTTAACTGATATTTAAATGAACCCACCCGGTCTCTAAATTCTGAATGGGTCCCTTTATTAGACAGAAAGGATAAAAAACAGAAGTTTTGTCCCTATGAGGTATTATAATTCCGGAAGTAATAAACTGGATGAGGTAGCAATTTTTATCCAAATATTTAGTTATTGTCAATAGGAATGTGTTGTTCATTTTGCATTCTGACATGTGTGGCCACTGGTTGTAAAAATTCCACTGTACAGCTAAAATGGGTGTCTAGTAACCCGGCTGTCTGGTAATAATCTTTTAGCTGAGGTATCAATGTTGTTTCGCTAAATTATGAACACTGCATGTTTTATTGACTGAGTGGTTATTTACTTCAGATTCACGAAGAACACCTAACCAAGTTAAATCAAACAAGCAACCAATGGACTGTACTTATAGGTTCTGGCAGAAAGATCTGGAGACGTTGACAATTCTTTCAGATAATCCATCCTGGTAGAAAATGCATTCCCGTAAATAAAACAATAAACATAACACAATCATTCTTCAGTTTATTAAGGATTTTTCATAAGAATGCAGTATACCCTCACACTTTATGAATGTAGCAGTATATTAATCACACACACAACAAATCAGAATGGTTAACTGTATAATCATCAATATACAATGTACAAGTCTTGCGTTACATATTAGCAAGTATTAATCAAGGTACTGACAGTGCATGAAACGCAGGGCCTTAATGGCTCTATCATATTTAAAGGGTTTCCAAAACATTTATGTAACACTGATGGCTGTTAGCCTGGAAGGTTTGAGAAATAATGGTGACTGATCAGAAGAGAAACCACTGAAGAGATTAGCGCCAAAGGAATGTCAGTTAACGTCATGCAAGATAGTACTGTATAAATGTGAGTATCCCAGATAGTACTGTATAAATGTGAGTATCCCAGATAGTACTGTATAAATGTGAGTATCCCAGATAGTACTGTATAAATGTAAGTATCCCAGATAGTACTGTATGAAATTGAGCTGGTATGACTAGCATGTGTGTTCGATCTCCATCCACCATCCCGGCCGCCACATGCTTGGTTCTGGGATTGGTACTGCTTTTCTTGCTCATTGCTAATAATGATATTATGGGGTAGATCGTTATTAGTAGTAGTGTATACGACACGCTCATGTGACGGCAGTGAGTTACTGCAGAAGTACCTAACACCATGACCGGCATGCAATTATTGTTGTGAATGTTTCTAATAAATTGTTAAACCTAACTCTGCCGTTGTCTGTTAAAATTGTACATGATTTTTTGCTTTAGATGACATTACTCCATTATGTTATGTGCATATGACCTTAGCCTCATTACCATCTATCTGTTCCTCCAGAATTTGCAATTACATATTATTGTCACTAGAGGTCAGCCTCTATCACATGTTGTAGAGCTTGTGCAGCAGTTCTCTGACAGGTTCTCAGTGAGATAAAATGGTTGAAAATAAAGTATATCAATGATTATTGGTGACACTCTTTTTTACCCTAGTTGGGTATTTCTTGTTTTGATATGCCTAATCTTGTAATTGTTTCCTAATCTTAAACTGACCCAAGTACAAAATTCTCAAAATTGATTAGTTATCTTGGATGTTATGGATTTTGGATGTTATGAAAAAGTCTTGGAAGTATTAAGAAAACCTAATACATAAGTCAAAACGATCACATCCGAACCCCCCCCAATTAAAACACTACTAAAAAAGCACGTTCAGCTCATCAATCTCTAAAATATCATCATCAATACGTGGACTTACTTGCGCCATTCTTTACATGATCTAAAACAATATTTACACTGAGTAAGATGCTCTGTGTGTGTGTGTGTGCGCGCGCGTGCGTGAGTGCGTGCCTGTAGCGCTGAGTGACTGTCTCAGCGTATACGTGCACAACTGAGCCGAGTCAATCTGGGCGGTCAATACGGTTGTGTTCAGCAGTTAAATGGCTTGCAAAAGCTTCTCTAGCGGAATGCGTTTGTACCCTGTAGGTCTGATCGGTGGAGCGTGGTGCTTGCAATGCTAATGTTGTGGGTTTGATTCCCATGGTGGGTGGTGGTACATGAAAAAGAAATAAGTGAAGAGATGAGCTATGCCTTCTGGGAAAGAGCATCTTCATGAATGTATGTTTCTGTGGGATTGTATTATTGATCTTCACTATTTATCTGTATTCTTCATATGAGCTCTAACTTTGCTGACAGGACTTCAGTTTGTTTGGTGGTTGTCTTCCCTACTTTAGTAGGAATGTGCTAAGTGTTAATATTAAGGTTTGTGTCACGAGTGGTGAGTTAGGGTACTGCACTGTCTGGTTTCGGGTGCCCACTTCCTGGTTTATGTTGGTTACAGCTGTTGGGGATTTGTAATCACTGGGTTATAAAGGGATTGCCTAGATGTCACTGTTGGCTGTTCATTGTTTCCATGTCACATTATGTTAGAGGTGAGTGTTGTGTTTGACTATTGTGGTTTCTGGGTTGTTTTATATGTAAGTCGCGATATGCGCACGTTTGCTTTTCAGTTAACCAGTTAGTCCTTTTCGCCGTTGTCGGTTTGTTTTGTGTTTGTGTCACGAATAAACCTAATTGAACGGATTACCTGGCTCTGCACATGGCTTTTACCTGCACTACACCCTACGGCCGTGACAGAATGAACAGCCACCGAAGCCAGCGGAGCCAGACGGTGAGTGGATTCCACGGGGGGGCAAGCTATAGCGCCCCGTCGGATGAAGCTCACCGTCACCTTAAGGAGCGGTGGGAGTGGAATCGGCCGGAGACACCACAGGAGCGGTGGCTACGTCTCCGGCCGTATGCTGTATATGAACCATCTTTGCAGCATTCAGGGTCAGTGACAATGGGTCCGCGGGCCTTCTATGAAGGCAAGAGGACATCCCGGAGGCGCCCCAAAGTAATTTTTGGGGGGGAGCTAACGGGGTGTTCACGGAGGTCCGCGGAGAGAACACCCACGACCCTGGTGCTGCAACAGCAGCCCCCCACTGCTCCGGTGCTGCAGCCAGGGCCAGCAAAAGCCATGGAGCTGCAGCAACAACCCCAGCTCCAGCCGGGGGATTACCCTTTCCGGCCACCAACCTCCAGGGCCCAGAGACCACCTAAGGGCCTGGAGAGCCAGCCGCCCGAGGTGATTAGGAGATGGTGGGGGGTGTGGTTCACCCTGCAGGACCAGCCTCTCCCACTCCAGCAAGAGTGCCCTGAGCGGTCCCTTCCACCACAGCAGGAGTTCCAAGATGAGCCCCTCCCACCTTTGCTTGAGTGTACTGAGCGGCTCCTCCCTCCTCTGCGTGAGTGCCCGGACCAGCCCCTCCCACTGAAGCATGAGTGTCCTGAGCGGCTCCTCCCCCTCTACGTGAGTGCCCGGACCAGCTCCTCCCACTCCAGTGTGAGTGCCCTGAGGGGCTCCTCCTTCCTCCGCCAGAGCTCCCAGAGTGTCATCTGCTTCCTCCGCCAGAGCTCCCAGAGCGTCCTCGCCTGCCAGAGCTCCCAGAGCGTCCTCGCCTGCCAGAGCTCCCAGAGCGTCCTCGCCTGCCAGAGCTCCCAGAGCGTCCTCGCCTGCCAGAGCTCCCAGAGCGTCCTCGCCTGCCAGAGCTCCCAGAGCGTCCTCGCCTGCCAGAGCTCCCAGAGCGTCCTCGCCTGCCAGAGCTCCCAGAGCGTCCTCGCCTGCCAGAGCTCCCAGAGCGTCACCGCATGATATGGCGGAGACTACGCCGCCTGAAATGGCGGAGACTACGCCGCCTGAAATGGCGGAGACTACGCCGCCTGAAATGGCGGAGACTACGCCGCCTGAAATGGCGGAGACTACGCCGCCTGAAATGGCGGAGACTACGCCGCCTGAAATGGCGGAGACTACGCCGCCTGAAATGGCGGAGACTACGCCGCCTGAAATGGCGGAGACTACGCCGCCTGAAATGGCGGAGACTACGCCGCCTGAAATGGCGGAGACTACGCCGCCTGTGAAATGGCGGAGACTACGCCGCCTGAAATGGCGGAGACTACGCCGCCTGAAATGGCGGAGACTACGCCGCCTGAAATGGCGGAGACTACGCCGCCTGAAATGGCGGAGACTACGCCGCCTGAAATGGCGGAGACTACGCCGCCTGAAATGGCGGAGACTACGCCGCCTGAAATGGCGGAGACTACGCCGCCTGAAATGGCGGAGACTACGCCGCCTGAAATGGCGGAGACTACGCCGCCTGAAATGGCGGAGACTACGCCGCCTGAAATGGCGGAGACTACGCCGCCTGAAATGGCGGAGACTACGCCGCCTGAAATGGCGGAGACTACGCCGCCTGAAATGGCGGAGACTACGCCGCCTGAAATGGCGGAGACTACGCCGCCTGAAATGGCGGAGACTACGCCGCCTGAAATGGCGGAGACTACGCCGCCTGAAATGGCGGAGACTACGCCGCCTGAAATGGCGGAGACTACGCGCCTGAAATGGCGGAGACTACGCCGCCTGAAATGGCGGAGACTACGCCGCCTGAAATGGCGGAGACTACGCCGCCTGAAATGGCGGAGACTACGCCGCCTGAAATGGCGGAGACTACGCCGCCTGAAATGGCGGAGACTACGCCGCCTGAAATGGCGGAGACTACGCCGCCTGAAATGGCGGAGACTACGCCGCCTGAAATGGCGGAGACTACGCCGCCTGAAATGGCGGAGACTACGCCGCCTGAAATGGCGGAGACTACGCCGCCTGAAATGGCGGAGACTACGCCGCCTGAAATGGCGGAGACTACGCCGCCTGAAATGGCGGAGACTACGCCGCCTGAAATGGCGGAGACTACGCCGCCTGAAATGGCGGAGACTACGCCGCCTGAAATGGCGGAGACTACGCCGCCTGAAATGGCGGAGACTACGCCGCCTGAAATGGCGGAGACTACGCCGCCTGAAATGGCCGCCGCCACGCCCACGTCGATGGCCGCCGCCACGCCGACCACGATGGCCGCCGCCACGTCCACCAAGATGGCGGAAGCCTTGCCGCACAAGACGGCGATCGGGCCACCAAGGCCCTTTAAGGGCTGGACCTGCTGTCTGGGACTAACCCTTTGGGGGTGACAGTGGGTCCTTGCCTGTTGCTCCCTTGTTTTTTTTTTTTGTGTGTTGTTAATGTTGGTTGTTGTTGGCTATCTGGGAGCTTGTTGTTGGCTATCTGGGAGCTAGCCTTAAGTGGGGGGTACTGTCACGAGTGGTGAGTTAGGGTACTGCACTGTCTGGTTTCGGGTGCCCACTTCCTGGTTTATGTTGGTTACAGCTGTTGGGGATTTGTAATCACTGGGTTATAAAGGGATTGCCTAGATGTCACTGTTGGCTGTTCATTGTTTCCATGTCACATTATGTTAGAGGTGAGTGTTGTGTTTGACTATTGTGGTTTCTGGGTTGTTTTATATGTAAGTCGCGATATGCGCACGTTTTGCTTTTCAGTTAACCAGTTAGTCCTTTTCGCCGTTGTCGGTTTGTTTTGTGTTTGTGTCACGAATAAACCTAATTGAACGGATTACCTGGCTCTGCACATGGCTTTTACCTGCACTACACCCTACGGCCGTGACAGTTTGATGCATTAAAAAGGGCCTCTATGCGATGTTGACTCAAGCAATGATGTTTATGGTTTCGTTGAAACAACTAACCGGCTGCGCGGCCGTGCACATGTGCTCCTTACATTGGTCATGTTGATCGGCGACCAAATGCAACTTCTACTCTGTTGCGTTTCAGTTGAATAACCATTGGTTATTGGACATGCCTGTCTGTAAATAATGGTTTACTGAGAATGCTGGCGAACATTATTATTGGCTAGATCTACTTTAACAAAACACATAGCACTGCCATATAATTTTGCAACAGTTAAGGTTTAGACTGCAGATAACGCAGGGTAAGCCGCTTTACTGAGTAAAATATAGGGTTATACGGTATGTCCATAATCAACGGCTGACATGCTACCTCAGTGCTGATGTATTCATCAGTCAGTTGTCAGAGCACAGCCCCAGGGTGGTGGAAGCTTTAGTGATTTGATCCTGAGGTAGCGTGATTGAAACCACGTACCAAGTTCCTGCATGTGACTTTTTACGGGTTCTGGGTCAACTGAGTACATGTCTCAAAAAAACATTATCAGACAACAGTGTTTACTAAAGACATACTGTATTAAATTGTTCAGAAGTACTTAATAATAATAATTGTATGTGCAGAACATTGCTAGTCGTTATGTCGAATTAGAACTTACATGCTTGCTACTAATCAGCCCGACAGAAAAGCAAAATTATAAGGGCAGGCCAATCAATAATAGGGTTACATACGATAAATGTGATGGATGAAGTAAAGGACCTCGCTAAAGGTTTAGGGAGAGAACAGTCATTTCTATTCCAGAGGAGCTGGAGTTATACATCGATCATATTATATCCTTTACTGCACGTCCGGCATTGATTAAATCGCTAATGTAGTCAACAAAATCTGTCAACATACGACAGGCCATTAATACTGCAATGATCCAAATAGGCTTCTCAGTACAATGACCTATACAGTCCAAACAGAACCTGCCGGTCCCCAAGAGATATAATTCGTTGGATTATGTATTTGACTTCTAGTTCACACTTTCTCCAGCTAGTCTATCATTTTCATCAAGTGAATTCAGCAGAGGTTTCACGATCGACTATAATGATTCACTGACCTTCCATAGAGAAACATATCGGACTTGTATCTCAGCAATGCAGGTCCTGGAGGTCTCTGGTTTAGTGGCACAGATTTCATAAGTGCAGAGAAGGGGTGTGAATTCCTATCAATATTACAATATACTTTTATCAATATTGTCCATATATATCGCAAGTGCCTAGCAAACAAAGTAATTTATACTGGAATAAATGTACACGAAAAAGTTGTGCGAGAAGGTGGTGAAATTGAGGGAAATAAGTCAAGGTTAGATCACAACATCTGTAGACACGTCTTTGCCAGACCTCCCTTTCACCTCAAACAGATAGCTGGCTGAAAAATGCATTACCTCATGCATACATTCAAGGTTAGACACGCGTATATAGAGAAAGGTACATAGAAATAAAGGAATAAAGTTATATTTACTCCCACGTAATCAGGATCTATCTTATGTAATACGCTCTTATGCTCTAGAGTCTAAAAAAACTGAAAAGTTCGACAGACATGACCCAATCAAATCTGCAGGTATTGTATACAAGCTATTGTAACGTAAGATCACTCCAAAAGTTAGCAGTAGCTGGATCTATGGGGTCTGGATCTTTCCAATTGGCTCCCACAGCATTTCGAGAGATCGGCTGCGCCTAAAAGTAAATCTCGACCGACGGTTGACGTCAGCTTAGATCTACTAGATTTATTAGATTTTATCATGCCATTCTGTTACACTAGGCCCTAAGTAAATATTTGCATACTTAATCAGCACATCACTCCGGTCATTAGAGCATTCTTGTAATTATGCAGACATGTTTTACACACTGCATTGCATTCTCCCGAAGTCATATTGCATGGCCAGAATGTAGCCAGGGAATTTTGATCTAGTTTTCACCCATCAGTTTGATTTGACTTGTCAGTTTATGTATTCAGAGTTGAATGTCAGAAACTGTATCTGATTGCATTTTTGCATCTGCATACACATTTAGACGACTTTTTCCAGCAAATGTAAAGCAATGTGTTCGTTCCTAAACTTCTGAAATATCTCACATGCCACTGATATCTAACGCATTTGGATCACGAACACCAGTTCTATTTACGGCCCTCACCTGTTTCTCAAATCACTGTCCCTATTTAAGTTCCACTTGTCCTAGTGTGCCTTTGTTTTACGTATGTCTAACATTACGGTTGTTCTGTCGTGTTTAGATGTTTAGTGTTTCTTTTGTTATTGTTCTAGTTCTGTTACCATTACGTAGTACAATTAGCCTACTTTTTCTAAACTGCATAATAATTGTAGGCCTAATGACTTTAGAACAACATAGAGATGAACTGCTTCTAAGTTTCTAGCTAAACACATGCAGTCTACGGTAACTTATTATGATGACCTATTTAACTAAAGATGCCTACAATGTAGGTTTGTTGCACTTTGAAAGACAAAGCATTTCGCAGCATATTTTTCCTTCCATTTTTTTACAGTTTTTAATGCCGACATAGTTAAGTATTCACACAGCAGCGTGTCCTTTTAGAAAAGCTCTTCATTACTTTCTAACTGGTCAACGTTTTAAGTGCTGATTATTACATGCCATCACATGGATTCTAGAGTGTGCCCTGGTCTCCAGTTAAAATCAATATTGTGTTTAAAATGCTTCTAACATGACAAGCAATTTGTATTTTCATGTTTGGAAATCAAACTATCCTGTTAATTAACTGCCTGTCCAGGATTATACTGTATCTGAGAAGGTCTAAAAATATCTGTGTATAGTATGTTCTACCAGATCAATCTATTACGAGTATTGTGTTTTAATTGAAACATTATACACTCAATACAGTCAGAATGTGCCACGGAAACACTACAAGGAAAATCTGTCATCTGTAACCCGCACAGAACCTGACACTCATGCTTCCTGAATATTACATTTATATCTGGATTTGTCCTGGCTTTCAGCCCCACACCGGTTCTAATGATGGGATGTATTTCAATGCATGAATAAACGTTAGGGATGTATAAGGCGAGCATGCGGGGGGTGCTGGAACATCTTTGTGCATCCTGTGTGTCTACAATTTGTAGATTTGTCGCATTTCTTGGGAAAATCCCCTTCCTAATTGTGGGGTAGAGGGTAACCAAAGACTAGAGGAGCTAATTGGTGTGGGGGGCGACTAGGTGAACTCGATGTTAAGTGTTTTTTAGCTGGTTTATTGCTGATGGCAGATGGCAGAGGGTGGCTTTATCCTGCCTGTCCTAATAGAGTGCAAATGAGACCTCTATGTGTCTCCCTGGTTAAATGAAAGTAAAATAAATAATACATATTATGATAGACCATTTCATTTTACCAAGAGTAAATGTACTTTAGAATGGAAAAAGTTACCTTTGTCTTATCTCTGGGCTTTATATTGCCTCTGCGAGTTGCGTTGGGAGGTGAAGACGTTTCTTGTTGATGCCGATCTGACGTTGAGCGTTACCTGGACGACCCCTTGTGGTTTGCGCAGTAGTCATACAATGTAGACATTTTTTGACAGGTTTAATTTGTAGAACACATCAATTCATGGGAGAGATTCAAACATCTTCCCACAGTCAGACAAAGTCAGAGCTTTCGTAGGCAAAGTCGATCTTTGGCGTCAGCACCCCCTATTGGCGAGAGGGAGATTTATTTTAATGTATTAAAAATATTTAGCACAATTTTTTAATTCCTTATGAATATTTTAGGAAATTATTTTGAAACACGTAGGCTATTATTACGTGTTTTTTGGATTTTAATTTCATTATTTTGAGACCTAATCAACACAGGTTTGGAAGTTACGTTGTCAACGTCAGACAGGCAGTGATCGCCAAGTAAAGAGCTTTCCTGAATCCCGCTCGTTCCATACAGCAACAGACAGACTCGTACATTTAAATAATCGAATAACAGAAACGAGGAGTAAAATGTCACAGAAACAGAAATGGATTTCAGATTTCGTTGAAAAAACACCACCAGTGAAAAAAACCACTAGTACCGCAACAATGACAACGGAGAGTAGCCTGAGCTAGGAGACTGTCTGCCCGCCTCTGCCTGCAGTTGCACCGGCAGGCCCAGCCCTAGCACCCGCATCCCAACCTACTAGCGTGATTGGATCAGACGAGCTCTTCCAGCCAACATCTAGTTTAAAATGTCCTGCCCGGCGTTGTGGTAATGACACGTTCTCACGATCTGTGGCACCGGCTTGGTTTGCTAGATGGCAGTGGCTACAATATGTGGAAGATACCGATCATATTTTGTGTTTTGTTTGCCTGAAAGCAGTCGGAAAAAAGTAATACCTAGAGATACATTTAAGAAAGACAACCCAATGCCGGCTTTTCAAATTGGCGTAAAGCCACGGAAACTCCCTAAACATTCGTCCCCTCATGAGATACTTTATCTCCACAACTCCAGAGCGCACCTCGACATTTGGACACCTGTAACCAGGGCACCCTGCCTGTAGCTCAAAATGAGAGAATGGTGCCGCCGCGCTTGACTAGCCAAGCAATTGTAAGTACTACATTTTATTATTTTTGCAAGTTGGTGGGGACGGAAAGTGTTATTTTGTGCCTGTGTTCTTTGGGTTATGGATGTGGAGATTGGAGAACTGTCTAAACGTGCTTAAATAGTCAGAGATTATTTCCTTGTGGAAATAAGGATTTTGTAGCTAATATAGTTGCGTCACTTGCGTGTGACATAAACGTGCAGTGACTCAGGTTCATGGCAGCTGACCAAATCGATTGCATTGTTATAGCGTTAATGTGAAGTTCCATTAATATTATTATATGTTGTATGTAAATATGTTGTATGCATTTCTGGAGTTGTAACAAAAGTAATTCCAGCCTGGGATTACAAGTGTTTCTGATTCTGCTTGTGATTAATAGCGCATATATAAATCTGAGCTGATGATGTCTGTGTTTCAGACCCTGGCTGTGTGCACTGAAGTCAGTGTATATGGCAATAAAGAAGTGAATCTCAATGTATTTATTTTAAATAGGCCTAAAGGCTCATAGCTTTTTTGTAAAAAAAATAAAATAAATCACAGCACCCCCTGTTCAAAATTACTTCCAGCGGCCCTGTTTGGCGTGATAGGCTAATTAACACATATAGCGCCATGGCAGTGATAAGGGGAAAATTACCTTTCCAACGATAATATATATATATTTAAAATAGCTATTTCTGCTAGGAAAATGCGATGCGCCAAAACAGACGTGATCTGGGTGAAAATACCTTTCCAACGATACCAGACTCGACAATGTGAGTTATTTCTGTTTATGTCAGTTACGGCTATTTTCAGCGCACCAATAGGCTACACAGAACGTGCATCTTTGTACACACAAACATGCATTATATTTTCTTTACATATTAATGTTTATGTACCAATTATAACCAAAGCCTATTGTACAAACTGATGCAAAAGTCAGTTAGACTATATAACTTTATTTATTACCTTTTTAAAATCCAGGCAGCAAAGGCTTTTTTGATTACAATCCTAGTAACCGTTTAGAAAAAGAAATGCATAAAGACAATTGTCTTTGCAGTGAATATTTTAGTGGGAGCGTAACAATAGGCTAGTAATAATTGTAGATGCGTAAACACATTCATATTTCTGTTAACTTTGACTAATTGATGATGTCAAGTTGGCCGAGGTGCAGGGAACAGAACACATCTCTATTATTGACTACATTCGTCAAAGGAAACAGTGCACTGCACTGAAAAAAACTCTGTATTTTCTACAATACTGCAAAAAAATAATTTGTATGGTACTATGAAGGCATATCTCGAAGTGCAAATTTTACATTAATCATTTTGAACTCTCGGTCAAAATGACCCCTTCCAGCGCTTCTAGTCTTAATGGAAATTGACATGTTTCCCAACTTCGCTGACTGTGTGTGTCAGGGTTCGGCTCTCAAGCCGACAGACACAAGCGCAGAGAACTTGTTTCTTACAATGGGTTTTATTCATCCAGGACAGGCAAGACAGGCACAAGAACTGGGAACTTGAATTAACAAAACACAAAATCAGACAGAGGAAACTCATAGACAAGGAACATAAACCAGAACGTGCAAATAACCCGGTATACATAAAACCCAACCCAACAACAAAACTGAATGTTCACATTACCAACTCTAACTTAGTCTAAACAACAAAGCAACATGCAAACATTCCTGCATTAAATCATAACAGCACAACTAAAATCCTAAACACCACATACCTTGAATTAATGTCCCGACACTAAACAACTGACAAGCACAGAACTATATAGGGACACTAATGAAAACCTGAACCCAGGTGTGGGAAAAACTCAGGTGTCTAGAATGTCTGTGATTACTCCCTCTCTCTGCTGGTCGGGGGAGTGCCAACTCCCGCATAGAGAGGGACAGAGGGAGGGAACCATGACAGTGTGCAAGAGACAGGGATACATATCTCTCCTTTGATTGACACAGTCACTCAACATTTTGAAGTGCTGAAACAACAATTTGGACCTTATATAAGTGAGGACTTTTTCTAAGAAAATAACTTTCATTTGACAAAAAGGAGCAGTTAGTCTAGTTAAAGAGCGACACTAGATTGCGAAACCTCTTTAGCTCTTGCTCTCCGTCTCTGTTTTGGTTAAGTGTAACGACTCAATATCTTCAGATTTCTGACGCCGCCAAAAAATGAATTCTTCCCTTCGCCTCAACTTATGAGCGAGGCCGGGTTTTTAAAATTGACTGCCTTGAAAACCAAGTACCGAAATAGTCTTGACGTGGACAACGAGACACATACTCCCATCATTTGTATTAGAATGTTTTTAGAACCTAGAGATCTCTTGTTAAAAATACATGTATGCAATGCAAAAAGATTTAATAGAGACTAGATACCCTTTATATGGTGTCATCCAATAGCCCTGGTGGGGAAGGGGGGGGGGTCACATGATGGGCTAGGCTTTTGGGGGCTTTAGTTCCAAATGGTTGAGAACCCTGCATTAGGAGAACTAGGTAGGTTGAGGCCAGCCTGGCTTTTCTGATTTCTTACATGTAGTACCCTAAATTGTTTAAATATTTAAATTATCAAATGGGTACGGAAATATTACGCCATAGGGGAATGGTGAAATTAAGTTAATATACCATAATCTCATCTAATCTCATCTCATCTTCAACCGCTTGTCCGGGGTCGGGTCGCGGGGGTAGCAGCTCTAGCAGGGGACCCCAAACTTCCCTTTCCCGGGCAACATTAGCCAGCTCTGACTGGGGAATCCCGAGGCGTTCCCAGGCCAGTGTGGAGATATAATCTCTCCACCTAGTCCTGGGTCTTCCCCGAGGTCTCCTCCTAGCTGGACGTGCCTGGAACACCTCTCTAGGGAGGCGCCCAGGTGGCATTCTTACTAGATGCCCGAACCACCTCAACTGGCTCCTTTCTACGCAAAGGAGCAGCGGCTCTACTCCGAGTTCCTCTCGGATGACTGAGCTTCTCACCCTATCTCTAAGGGAGAGGCCAGCCACCTTTCTGAGAAAACCAATTTCGGCCGCTTGTACCCGCGATCTCGTTTTTTCGGTCATGACCCAGCTTTCATCTCCATAGTTGAGAGTAGGAACAAAGATTGACCGGTAGATCGAGAGCTTTGCCTTCCGGCTCAGCTCTCTTTTCGTCACAACGGTGCGGTGAAGCGAATGCAACACCGCCCCCGCTGCTCCGATCCTCCGACAAATCTCCCGCTCCATTGTGTCTCCATACCATAATGTACCATAAAAAAACATAAAAATGAGATCGGTTTGAAAAATCTCTCAACGTACCTAAACAGACTAATTTTGCACAAAACTAGTTGATGTGAATTTTGCAGGACTCTCTTCTCTCAGGTGTTTTTACAACACAACATAGCTTGTCATAATGTTGCGCTGAATGCAAATCGTCTTCAATAATACTGACTTACTGGTAACGTCCTGATTTGTGCCAACATATGAGAGTTATGGACAACGTTTTCCTACAACATAAACCAATGAAACATTTGATGTGGATGCCAGATAAAGTTCACCTGTTGTTATATTGGCTTTTATTTTTTTGCTTTTCTTTCATGCAGATTGACAATTTGACCCTATTAGAATATGTGTATGCTGATGCTCTCTGAATAATACTGTTGATTTGCCAAATCTGTTGATATATATATTTTCTTTTCACTATTCACTTTACATTCAAGCAGTTTTGTCTATTGAAAACGACTTACCGTTTTTACATTGTAATGCAATGTTTTCAGTGTGCCTATTGCATAGCAAATGAGTGTGCTATGCAATAGGCTGTGAGTACAATGTAAATGATCGTTAACATTGCTTAGTGTTACTTTTGTATATAGGATCATTAATGTTTGTGGGAAAACATCTAGTGAACATGAGGCCAAATAATTAGTTCATAAATAATTGTGCAAAACTCTGCAAATCATATCTAGTTTTTGGGTTAATATAAATGTTTTTCAAATGTATTATTCAACCTGATAATGGAACATCCATTATATAACAGTGCATTCACTATATTGTATGTCTTCCTAGAGTTTTTTTCATAATCCCTCTTTGGTATGTTGCAGTCTCCATCCTCCCCATATTCAGTGAGCCTCTCTTAGCTCCAAAAGGAAATTATATGACCCGATACTGTATCCAGGTGAAACAATAGTTTAAACAGGCTCCTGTGCTTGGTTGAATTTTGACAGCTGTATGTCTCCAAACAACACTGTTTACTTGGTTTGTTGCCTAATCCAATATATTCAAAATGTAAAGCTGTTTTTGTTTTCATTTCAGCTTTTTTAAACAGGATTATTCCACTCTGTTTGGATTTCCAGTGGATTCTTTACTGAGGGAGAAATTATTTTGACACATATTTGACCTCAATGCTTCCAACAGTCAGGAGATAAGAATACAAATACACTTTTTTAGAATGATTTAGTTATGGTCTCTTTGTCCACTGCGATTCATGTAATTTTCTTATTTTCCATCCATTTTCATTTACCGGTAGATTAGAAATTTGATGGTGAAGTATGTCTTGCTGTATGAAATGGTATCTACTCAAAATTCTATTAGCTTGAAAGATGATATATATAATTTTTTTAATTGGCAGTGGAGAATACAATATTTATTCCAACTTACTGTTGAGAGTGATTTTGTGTATCTTTTTTTGGCATAAATAGTTCTCCAAACATCACTCACCCACAACCAAAAGTACAAAACAAAATGCTCAAAACTTTTTTTATTTAATTGTTTTTAACAAAATAAAGAAAAACAAGCAAGACGAACTGCAAGAAAAACATATCTTAAATGTATTTTTACTTTTTCAGTATTACCAATTAAACTATGCATGACAGGCTTTGCAGTCCAGTTTCCCAGTATAATTTCTCAAGCGTGTCCTTCTTAGTACAGGAGTTTAAGAGCCTAGCTCGGAAAATTCAAACATACTGTACGCGTACACTGACCATATTGCTGATGATCACTAAGACTCATGCAATGCTAATAAACTACATTTCATAGCACCTAGTTTCACTCTGTATTTCAATTTCACAAGTAAATGAACAAACAATGGCATGGTTATATTAACAATTATATTAACAAATCCGAAATACATTCTCAACACGTTGTGTATATTCAGGGTAACTTTCTGCTAACCCGGAAAAAAGAACCAGTCACCTTTGAAAGAAATTCTAAACCTTTTTTTCATGGCTTCTCAAATACAAATCAATAGTAGTTTCGAAATTATTGGAGTATATCATAAAACAATCACTAGTAATTGTTAGCGTACTCTGTAATTAGTTGACAGTGTTCTGGAGATAGCCATGGTAAATAAACATGTAGTATTTTTATATTTAAAATGTATAACTTGGTTTGTCTTGCCAGCAGATTATCTTGTAAATGACCTCTACAATTGGCGATTTGGATGAGATACAAAACTTGACTTCAGGCACTTTCTTGGAATCACAATAGGTTGTGGCTGCAGTGTTTACAATGCACACACCCTTTGCCGTTACCTTTGTAAATACTCTAAATGGTCATTCCTCAATTGTGCTTTAATTTAAATGCAAAATATTGCAGTCAAACTGCGGAAGTAACATTTTGATAACACAATATTTAAGAGGAGGGGACACAAAAAGTTAAAAGATTCATCTCTAAAGCTCAGGGAACAACAGATACATGTAGAAAAAGTGATTATTACAGCATAATAGCATGTCCCACGTCACCATCTATAAATGCTAATTTTAATATGGTACGAATTCTCATGCAAATCATCATACGTGTGATTCTACTTGCTTACGTACCCGAAAAAAAATAAACTCAAGCAAAGTTTGACTTAAAACTCCTGAGAAGATCTCTCTCAGCGACACTGCCTAGATCTTAGACATTCTCCCTTTTCTGTATTATGTATTAATATAGTAACAAGGTCCAAAAGCTTTTCTTCATAAACCACCATAAACTCAGAAAGACATTGCAATTACCTTCCCGCTAAACACACCAAAATGAACCTATATTCCTTAAAAGAAAATAGTTCTACTCGTGTGAAAAGAGAGGTTGGTTTCATTTGTTGTCATGTAATACATTCCTTTTTTCCATTATTCAGTATAAATCCAAACAGTACAGTGCTCAGGCTCTTTTAAAACATCTCCGCAGTGCTTCATGGTCCTTTGCAGTAGATTGCAGTCTGTTCACTTCCTTGAGTTGATACGTGGAAGAACTTTGGATCTCGATGTGGCACACCTCATGTCATGTACATATGTAAAGGTTAAATGCTCAAAGCGATACATCAGGCACAAACATCCTCAGGAGAATTGGCCGGTGTCATACAGACGCAGTCTCAACACCTCTCCGCGGCGTTCCCATGGGTTACGAGCGACGCAGTAATCGCTTTTACTTAGATTCCGTTGATTGTTAAACACTCTGAACAGGTTCACGTTACGGCCCAACAGCATTGCTCAAGCGGGTAGCTTTGCCGTGCCGTTGAGTGACGTTGAGGGGAGTCGATTGTTTTTAAGTCAGTCACAGCGTTGTATAGACGTAGACGAAGATGATGACTACCAGGTTTAGTATGGTTCCTATGATCCCCAGCAGGGCAAGGATGGACTCCTCTGTGCCCTCCTTATCTTGCATTCCACTTTCTTCATCACAGACTGCAGTGTTTACCATTTTCCCAGTAAGGGTCTGCCGTTTACACCTCAGACCGTTCTGGAAAAGAATAGATGAACACACATTAATCAACTTTTTTTTGCTCCTAAACAGTTTAAACATTAGTCAAAAATCATAATGGACATGCACTCTGTCCAAACCCCTCTTCTTCATTCAGAGCACCTGTTCCTTCTTCTTGTCCTCCCCCGTCTTCCTGATCACTGTCTCTATTTAAGTTCCTTAAGTATCTCACATCGTTTCAACAGCTTAATATGACCAGAAAACTGTAACTGATTCATTTGATGCATACCATAGCTGACTGTTTGTTTCTTGGTTTGGACTCATGCCAAATATGTTCTGAGCTAATATTCCGGAGACCAGCAAATAATTAACACTGCTATTTATAGCCTAAACTACATGGCCTAAACTCCAATGAGCTATTGAACATGTCTGTGAACAATGCAAATGGTTGGGGTTAGGGTGCTTGAGGGTGGAGGCAGAGACTCCATCAGGACCAGTTGCCTTCCTTGGGTTTTGAGTCTTGAATAGTCTTTTAACGTCCCTTTCCAGTATAGAAAGACTGGACTGCTCCTTCGACTCTCAAATCTGCAGGAAAACTGGTTTAGGTTGTTGGCAAGTTGCAGATCTTTGGTAGCCTGGGATGATTTGTAATTTGTAATGTGTTTAATCCCCCTACAGACCGAAGCAGAGAGCTTTCAGTTTGTCCCCATACAAGCGCTTGGCCTCCTTAACTGCCTATGAGAAGTTGTTCTTGGCCTCTCTGAGTAGGTCCCTGTCGTCCCTTCTGAAAGCCTCCTCCTTGATCGCAGACGTCTAAAATCAGCAGTGAACCAGGGTTTGTCATTGTTATAGCGAACCCTGATTCAAGTCGAGATGCAACTATCCTCACAGAGGCTGATATATGAAGTCACAGCATCAGTATATTCATCAAGATTATCTGTGGCAGCCCTGAAGATGTCCCAATCAGTACAGTCCAGACAATCACGTAGAGTCTCACTGCTCCGCTTTTTTATAACTTGTTACAACAGGCTTAGAGAGTAAAAATGTTTGACTGTAAAATTGAAAAATTTTGACCATAACGTGGTCCAAGAGGCCAAGTGCAGCACGGGCCACAGAATGGTAGGCATTCTTTACAGCAGTCTAGAATATTTGCATTTCTGGTTAAGGATATCAATAACTTGTTTGTATTTAGGTAGCTTGTGTCTAAGGTTACTGTCACAATTTCTAGTCCACCAGAGACAGAAAGGGCTAGGAGGGTGCTGGAGCACGTTTCTGAGCACTGAGATTTTCACAGCTGCTTTACATTTAAATTTGTGTTTTTTTAAGTGTCACGTCTGTATGGGATTGGTGATTATGTGTGTATTTAAGTCACTAGATCTGAGTGCACATTGTTGGTTATTGTTTCGATGCCACATCAATATTTATGCTGGTGAGTGTGGGAATCATCTCGCTGTAGTTTGTATTTTATAAGTCGCATTGTTTATCGGAGTTTAATTTAAAGAGTGTAAAGTTCTGTGTTGCCTTTTACGGTTTGTAAGTTTAAAATAAATCTGTTGTTAACGGAATATACTCGCTCTGACAATGCCTTTCCCCACCCAACCAAACAAATGGATAGCCAGCCCCCGGAGGTGGTTGGGAGTGGGTGGAGTGCATTGCTCGCTTACAGTTTGTCAGAGCCGGTCCCCGCCTACAGCGTGTCAGACACTTTCCCCGCCACGGTCCCTCCCCAGCATGTCACAGCCGGCCATGATCTTGGAACCATGCATGGAGCGATGCTCCAACTATGCAATGGACATCAAATGAAATCAAATGCAAAATCAGTTGTCTTCATTTTTATCTCAATGTTATGTAAACCTTTAAAGTGTATTTCTAGAGAGCAAGCCGATTGAGCCTATCTAGTGGGTCAAATTCTTTATTGATTATCAGAGAGCTTTAATAGTGTTATGTCACCCCAGGGGAGAACTATAAACAGGGCTTTCCTCAAATGAATGCCACGCATTGTGTAGTATGCTGCTTGATGTGCCATCATGCTTAACGATGTCTGCTTGTTGATGATAAGAACCACCGGACAGAGAAATATAGAGGGCTTTCCGAAACTGTTACTAGAGATACACCTTTAGCACAGAGAGCAGCAACACTTCCCAAATAAACACTCTGGAGCAGGGGAGGGCAAACTTTTCAGCTCAGGGGCCACATCAGGGCTTTGAAATGAAACGGAGGGCCATATTAGTTTGGTATTTTCTTAATTAGAAATGATTTGTGGGCTAGAAAAGCACAACATTTAAATGTATAAATCTAACATTTATACTGTGGGTGTGTTATTACACATTACTCATAATAATTCAGATTCAGATACATGACAGTGGACTTGCTAGGTATTTTGTACTCCCATCATAACTGTTTTAATACCGATCGCGGGCCGGATGGAATTGCCTCAAGGACCAGATTCGGCCCGCAGGTCTGAGTTTGCCGACCCCTGCTCTAGAGTCTGCTTAAATAAATCTCTGCTGTGCTAGCCGTCCATACCTTAAACTTTACAATAGAATACGTGTATTGCAAGCGTTTGCATTTGGACTGTACATTCCATGCTATTGGCCACACAGGTACTTGTGTGTCATTTTATCTTTTACGTGAGCATAGCACTACACCCTAGGGTTCTCTACATATTCTGAGTGAGTACTGGAATAAAAGACACTAGCTCAAAGTGATTTTTAAAGACAGAATTAAGCTTAGATTACTTAGACTACTATGGGTACTTAAGTAGTCACTTTTTTAAGCTACTAGAAATGACAACTAGAAAGGACATCAACAGAAGAAAAGCTGGTGTGCTTGCTTGACTTTTTTTCTAATGACATTGGTGACAGAAGTTGGTATACAAAAAAAAAATCATAGTTCGTGGGTTAGGGCTAGGGTTAGGGTTGATGTGATTAGTGATTTGTCAAGTTTAAAATCTTTACCTCATTATTGGGGTGGTGTTTGCAGCTGAAACAAAACAAGATGATTGTTTATTAAAATAGCTATAGAATTTTTTCAATAGGAGTTTGATGGAATCAGACAACGTGTTTACCTAGATCTCGTAAATACATAGTATATTCTATTTAAATGTGAAAGCATGTGTGTGTGTGTGTGTGTGTGTGTGTGTGTGTGTGTTTGTGTGTGTGTGGTGCCTTAAACTTAGATCTTAGACTCGCTTTCTTTGTTCATTAGCGCTGTGTATTCTTTCAAAAATATGTTTGTTTAGATCAGTAATACGTAATATCAGTAATACGTGCAATTATGTCCTCAATGCTATGTGTTGTGCTTTTAAAGATTTCGGTTGCGGAAATGAAATTTTAACCGAGGACATTTAGAGTTTGTGTATTTTAGAGTTTGTGTATTTTTACATGTGATATTTTTGTAGAAGACGTCACTTTATTATGATTGCCTAATGATTACAAAGTATGGTGTGCTGTGTAGTGGGTGTGGCCACTGTATTCATTGACTAATGTAAAAATGAAGAAAAGCTGCAGGCAATTTCCATCTAATCCTTCCGAGAACATAGAAAACAGTTGGACCATTTGTTGAAAGACAAGAAAGTACTTTAAGTTAGTCAAGTTGAGTTAAGACTTTAACTTGTTTTCACCACCGGATTCGGACAAGACTACCACTGTGGAAGGCTGCGTCACCCTCATATGGAGTTTCCGTAGAGCTAATACCAAGGGTTAACAGCTGACGAGATATTGTGGGACCCTGAGTAGCACCCATGCTTAATAAGAAACTTTGTATTTAGAGGCTGACATTTTCCCAATCTATTTTTAACTTGTTAACTAAAACGATTACTTGTACCGAGATCTCTCTGTTTAGTTGTTTGATTGGGAAATGAGAAAATCTAGCAGGTTTGACAATTGTTTACCAGAATATTATATGAAAAGATAAGAAATTACAAGTACAACCTTAGGTACTGTACCACTAGTGGCCAATATGTGTGTGGACACAAACCTGAAACATATGCAAATCATGTAGGTAGGTCTAAATAAACGTGAGGTTTTTTTTACGCAAAAACAAGAGATATTTCAATCCTGTTAAGGACACGCATAACTATTTAAAAATGTATATATTCATGTACATTTACATTTTTCAAAAAACGTTCTTCATTCTTTCAAATCATTAAAATGGCCGTACATACAGCCAGCACCACCTACTGCCCTGGAGCTGCAGCCAGCATCACCAACTGCCCTGAAGCTGCAGCCAGCACCACCTACTGCCCTGTAGCTGCAGCCAGCACCACCTACTGCCCTGTAGCTGCAGCCAGCCCCACCTACTGCCCTGTAGCTGCAGCCAGTTCCATCTACTGCCCTGTAGCTGCAGCCACATCACCTACTGCCCTGTAGCTGTAGACAGCACCACCTACTGCCCTGTAGCTGTAACCAGCACCACCTACTGCCCTGTAGCTGCATCCAGTTCCACCTACTGCCCTGTAGCTGCAGCCAGTTCAACCTACTGCCCTGTAGCTGCAGCCAGCACCACCTACTGCCCTATAGCTGCAGCCAGCACCACCTACTGCCCTGTAGCTGCAGCCAGCACCACCTACTGCCCTGTAGCTGCAGCCAGTTCCACCTACTGCCTTGTAGCTGCAGCCAGCACCACCTACTGCCCTGTAGCTGCAGCCAGTTCCACCTACTGCCCTGTAGCTGCAGCCAGTTCCACCTACTGCCCTGTAGCTGCAGCCAGTTCAACCTACTGCCCTGTAGCTGCAGCCAGCACCACCTACTGCCCTATAGCTGCAGCCAGCACCACCTACTGCCCTGTAGCTGCAGCCAGTTCCACCTACTGCCCTGTAGCTGCAGCCAGCACCACCTACTGCCCTGTAGCTGTAGCCAGCACCACCTACTGCCCTGTAGCTGCAGCCAGCACCACCTACTGCCCTGTAGCTGCAGCCAGCACCACCTACTGCCCTGTAGCTGCAGCCAGCACCACCTACTGCCCTGTAGCTGCAGCCAGTTCCACCTACTGCCCTGTAGCTGCAGCCAGCACCACCTACTGCCCTGTAGCTGCAGCCAGCACCACCTACTGCCCTGTAGCTGCAGCCAGTTCCACCTACTGCCTTGTAGCTGCAGCCAGCACCACCTACTGCCCTGT
Organism: Dallia pectoralis; assembly: GCA_029465975.1. Lineage (NCBI taxonomy): Eukaryota > Metazoa > Chordata > Actinopteri > Esociformes > Umbridae > Dallia > Dallia pectoralis. The sequence continues at coordinate 8,153,815 of CM055754.1, read as the reverse complement.
AGCTGCAGCCAGTTCCACCTACTGCCCTGTAGCTGCAGCCAGCACCACCTACTGCCCTATAGCTGCAGCCAGCACCACCTACTGCCCTGTAGCTGCAGCCAGTTCCACCTACTGCCCTGTAGCTGCAGCCAGCACCACCTACTGCCCTGTAGCTGTAGCCAGCACCACCTACTGCCCTGTAGCTGCAGCCAGTTCCACCTACTGCCTTGTAGCTGCAGCCAGCACCACCTACTGCCCTGTAGCTTCAGCCAGCACCACCTACTGCCCTGTAGCTGCAGCCAGTTCCACCTACTGCCCTGTAGCTGCAGCCAGTTCCACCTACTGCCCTGTAGCTGCAGCCAGCACCACCTACTGCCCTGTAGCTGCAGCCAGCACCACCTACTGCCCTGTAGCTGCAGCCAGTTCCACCTACTGCCTTGTAGCTGCAGCCAGCACCACCTACTGCCCTGTAGCTGCAGCCAGTTCCACCTACTGCCCTGTAGCTGCAGCCAGTTCCACCTACTGCCCTGTAGCTGCAGCCAGTTCAACCTACTGCCCTGTAGCTGCAGCCAGCACCACCTACTGCCCTATAGCTGCAGCCAGCACCACCTACTGCCCTGTAGCTGCAGCCAGTTCCACCTACTGCCCTGTAGCTGCAGCCAGCACCACCTACTGCCCTGTAGCTGTAGCCAGCACCACCTACTGCCCTGTAGCTGCAGCCAGTTCCACCTACTGCCTTGTAGCTGCAGCCAGCACCACCTACTGCCCTGTAGCTTCAGCCAGCACCACCTACTGCCCTGTAGCTGCAGCCAGTTCCACCTACTGCCCTGTAGCTGCAGCCAGTTCCACCTACTGCCCTGTAGCTGTAACCAGCACCACCTACTGCCCTGTAGCTGCATCCAGTTCCACCTACTGCCCTGTAGCTGCAGCCAGTTCAACCTACTGCCCTGTAGCTGCAGCCAGCACCACCTACTGCCCTATAGCTGCAGCCAGCACCACCTACTGCCCTGTAGCTGCAGCCAGTTCCACCTACTGCCCTGTAGCTGCAGCCAGCACCACCTACTGCCCTGTAGCTGTAGCCAGCACCACCTACTGCCCTGTAGCTGCAGCCAGTTCCACCTACTGCCTTGTAGCTGCAGCCAGCACCACCTACTGCCCTGTAGCTTCAGCCAGTTCCACCTACTGCCCTGTAGCTGCAGCCAGTTCCACCTACTGCCCTGTAGCTGCAGCCAGCACCACCTACTGCCCTGTAGCTGCAGCCAGCACCACCTACTGCCCTGTAGCTGCAGCCAGTTCCACCTACTGCCTTGTAGCTGCAGCCAGTTCCACCTACTGCCCTGTAGCTGCAGCCAGTTCAACCTACTGCCCTGTAGCTGCAGCCAGCACCACCTACTGCCCTATAGCTGCAGCCAGCACCACCTACTGCCCTGTAGCTGCAGCCAGTTCCACCTACTGCCCTGTAGCTGCAGCCAGCACCACCTACTGCCCTGTAGCTGTAGCCAGCACCACCTACTGCCCTGTAGCTGCAGCCAGTTCCACCTACTGCCTTGTAGCTGCAGCCAGCACCACCTACTGCCCTGTAGCTTCAGCCAGCACCACCTACTGCCCTGTAGCTGCAGCCAGTTCCACCTACTGCCCTGTAGCTGCAGCCAGTTCCACCTACTGCCCTGTAGCTGTAACCAGCACCACCTACTGCCCTGTAGCTGCAGCCAGTTCCACCTACTGCCTTGTAGCTGCAGCCAGCACCACCTACTGCCCTGTAGCTTCAGCTAGCACCACCTACTGCCCTGTAGCTGCAGCCAGTTCCACCTACTGCCCTGTAGCTGCAGCCAGTTCCACATACTGCCCTGTAGCTGTAACCAGCACCACCTACTGCCCTGTAGCTGCATCCAGTTCCACCTACTGCCCTGTAGCTGCAGCCAGTTCAACCTACTGCCCTGTAGCTGCAGCCAGCACCACCTACTGCCCTATAGCTGCAGCCAGCACCACCTACTGCCCTGTAGCTGCAGCCAGTTCCACCTACTGCCCTGTAGCTGCAGCCAGCACCACCTACTGCCCTGTAGCTGTAGCCAGCACCACCTACTGCCCTGTAGCTGCAGCCAGTTCCACCTACTGCCTTGTAGCTGCAGCCAGCACCACCTACTGCCCTGTAGCTTCAGCCAGCACCACCTACTGCCCTGTAGCTGCAGCCAGTTCCACCTACTGCCCTGTAGCTGCAGCCAGTTCAACCTACTGCCCTGTAGCTGCAGCCAGCACCACCTACTGCCCTATAGCTGCAGCCAGCACCACCTACTGCCCTGTAGCTGCAGCCAGTTCCACCTACTGCCCTGTAGCTGCAGCCAGCACCACCTACTGCCCTGTAGCTGTAGCCAGCACCACCTACTGCCCTGTAGCTGCAGCCAGTTCCACCTACTGCCCTGTAGCTGCAGCCAGCACCACCTACTGCCCTGTAGCTGCAGCCAGCACCACCTACTGCCCTGTAGCTGTAGCCAGCACCACCTACTGCCCTGTAGCTGCAGCCAGTTCCACCTACTGCCTTGTAGCTGCAGCCAGCACCACCTACTGCCCTGTAGCTTCAGCCAGCACCACCTACTGCCCTGTAGCTGCAGCCAGTTCCACCTACTGCCCTGTAGCTGCAGCCAGTTCCACCTACTGCCCTGTAGCTGTAACCAGCACCACCTACTGCCCTGTAGCTGCATCCAGTTCCACCTACTGCCCTGTAGCTGCAGCCAGTTCAACCTACTGCCCTGTAGCTGTAGCCAGCACCACCTACTGCCCTGTAGCTGCAGCCAGTTCCACCTACTGCCTTGTAGCTGCAGCCAGCACCACCTACTGCCCTGTAGCTTCAGCCAGCACCACCTACTGCCCTGTAGCTGCAGCCAGTTCCACCTACTGCCCTGTAGCTGCAGCCAGTTCCACCTACTGCCCTGTAGCTGTAACCAGCACCACCTACTGCCCTGTAGCTGCATCCAGTTCCACCTACTGCCCTGTAGCTGCAGCCAGTTCCACCTACTGCCCTGTAGCTGCAGCCAGCACCACCTACTGCCCTGTAGCTGCAGCCAGTTCCACCTACTGCCCTGTAGCTGCAGCCAGCACCACCTACTGCCCTGTAGCTGTAGCCAGCACCACCTACTGCCCTGTAGCTGCAGCCAGTTCCACCTACTGCCTTGTAGCTGCAGCCAGCACCACCTACTGCCCTGTAGCTTCAGCCAGTTCCACCTACTGCCCTGTAGCTGCAGCCAGTTCCACCTACTGCCCTGTAGCTGCAGCCAGCACCACCTACTGCCCTGTAGCTGCAGCCAGCACCACCTACTGCCCTGTAGCTGCAGCCAGTTCCACCTACTGCCTTGTAGCTGCAGCCAGTTCCACCTACTGCCCTGTAGCTGCAGCCAGTTCAACCTACTGCCCTGTAGCTGCAGCCAGCACCACCTACTGCCCTATAGCTGCAGCCAGCACCACCTACTGCCCTGTAGCTGCAGCCAGTTCCACCTACTGCCCTGTAGCTGCAGCCAGCACCACCTACTGCCCTATAGCTGCAGCCAGTTCCACCTACTGCCCTGTAGCTGCAGCCAGTTCCACCTACTGCCCTGTAGCTGCAGCCAGTTCAACCTACTGCCCTGTAGCTGCAGCCAGCACCACCTACTGCCCTATAGCTGCAGCCAGCACCACCTACTGCCCTGTAGCTGCAGCCAGTTCCACCTACTGCCCTGTAGCTGCAGCCAGCACCACCTACTGCCCTGTAGCTGTAGCCAGCACCACCTACTGCCCTGTAGCTGCAGCCAGTTCCACCTACTGCCTTGTAGCTGCAGCCAGCACCACCTACTGCCCTGTAGCTTCAGCCAGCACCACCTACTGCCCTGTAGCTGCAGCCAGTTCCACCTACTGCCCTGTAGCTGCAGCCAGTTCCACCTACTGCCCTGTAGCTGTAACCAGCACCACCTACTGCCCTGTAGCTGCAGCCAGTTCCACCTACTGCCTTGTAGCTGCAGCCAGCACCACCTACTGCCCTGTAGCTTCAGCCAGCACCACCTACTGCCCTGTAGCTGCAGCCAGTTCCACCTACTGCCCTGTAGCTGCAGCCAGTTCCACCTACTGCCCTGTAGCTGTAACCAGCACCACCTACTGCCCTGTAGCTGCATCCAGTTCCACCTACTGCCCTGTAGCTGCAGCCAGTTCAACCTACTGCCCTGTAGCTGCAGCCAGCACCACCTACTGCCCTATAGCTGCAGCCAGCACCACCTACTGCCCTGTAGCTGCAGCCAGTTCCACCTACTGCCCTGTAGCTGCAGCCAGCACCACCTACTGCCCTGTAGCTGCAGCCAGCACCACCTACTGCCCTGTAGCTGCAGCCAGTTCCACCTACTGCCCTGTAGCTGCAGCCAGTTCCACCTACTGCCCTGTAGCTGCAGCCAGTTCAACCTACTGCCCTGTAGCTGCAGCCAGCACCACCTACTGCCCTATAGCTGCAGCCAGCACCACCTACTGCCCTGTAGCTGCAGCCAGTTCCACCTACTGCCCTGTAGCTGCAGCCAGCACCACCTACTGCCCTATAGCTGCAGCCAGCACCACCTACTGCCCTGTAGCTGCAGCCAGTTCCACCTACTGCCCTGTAGCTGCAGCCAGCACCACCTACTGCCCTGTAGCTGCAGCCAGTTCCACCTACTGCCCTGTAGCTGCAGCCAGCACCACCTAATGCCCTGTAGCTGCAGCCAGTTCCACCTACTGCCCTGTAGCTGCAGCCAGTTCCACCTACTGCCCTGTAGCTGCAGCCAGTTCCACCTACTGCCTTGTAGCTGCAGCCAGTTCAACCTACTGCCCTGTAGCTGCAGCCAGCACCACCTACTGCCCTGTAGCTGCAGCCAGTTCCACCTACTGCCCTGTAGCTGCAGCCAGCACCACCTAATGCCCTGTAGCTGCAGCCAGTTCCACCTACTGCCCTGTAGCTGCAGCCAGTTCCACCTACTGCCCTGTAGCTGCAGCCAGTTCCACCTACTGCCTTGTAGCTGCAGCCAGTTCAACCTACTGCCCTGTAGCTGCAGCCAGCACCACCTACTGCCCTATAGCTGCAGCCAGCACCACCTACTGCCCTGTAGCTGCAGCCAGTTCCACCTACTGCCCTGTAGCTGTAACCAGCACCACCTACTGCCCTGTAGCTGCAGCCAGTTCCACCTACTGCCCTGTAGCTGCAGCCAGTTCAACCTACTGCCCTGTAGCTGCAGCCAGCACCACCTACTGCCCTGTAGCTGCAGCCAGCACCACCTACTGCCCTGTAGCTGCAGCCAGCACCACCTACTGCCCTGTAGCTGCAGCCAGCACCACCTACTGCCCTGTAGCTGCAGCCAGTTCCACCTACTGCCCTGTAGCTGCAGCCAGTTCAACCTACTGCCCTGTAGCTGCAGCCAGCACCACCTACTGCCCTATAGCTGCAGCCAGCACCACCTACTGCCCTGTAGCTGCAGCCAGTTCCACCTACTGCCCTGTAGCTGCAGCCAGCACCACCTACTGCCCTATAGCTGCAGCCAGCACCACCTACTGCCCTGTAGCTGCAGCCAGTTCCACCTACTGCCCTGTAGCTGCAGCCAGCACCACCTACTGCCCTGTAGCTGTAGCCAGCACCACCTACTGCCCTGTAGCTGCAGCCAGTTCCACCTACTGCCTTGTAGCTGCAGCCAGCACCACCTACTGCCCTGTAGCTTCAGCCAGCACCACCTACTGCCCTGTAGCTGCAGCCAGTTCCACCTACTGCCCTGTAGCTGCAGCCAGTTCCACCTACTGCCCTGTAGCTGCAGCCAGCACCACCTACTGCCCTGTAGCTGCAGCCAGCACCACCTACTGCCCTGTAGCTGCAGCCAGTTCCACCTACTGCCCTGTAGCTGCAGCCAGTTCCACCTACTGCCCTGTAGCTGCAGCCAGCACCACCTACTGCCCTGTAGCTGCAGCCAGCACCACCTACTGCCCTGTAGCTGCAGCCAGTTCCACCTACTGCCTTGTAGCTGCAGCCAGCACCACCTACTGCCCTGTAGCTGCAGCCAGTTCCACCTACTGCCCTGTAGCTGCAGCCAGTTCCACCTACTGCCCTGTAGCTGCAGCCAGTTCAACCTACTGCCCTGTAGCTGCAGCCAGCACCACCTACTGCCCTATAGCTGCAGCCAGCACCACCTACTGCCCTGTAGCTGCAGCCAGTTCCACCTACTGCCCTGTAGCTGCAGCCAGCACCACCTACTGCCCTGTAGCTGTAGCCAGCACCACCTACTGCCCTGTAGCTGCAGCCAGTTCCACCTACTGCCTTGTAGCTGCAGCCAGCACCACCTACTGCCCTGTAGCTTCAGCCAGCACCACCTACTGCCCTGTAGCTGCAGCCAGTTCCACCTACTGCCCTGTAGCTGCAGCCAGTTCCACCTACTGCCCTGTAGCTGCAGCCAGTTCCACCTACTGCCCTGTAGCTGCAGCCAGTTCCACCTACTGCCCTGTAGCTGCAGCCAGCACCACCTACTGCCCTGTAGCTGCAGCCAGCACCACCTACTGCCCTGTAGCTGCAGCCAGCACCACCTACTGCCCTGTAGCTGCAGCCAGCACCACCTACTGCCCTGTAGCTGCAGCCAGTTCCACCTACTGCCCTGTAGCTGCAGCCAGTTCCACCTACTGCCCTGTAGCTGCAGCCAGTTCAACCTACTGCCCTGTAGCTGCAGCCAGCACCACCTACTGCCCTATAGCTGCAGCCAGCACCACCTACTGCCCTGTAGCTGCAGCCAGTTCCACCTACTGCCCTGTAGCTGCAGCCAGCACCACCTACTGCCCTGTAGCTGTAGCCAGCACCACCTACTGCCCTGTAGCTGCAGCCAGTTCCACCTACTGCCTTGTAGCTGCAGCCAGCACCACCTACTGCCCTGTAGCTTCAGCCAGCACCACCTACTGCCCTGTAGCTGCAGCCAGTTCCACCTACTGCCCTGTAGCTGCAGCCAGTTCCACCTACTGCCCTGTAGCTGCAGCCAGCACCACCTACTGCCCTGTAGCTGCAGCCAGCACCACCTACTGCCCTGTAGCTGCAGCCAGTTCCACCTACTGCCCTGTAGCTGCAGCCAGCACCACCTACTGCCCTGTAGCTGCAGCCAGTTCCACCTACTGCCCTGTAGCTGCAGCCAGTTCCACCTACTGCCCTGTAGCTGCAGCCAGCACCACCTACTGCCCTTTAGCTGCAGCCAGTTACACCTACTGCCCTGTAGCTGTAGCCAGCACCACCTACTGCCCTGGAGCTGTAGCCAGCACCACCTACTGCCCTGGAGCTGTAGCCAGTTCCACCTACTGCCCTGGAGCTGTAGCCAGCACCACCTACTGCCCTGTAGCTGCAGCCAGTTCCACCTACTGCCCTGTAGCTGCAGCCAGCACCACCTACTGCCCTGTAGCTGCAGCCAGCACCACCTACTGCCCTTTAGCTGCAGCCAGCACCACCTACTGCCCTGTAGCTGCAGCCAGCCCCACCTACTGCCCTGTAGCTGCAGCCAGTTCCACCTACTGCCCTGTAGCTGCAGCCAGTTCCACCTACTGCCCTGTAGCTGCAGCCAGCACCACCTACTGCCCTGTAGCTGCAGCCAGCACCACCTACTGCCCTGTAGCTGCAGCCAGTTCCACCTACTGCCTTGTAGCTGCAGCCAGCACCACCTACTGCCCTGTAGCTGCAGCCAGTTCCACCTACTGCCCTGTAGCTGCAGCCAGCACCACCTACTGCCCTATAGCTGCAGCCAGCACCACCTACTGCCCTGTAGCTGCAGCCAGTTCCACCTACTGCCCTGTAGCTGCAGCCAGCACCACCTACTGCCCTGTAGCTGTAGCCAGCACCACCTACTAACCTGTAGCTGCAGCCAGTTCCACCTACTGCCTTGTAGCTGCAGCCAGCACCACCTACTGCCCTGTAGCTTCAGCCAGCACCACCTACTGCCCTGTAGCTGCAGCCAGCACCACCTACTGCCCTGTAGCTGCAGCCAGCACCACCTACTGCCCTGTAGCTGCAGCCAGTTCCACCTACTGCCCTGTAGCTGCAGCCAGCACCACCTACTGCCCTGTAGCTGCAGCCAGTACCACCTACTGCCCTGTAGCTGCAGCCAGTTCCACCTACTGCCCTGTAGCTGCAGCCGGCACCACCTACTGCCCTTTAGCTGCAGCCAGTTACACCTACTGCCCTGTAGCTGTAGCCAGCACCACCTACTGCCCTGGAGCTGTAGCCAGCACCACCTACTGCCCTGGAGCTGTAGCCAGTTCCACCTACTGCCCTGGAGCTGTAGCCAGCACCACCTAGTGCCCTGTAGCTGCAGCCAGTTCCACCTACTGCCCTGTAGCTGCAGCCAGCACCACCTACTGCCCTGTAGCTGCAGCCAGCACCACCTACTGCCCTTTAGCTGCAGCCAGCACCACCTACTGCCCTGTAGCTGCAGCCAGCCCCACCTACTGCCCTGTAGCTGCAGCCAGTTCCACCTACTGCCCTGTAGCTGTAGCCAGTTCCACCTACTGCCCTGGAGCTGCAGCCAGCTCCACCTACTGCCCTGTTGCTGTAGCCAACACCACCTACTGCCCTGTAGCTGCAGCCAGCACCACCTATTGCCCTGTAGCTGCAGGCAGTTCCACCTAGTGCCCTGTAGCTGCAGCCAGTTCCGCCTACTGCCCTGTAGCTGCAGCCAGCACCACCTACTGCCCTGTAGCTGCAGCCAGTTCCACCTACTGCCTTGTAGCTGCAGCCAGCACCACCTACTGCCCTTTAGCTGCAGCCAGTTACACCTACTGCCCTGTAGCTGTAGCCAGCACCACCTACTGCCCTGGAGCTGTAGCCAGCACCACCTACTGCCCTGGAGCTGTAGCCAGTTCCACCTACTGCCCTGGACCTGTAGCCAGCACCACCTACTGCCCTGTAGGTGCAGCCAGTTCCACCTACTGCCCTGTAGCTGCAGCCAGCACCACCTACTGCCCTGTAGCTGCAGCCAGCACCACCTACTGCCCTTTAGCTGCAGCCAGCACCACCTACTGCCCTGTAGCTGCAGCCAGCCCCACCTACTGCCCTGTAGCTGCAGCCAGTTCCACCTACTGCCCTGTAGCTGTAGCCAGTTCCACCTTCTGCCCTGGAGCTGCAGCCAGCTCCACCTACTGCCCTGTTGCTGTAGCCAACACCACCTACTGCCCTGTAGCTGCAGCCAGCACCACCTATTGCCCTGTAGCTGCAGGCAGTTCCACCTAGTGCCCTGTAGCTGCAGCCAGTTCCGCCTACTGCCCTGTAGCTGCAGCCAGCACCACCTACTGCCCTGGAGCTGCAGCCAGCTCCACCTACTGCACTGAGGCTGCAGCTACTGTCCTGCAGCTGCAGCCAGCACTAGTATCTGCCTGTGAGGACCTGCATTCATGCCTCAGACCGCTTAAGAACGGGTTCCGCTGCCTGAGCTCGCCCACGACCGGCCTCCGCCACCTGGACTCGCCAAGGGCCGTCCTATGCCGCCTGAGGCCACAACGTTTCCTGCTGCTGCTAGCACCCCCCGCCAGCTACAAATAGCTGCCAGAACCCAAAGCCACCCCTGCAGCTATACAGCCACCATCGCTGCCTTTTGCCCAGTGTTTATGTTGGCTCGTCTGGGAGCCAGGCCTTTTTGGGGGGCTACTGTCACAGTAAGGTGAAGAAGTTAAGTCTTCACCCTGTTTCCTCCCCGTTGCACCAAAAGCTTTGGAAATGTGTCCTCCCTAAGCAACCACAACCAATATTGGTGACCTAGTGCTTTAGTATTCAGATGACTTTCATGTGAAGACATTTGTTTATATTACAAACTTAATTGATGGATGATGACATTTTTTCTAGGGATGCACCGATGCATTGGCAGTACATTAGTATCGGCCGGTGTTTGTCTTGTTGACTGACATTGACATTTAATCTTTAAAATAAAAAATAAACTCTGAAGTTTGAGTTTTAGTGATTAATCGCGTAGTCATCTCAATGGACATATTTAAAAAGAGTCTTACAAATGTTTCCATTTCCCAATGACAATTGAATTTGCCAGGGTTGGAATCCAATCAGGTTCTAAGGACATATGAAAGATAACTAAAGGACACAGGGTCCATATACACATAATTTAGAGGTGTACGGCAAAGGGTCTAAATACCGATGTTTTTACTTTGTTATTATGGGATGATGTGTATAGAAATCTGAATTGACATTATAAATGAATTATACAATTTGGGATTAAACAAAAAAAGTGTTACTGGTTGCAAACCCTATTCCACTGTTCAGCGAAAAGGGTTAATAAAAAGGTTTCCTATACAATGTTTACCATAACATTAATGTGCCCTGTGTCATCAAAGCCGTTTTTTTTAAATGTACATAATTTCATGCCTAACTGAAATATTATAGTGATTGTAATTGAGGACAATGCACACATAAACAACCTATCTCACACCTAGCTCAAAATTCACGCAAAACAAAACATTTTGATAAATCTAAAAGTCCCAGACTGCATATGTATATATGTATTAGTCTATAACACAATTAAGTGTGGACTAAGCAAGGGGATTGACTACTTTCTAAATTTATTGTTAAAATATTTGTGAGATCTGTTATGTATCTTGTTATGTTAACATTTAAATTGGCTCCAAAAGAAACCAAAGCAGAATTATTATAATTATTATGGACAGTAGGAGAATGTTAGCACATGGAATAACACATCTACGCTCTCCAAATACACCTAATCAGTCTTAGTGCCAGTGGATTAGTCTACAGTAAAACCCCTTTCTACTTGAATATTTATAAGCTTGTCGAAAATAGCCAAAACACACACACGCACTCATTTAGAATTAATCTGTACACACAAACAATGTTGATTTGACGAGCCAAAACATTTTGATCACTCACAAATGAAGTGAATCAGTTCTCATATTCTAAAAGAAATGAGCAGAAGTAAAGACCTATGCTACTTTGACTAGGGGCAAATTATTCTGGCCAGTTGACTGGGTCAGAGCATCGTTGTAATGGCAAGGCTTGTGGGGTGCTCCCAGTCAGCTGTGGTGAGTACCTACTGACAGTGGTCCCAGTCAGCTGTGGTGAGTACCTACTGACAGTGGTCCAAGGCTTGTGGGGTGCTCCCAGTCAGCAGTGGTGAGTACCTACTGACAGTGGTCCCAGTCAGCAGTGGTGAGTACCTACTGACAGTGGTCCCAGTCAGCTGTGGTGAGTACCTACTGACAGTGGTCCCAGTCAGCTGTGGTAAGTACCTACTGACAGTGGTCCAAGGCTTGTGGGGTGCTCCCAGTCAGCAGTGGTGAGTACCTACTGACAGTGGTCCCAGTCAGCAGTGGTGAGTACCTACTGACAGTGGTCCCAGTCAGCTGTGGTGAGTACCTACTGACAGTGGTCCCAGTCAGCTGTGGTAAGTACCTACTGACAGTGGTCCAAGGCTTGTGGGGTGCTCCCAGTCAGCAGTGGTGAGTACCTACTGACAGTGGTCCCAGTCAGCAGTGGTGAGTACCTACTGACAGTGGTCCCAGTCAGCAGTGGTGAGTACCTACTGACAGTGGTCCCAGTCAGCTGTGGTGAGTACCTACTGACAGTGGTCAGAGGGACAATCCACAAACAGTCATCAGGTTGTTGGCTTACCAAAACTCATCAATACTCGAGGGCAAAAAATGTAGCCTATTTCAGTGGCCTATTTCAGCAGGATAACGCGCCCTACCACACAGCAAACGTTGTCCGGATTGGTCTGAGGAACATGATCAAAATCATGATTCATTATGTTGCCCTAGCATGTTCTCCAGATCTCAATCCGATTGAGCATCTGTGATGTGTTCTACCAAACGAGTCAAATCCACGGCAGCTCCACCACAAAACTTCCAGGACTTGATGGATCTGTATTTTGATGCCAGATACCACAGGGCACCTTCACAAATGTCTTGATGCCATATACAACAGGACACCTTCACAAATGTCTTGATGCCATATACCACAGGACACCTTCAGGGGTCTTGTATTTCGATGCCAGATACCACAGGACACCTTCAGGGGTCTTGTAGAGTCTATGCCTCGGCGGTTCTGCGCTATTTTGGCCGTACGCGGAGGATCGATGGCATATTAGGCATAATGTTGTGGCTCATCAGTGTATACATACATACAGCCATAAGGAAATGCAAACAAAATCCTAGGTGCACAACACTGTAAACCATACAGAGAAAGATAAGCACATTTACTGTACAAATAATAATAATGTTACCATTTTATTTTCTTGATAGATCCAATTGTGGTCGATCTCGACTTATAAATAAAACTCTTAATAACTTCAACAAAACTCTGATTAATCGATGACATGTTGGTCTTTATTTGTTTAAATTTGAATTTAGTTACAAAAAAGTTCATATTGTCTTCATTTCTGATTTCTCCTGCAAAACGCTATCCCCATAAAAAACAAAAAGAAGTATCTAAGATTACCATTAATTGAATACATAATAACTAATAATATATCTAATGAAAAACTGCAAAAGACAAAAACAACTCATTATAAAAAAATGGAAGATTGTACATTGTTGTCTAACATACATGAATCTTTTGTGATTGGCAATTAGGTCATTCCAAGTCTTCACAGTGCAAGTGTGGCTGTTGCTTGAAAATAAAAAAAACTCAGATTTGAACCTGCATATTTATTTGCGGTTTCGTGCAGATCACTTACCTCGGAGAGCATCAGGACGAACAAAACATTGGACATGCCGGAGGGGTTGTTCGTCTTTCCGCTGTCCACAGACATCCCCGGCAACTGAGGGAAAACTCAGAGACCCTCATCCCAGGGCAGTGGAGGTGCTCAGGATCCGAGAAAGAGAGCTGTCTCGTCTTCCAGCCTGTCCAGTTGGAGGGTTTCTTGTGTTGGATGTCGTAGGTTACCCCGCGGCAGAGAAGCGTACCCTCCCCAAGTTGCATCTCACTAGTAACCAAGTTCGCACTGTCGTCACTTTCTCCTCCTCAGCCTTATTGAGCCAGAGCTGGAGCAATAGTGCTTCCCTCTCCTCTTCTCCTCCTCTAAAGGGGAGGTTAAGGTGGTGAGTCGGATGATGAGCAAATAGAGACGGGAAGCAACTTCATTTGTGCAATTCTGTCTTCCCTTTATTTTGCATTACAAACCCCAAGCGAGTCCAACAGAGACTCAGGTCCTCTTTCTCACGTTAAAGAACCGAAAGTGATACGTTCACCCATAACAACATACTAACTGCAGGCTGGCACTTTGTCTTCTTGTTAAAAGACTTATTCACTTTGAGACTTCTAGACTTTGGATCACCTTATCACAAACAGTTTCAGCGGAGGTCATTATCCGGGGCAAAAATGTAATCAATCAACGACAAACTGCACTGATTTCAGACAGTCCGCCTCCCACCTGTAAATGCATTTCCCCTTCCTCTGTTTCTGTAACGGTTGAGTGCGCATCTGCTGTCAGAAGAGAGCGTGCCACAGCGGACACGGGTCCAATCGCTGTTACTGAGTAACCTACGCCGACGCCGCTGTGGAGGTTTGCCACGCTCCGGAGGCGTGAGGCTTCCCCTTCTCCATCTCTGTGCATATTAATGTGGCCCCGGGTTGCCTAGCAACCAGCTCAGGGGAGCCACGGAAAGCCCGACGACAGGAAACATCTGTGACAAGGCCCTGGATGAGAGGTGAGGGGCGCCACATATTTTTCCCCTACTGTTTTTACCGATTTTGTGTGTGCGCGTGTAGGTGGATGCGTGTGAGCGTGTGCGTGTGTGTGTGTGTGCATCATTTACACATCTTGGAGAGATGAGCCGTCAGTCTTACCAAATGAATAATGTTGCACATGTATGTTGCCTGTGTGTGTGTGTGTGTGTCCATGAATGTGTGTATGTCCTTCTGAGTGTGTACACAGTAGCCTGCGTCTCCATTTGCCAGAAGGGGCTCCTCTACATGGGAGATTGCTGGGTAATAAATGACTGATTAAAAATGAAATTAATCTGGATGTAATTGTCATAAACCGACAGCAGACGAACCCAACAACCTCTCATGAAACAAATCCTTCTCTTTGGATACACTCCCCTTACCCAACGACGTCCAACTCCGCCTCCAGTTCAGAAGATATAAAGTACAATACAGATGGGGCATCAATGAGGGAATAGGCCGATGCACCCTGACAATGCATCCGCTGCTTAACTCATTTAAATAGTCCTGAACTAAAAATATCTGGTTCACTTTAAATCTTCATTGAGCTTGACTTGTCTGTGCCTAGTAAACCCAGTGTTAGTGTTGAATTATTGACAATAGAAAAAAAACATCTGTTACTTCAACTTATCTTATATTGTGTATGCAATAAGGAGTGCAGTCAGACTGTGAGTAGCAAAATGCATTCAGGAGGACCCAGACACCTTTCATCAACATTGACGGTCGTTCAGACTGTGAGAAAGTTATTAAATGCATTTCAACACCTCAACACATAAACCGGTGGACATAAGAAAACAGTATCAAACCCCAACAAATCCGCAAGCATTTTCAGAGCAAAATCCCATGAATACATTTGCTATAGCTCACATCTAGCTGTTCTCTGACCTCTTTAAAGCTATTTTCAACTTCTGTCTGTACATTTTCCTGTTGTCTCGCAGAAGTAAGTGAAATTATGATCTTACATTTGACATTAAAGTGTCATTTTTTTTATTAACACTGCCTCAATGATCAAACTCTGCCTTATGCTCCATAAAGTTGATACAAATTAGATAACTTTATAGTCCATGTTCAGTGATCCCTGGCCTGATTACATTTATACATCGCACAAAATGTTCGTTCTACATTTTTAGACGGACAGTATTTAATTATCCGGGGGGTGGTGTTAATGGAAATGTTTGTAAGGGAAACAAATTGGTTTAAGCTTGATGTTTCTTTTCTGCATGAAATGGCCCGGAATGGACAGCAATAAAAATTGAAGTGTAAAGGAAACATCCACCCCGACAGAAATCATTTGTTTGCATCATTTCAATTCGATTCGATTAAGTTATTTAAAACACCCGTGTCCAAAAGCACATTTGAAATGATAAATCAGACAGGGCCAACTTATTTCTGTCATCGCACCAAGTTACAGCATACTTCTTCAGATAAAGTTCAGACAGAAGTGGCTTGAAGGCCATGGGTGAGATAAAGGTTTTGGCGGCTGAAAGCTGGATGGATTGGCGGCCAAAATGTGTGCAGCCTTTGTCTATGGCAATATACCTGCTTGAGCGGAGACTTCTCCTGGGTAGAGCTATGATCACTGTCACGTAATCCTTGAATGAATTGCTTAAGGGAGCGAGATGCAGAGCCAGAGATCATGTTCATGGAGTTTTACTCAAAATTAAACCGAAAGACACACGAACGGAAACTACACAAACACTGTAATACTGTAAATAAAAGCGTGCTTACACAAAGTGAAAGTGACCTAAAACAACGTTAACATAGTGCGCGCCAATATACAAACGACTAAAGCACTCACCGAGATTGCTAAGTAACAATATCATGCACACGAGAACCTAACCAGGGACCTTAACTAACCTACGCCTGGTGTTTAGCTAAACCAATAACAGCTGTGCTCCCAATAAACCCAATACACAGAAGTGCTCTCCCTAAACACCCTGTGTACATCACAGCTCACCCATATGTGACAATGACTAGAGAGCTTAGGTACAGCGGGACTTGTAGATGAAAAGTTGGTACCGATTAGTTAAACGCCGAGTGTTTAACGCCGGCCAGCCGACTAATGCGTAAAGGTCATAGTGGTGGGTGTTGTATGGAGCATCGGTTACGAAACGTACAACATCTCGTAGCAGTTTTGAGGCAGTTCTATAAATGAAATCATAGTCATCTTCACCAAGGCAAGTTTTGCAGCGTGAGTGAAGGAGGCCTTATTGTGGAATAGGAAAGCGATTTGAGTTTGTTTATGTGCGGCTGGAAGAAGAGAGAGAGCTGTCTAACAAGACACCACAGTATTTGTATGTATCCACATATTCTAATTCAGACCCATCTAGTGTGGCAATGCTGGTTTGACGGGCAGGTGTCGGCAACGATTGGTTGAAAAGCATGTTTTACCACAGTAGTAGTAACTGGAGGTTTTGGAAGGAATGCTGAATGGCATTAAAACGCTCCTGGAGATTAGAAAGCACAGTATCTAATGAAGGGCCTGATGTGTTCAGAATGGTATCATCTGCATAGAGATGGATCTGAGAGTCCCCAACGGCGAGAGCCACATTGTTAATGTAGAGAAAAAATAAAGTCGGCCCGAGAATCGATCCCTGTGGCACCCCCATAGAGACAAACATGTGTGTCGACAGCAGGCCCTCTGATTTAATACACTGGACCCTGTCAGAGAGGTAGAACCAGACGAGGCAGTCGTGACTATAAACTGCAGTCGATCAGCTTTATTTTGAGGATTTTTACATCCAAATTGGAGGAGGTTTTTAGGAATTACAGACGAAATAAGTATGGAGATGGCTTGGAATCGATCATGATCCAAAGCCTACCTACCAGATCATCTGTAAAACACGTTGGAGGCAGTGTGATGGCATGGGCATAAATGGCTTCCAATTGCACTGGGTCACTAGTGTTTATATTGATGCTGTGACAGAAGCAGCCAGATGAATTCTGAAGTGTATAAGGATATAAAATGTAGTGTCTGATCAGATTCAGACAAATTCGGTGAAGTAGATTGGATGCTGATTCACTTTACAGATGGACAATAACCCAAAACCTAATGCAAAAGTAATCCAGGGTTTTTTGGACCAAGACGTGGAATGTTCTGCACTAGCCGTGTGAATCACCTGATCTCAACCTGATAGAGCATGCATAGACAAAACTCAAGGCAGAAAGACCCATAAACAATTAACAACTCGACAGGTGCAGTCCAAGTATTTATTGCCGGCATTACGTTTCTTACTCGTGGAGATCAGACTCTTGCATCTGGTAAGGCAGATCATACCGCCATTCTTCTCCTCCCTTCTTCGGACAGATCAGCGCTGGAGTGTTAACACGCCTCAGGACTGCGTTCAAACTACAGATTGGCAGATGTTTATGTGATGGGGACATTGATGAATATGTAGACGGTGTCTCAGCATATGATGTGCATTGATGAGGGTCCTGAGGGGAAAAGTTAGGGTGTATATCAACCAATAACCCTGGGTAAATGGTAATGGCCGTGCTATGCTCAGAGCACAGTCCTCTGCCTATAATCCAGGGGACCTGGAGGCTTTAGAGTACAGAATATTCCCTTTGAGGGCCATCAGAGATGCACCAAGGGATTTCAGGGATAAGGTGGAGTCAAACTACCCCAGCTCTGACCCCCAAAGCATGTGGTGTGGATTGCGACACCTCACAGACTATAAATCAAGGAATTGCAGTGATTCACAGCCTGCCACCTCACACCCAGACAAGCACAACAACTTCTCAGATCAGTTCAATGCGACCAATACCATTTCATCTGTGAGGCTAGCTGACGAATGAGACTATTGCACACTGTCCTTAACCACAGCTGATGTGAGGAGAGCTTGTCAAAAAGTGAATCCTCGGAAGTCACCAGAGCCAATCAGTCCTCTCCTGCTTTAAACAGACCGCCCATCGTTTCACGTACCAAAGAATCTTTTCGTCACATGTTCGAATGACTAACGCTGTGTAGCACTGACCTCCATCATCGTGAACTTCGAACGATTGGTCAGAACCCACATGTGCTCTATTTTCCCGGACTACTTGGGCCGCTTTTATTTTGCGCAATGCCCAAAAAGAGATACGGTCAATGCTATCACCCTGACAGACAGCACATACTTGCCTCGCGTGCTCTTTGTTCACACAGAACAGTGTTGCCATACACAGTTTTAAAGTCATATTTCCCTAGATTTTATTGTATACACATTTTATATTATTCCTGGTCTATTGTTGTAAATTTTTTTCTTATTAAATGATTACTGTGTAGATGTCGCATGCCATGTCATAAAAATGTAATTGTTTAAAATGTTTTTAGGAGCATTTCACAAATGAAAGACTTGACGTTGACTTTTGAGGTAGGCAATTATTTCCAATTGGGTCGCACTTACCTGTCAGTCCTTTGTGTGAACCACAGAACACAAAATAGATTGCAGAACCATGAGAACTGTAAGGCCCCGAGTACATATTCCTTCTCATTTAAGTGTTCCGGACAACGTTATAAAGGGCATTGCAAAAATCAGCGTTGAATGGAAAATACATATTAGTACAACCAAACAACTTTAATTGTGTGCAGTGTATTAGATGTATGGGAAAAATACGAAGAAATAACCTAATGAGGGTTTTTTTTCACTTCTTCGGTCTGCTGAGGCATCATTTAAAGAGCCCAGATACAACAGTCGATCTCAGCAATGGTGACTTTTCTATTATTAAAACCGTTCTTGCTTGAGCTCTCTACGCACTGCACTACCCAGCTGCTTTGCTTCAAACTTAAACTTTTGTTCCACTCATGGAAAATCGCGGCTGAACAGTACATCACACCAGAGAAAACAATTGTCTTAGATTTCGTTTAATAAATCGTTTCATAATAGGCGTACCTGAAAGTGAACGGTAGATGCGTGGTTCCAAATTGTGAGTCTTTTCTGTGGCCCTTAGCACTTTCATGTTGCATTTAAGGCACTTTGGTCATCTAGTTCAGACTGAGACGAAAGTTAAGTGGGCTTCAATTGTAGTTGTCTCAGACTAGAAAGAGACTGTCATAGATGACATTAATCCTCATTAGGCAGGAACATGACAGGACCATATGTGCGTTCCTGAACCAGAGAAGAGCCTTCCTCCCAGTCACCAAGTCCATCTGGCCGCTCGGTCACTTGTCTCATGTCATTATTAATTGAGATGCCATGGTAAGGAAAAGGAAGACTCACATTACATATCCGAAGATGTTTTCCTCTGAAGGACGGAAGGTTTTTGAGCAGAATTAAGTCACATTACCAGATCTTTAAGACAGTGAGGGTTTGGATGGTATTGTCAAAAAATGCATTGGTTGTACAATTTGTTCAAAATTGGAATAAAAGTTTGTACGTGACCTAAAACATTAGCTAAAAAGCTATTTGAAAAGACGTATTTCTGTCTGATTGGTCGAGGTTTGTGGTTCTAAAAACCACAAATCCGTGAAACACAACAGTGACACATAAGCGAACAGTAAATACGATTTCATGTATGATTGCTATTGGCTATTGATTTTCTCTGGGTGTAAAACATGCAGTTGTTTATTTAAGCTGTTTATTTATGTTCAACACCAAATATCTTCACAACAATGTCCTAAAGGTCTCCTGGGTTTCGCGTGTCTCTAAAAATACTTCATCCTTGCAATCCTGATCAGGATGTAATATGTATCGTTAGGCACTGTAGAGTTTAGAATCTTTCACTTGGAATTATGGATGAAAATGCGTAGTGACAGTTAAATGTGGTCTTTGCCTGGAAGCAAGTGGAGAGAACTGGAATGATTTAGTTAGTCCCAGTATATAGTTTGAGTATAGAGTTGATGTTTTTGTATTGCGTTTTTGTGCTTTTGTTTTTGCGTAAAGCTTTTGAGGTGCTCAAGCTGTGTTTTATCTCATATCTTCTGGAAAACTATGAAGAAAATAAGACCAACTTTAAACAAGGAATACGCCTCTCAAGCTAGTGGCAATGAATGGGTGACACCCATAGTAAGGCAGCCACAATAGTGCCATTATACTTTCCCTTTCAAAATGAAAGTTGCTCATGCTACTTCATTTTTGATTTCCATAAGCTGTAAGCCCTGATCATCGAGATTAAAAGAAAAAAGGGTTGAAATGTTTAAATTATAGAATAAAATTACCTGAAAAGTGCCAGGGAAAAATATGGATAAAAGTGGCAGAATCTACTGACCATGAATAAGCTAACAAATATGTATATTTTGTATTGAGTAAATCTAACATGGCTATTCAGATTACTGAAAGTACTCCCGCTGTACTCTACAAATAAAACACAGATATCTGTTATGGATGCTAACGATGCTCAGATGCAACTCTGAGTGAACATGGCGTTCAACGTCTTAATGAATGCTAGGGAGAAGTTTATCTCAATTTTGTCTATTAACTCAGCTCTACAGTAAAGTAAATCTTCTCAAGGAGGATATTTTCCCCCAAAAAATTGTTTTAAAGTTGTGGATGAGGATAAACATCAGGTAGTGTGTCTCTGAAGGCCGTCTTGATATCCTCTCGGACTAATCTTAGACTCTAGCACTTCAAACGCCTGTCAGACCGAGCACATGAAAGCATTTCTGCTGAGAACTCTTGCTGGTGGACTGAAACATCGAGAGCTTTCATTTTTATCCGGTAAACATTAGAAGGAAAAAAAACAGTGCCCATCAGAATGTCTTCGGGTGAGTTAATAAACACTTCGCACTTTTTAATCTGACGAAAATGCATTCAAATATATTCCCCTCACATTAGGTAGCTGCTGTAAGCGGCGCGTTCCACACTGGATAAAGAAAAGCTGATTTGGCAAAACCGGTGCACCATCAATAAATAATGCTTCATCAATCAGATGAGAATTCAGATGAAGAGACTTAGGCAATAAAACTTTGATGGTACGTCCTTTCAAGGGGTAGCTAACGTTCAAAGAGTGTTGTTTTCTTTCCATTGCATTGCGGTATAGTTACGAGACCAAACATGCATAATTGAAAAAGTTCCCTGTACTGTGAACAACTACCATAACTAGAACAACAAACATAAACAATTCCAAAGAAAGAATTCCTCTTTTCATTCAGGAGTCTTAAAATCATTAGACTATTTATAGTAAATCATGAACAAAACAACAATAGAGGAAAAATAGACATTCCCTTAGTTAGTTTAATGATGTTGTTTGTTTGTTAGCACTGTGACCTTTTCAGATCGCGTAATAATGATTATTGTCATGACTCCCCTCTGAAGCTCCACGAGCATCGATGGTCGATTTTCTGCGTTTCTTCGTCGCCAGTCTCAAGCCATCTCCGCGTTTGTGTTAATCACTTTCCTGTCATGTAATTACCTTGTGTCCATCCCGTCATTAGGTCAGACTATTTAAGTCCCGCCTCTGTGTGCGGTGTCTTTGTGTGGTATTGTTACATGTCATGTTATCACACACACCTGGTGTCCATCCCGTCATTAGGTCAGACTATATAAGTCCCGTCTCTGTGTGCGGTTTCTTTGTGTGGTATTGTTACATGTCATGTTAAGCTGTATTTGTGAATACAAGAGAGAAAGAGAACTTTTGTTAGATTGTATGCGCTTTGACGATTTAAAAATCACCTCAAAGGCTACCAAGCGCTTGGCTTCTTCCTCCTTTTTGCACACTCACTCAGTCGTGACAATTATATAGTTAGTGTCGTATTACTTAACTTGAAAAATATTTAAGTAGTTACATTTCAGCATGGATCATCAGATTAAGTAATTTTTTGAAAAACAGTCAATGTGCTAGGTGACATAATGGAATCTCTTTTATCGTTGTACTCACCTCTCAACTTGCTCAATCCTTTGAGATTCTGTTTGTTCGTGTTCCAAAATTGTGTTCATGGGTTTTATTATAGTGTTGCCATGACACTAAAGGGACAATAATTGCATGATTATCAACAAATACATGTTATGTACGTCAAAAAGTTAATTATAATGACAATAGTGCTGGAACTGATCACTAGTGAAGTACAGATTAATGATCGTGATATAACCACACCATCAGAAGACGTTTGTACTGAATGTGATTATTCAACAAGGAAATGTTTTAAATACATGCATAAATCTCCCCAACCTCAATAGAAAAACACATTTATTTCGGTCAGTCACTGATTTTACAGTAATTTAAAGGGGGTTTGAAATGAGCGGGCGAAAGATGTGATTGTTCTTCATATTTGGTCTATTGGGTTACAACACTGCAGTTTACCATCTGCTTCAGCATGCTCTAACCAGATACAGGCTGCTAACATTCTGGTCTTATGATCTCTTTCACCAACGGAATTATGGTCGATGGATTTACACATCAACTTATCGATGAACGCATGCAGATATCGCTTCCGTTCTAAAGCATGGTGAATCAACCATGGACATGCACACAGAGAGGCGTACACATGTGTTGGTACATCTGTCTGGAATGCAAATGGCTGCCAATCTCATCTGCCAAATCACAGAGAAATGATGCATGCTGTGGGAGATAATATATTATGCGTAGGCCTCATTTAGTTGTGAAATAACGCAATCGTCTATGGTTTAAAAGATCAGGTGATAATATCAATTCAGCCCACTGTCTTTTCAGCATTAAATGATTAGGTGATTCTACAGGTATCATATTACAGAACTGCCAAATAGTATACGATTGTCACATTCTCTTCAGTGGCGTAGTGCAGGAAGAACCAAACGCAGAGCATGTATATGTAATGAATGGCCTCTTACAGGCAATCAGAACTCGAACACAAACGCAGGGATGCAGTACAAGGCTCTTTAATTGTCATATCACAGACAGGACATTCACTGGAGCTCTAGAACTTAACAAAAACAGAAACACAAAACCAAAACGTCAAACCAAGGAGTATACTCAAAACAGGAATATCACAAACTAAAATACAAGAACTCATGGGCTAGATAAGCGAACTAAGCATAAACGGACTAACAAACAGGACACAGTATGAAACACACAAAGACTACTAAACGGGTTACAGGAAACTAGAAACAAAGACAGGACTCATAAACATAGACACCGACTAAGAACCACAACCAGACCCACCCAACAAATACACAGACTGACAGGAAGAGTACAAGAACAAAACCTCCCTACAAAACGAACAGACTCAAGACAAACGAACCAACATACCTTAACAATGCCCCGACACTGAAGAACAGACAACACCCGACTTAAATACATGAACTGATTAACAGACAGAGAACAGGTGAGAAGACAACCCATAGGTGATTACAATTAGTCCATGCTAACATTGCAGTGGAAGCGCTTGGATCCTCCAAAGGCGGAGGAGGGGTACTGACCAAACCTCCGAACCTTACAGTATCCCCTCCTCCACGCGCAACTCCTGGAGCGCAGAAGACCAAACCGGGGAAAGCAGGTCTCAGGTAGGGCAGGAGTTACAAAGAACAGAGGGACCGAGCTGGATAGAGGGCTACATGGGTCCGGGAACTGCACTGGGGTCGGTGGAGTAGAAGCCCGGACGGACGAAGGCAAGTCCGGAGGCCGGACAGGCATAGGCGGAGCAGAAGGCCGAACAGACGGCCGTGGGTTAGGCGGCCGTGGCGGCGGAGACGGATCAGGGTGTCGTGACGGCGGACGCTGGTCAGGAGACCGTGACGGCGGAGACGGTTCAGGAGACCGTGACGGCGGAGACGGTTCAGGAGACCGTGACGGCGGAGACGGGTCTGGAGGGCGTGCAGGCTTTGACGAGTCAGGAGGGCGTGCAGGCTTTGACGGGTCAGGAGGGCGTGCAGGCTTTGACGGGTCAGGAGGGCGTGCAGGCTTTGACGGGTCAGGAGGGCGTGCAGGCTTTGACGGGTCAGGAGGGCGTGCAGGCTTTGACGGGTCAGGAGGGCGTGCAGGCTTTGACGGGTCAGGAGGGCGTGCAGGCTTTGACGGGTCAGGAGGGCGTGCAGGCTTTGACGGGTCAGGAGGGCGTGCAGGCTTTGACGGGTCAGGAGGGCGTGCAGGCTTTGACGGGTCAGGAGGGCGTGCAGGCTTTGACGGGTCAGGAGGGCGTGCAGGCTTTGACGGGTCAGGAGGGCGTGCAGGCTTTGACGGGTCAGGAGGGCGTGCAGGCTTTGACGGGTCAGGAGGGCGTGCAGGCTTTGACGGGTCAGGAGGGCGTGGTGTCAGTGGAGATGGGTCTGGGGAGAGTCCTGAAGGAAAGGATGTAGGACAGGGTAGAGGTAGTTCAGGAGACCGAACCGGCGGATGCAGTTCAGGAGACAGAACAGGCGGATGCAGGTCAGGCTGTCGACCCGGAGAAAGCAGGTCTGGAGGCCGGGCCGGAGGACACGGGTCAGGAGGCAGCGCCGGAGGACACGGGTCAGGAGGCAGCGCCGGAGGACACGGGTCAGGTGGCCGTGCCGGAGGAGACGGGTCAGGTGGCCGACCCGGCGGATGAAGCTCGGGAGGCCGTGCCGGAGGACACAGGTCCGGAGGCCGGAGAACTGACGTAGGCCCGGGAAGGGGCACAGGCCCGGGAAGAGTCGCAGGTAGAGCTACGGCCTCAGGCAGGGTAACGGGCTCAAGGACTGGAGTGGACTGAGGAACTGGAGTGGACTGAGGAACAGTCATAGGCCCGGCAACAGGCTTTAGCCCGGGAACTGGCTCGGCCCGGACGACGACCTCGAGGACCGCCCGGGGCTCGAGGACCGGACTGGAGTCAGGCTGGGGGACCGGACTGAGCTCGGGGTCTGGAGTGGGCTCTGAGGCTGGAGTGAGCTCTCGGGCTGGAGTGAGCTCTGGGGCTGGAGTGAGCTCTGGGGCTGGAGTGAGCTCTGGGGCTGGAGTGAGCTCTGGGGCGGGAGTGAGCTCTGGGGCTGGAGTGAGCTCTGGGGCTGGAGTGAGCTCTGGGGCTGGAGTGAGCTCTGGGGCTGGAGTGAGCTCTGGGGCTGGAGTGAGCTCTGGGGCTGGAGTGAGCTCTGGGGCTGGAGTGAGCTCTGGGGCTGGAGTGAGCTCTGGGGCTGGAGTGAGCTCTGGGGCTGGAGTGAGCTCTGGGGCTGGCTCAGGCAAGGAAACTGGGACTGGGACAGGCAGGGAAACTGGGACTGGGACAGGCAGGGAAACTGGGACTGGGACAGGCTGGGCAACTGGCACAGGCTGGGCAACTGGGACAGGCTGGGCAACTGGGACAGGCTGGGCAACTGGGACAGGCTGGGCAACTGGGACAGGCTGGGCAACTGGGACAGGCTGGGCAACTGGGACTGGGACAGGCTGGGAACCTGGGACAGGCTCAGGCTGGGAACCTGGGACAGGCAAGGACACGGGGACTGGCTCAGGCAAGGACACGGGGACTGGCTCAGGCAAGGACACGGGGACTGGCTCAGGCAAGGACACGGGGACTGGCTCAGGCAAGGACACGGGGACTGGCTCAGGCAAGGACACGGGGACTGGCTCAGGCAAGGACACGGGGACTGGCTCAGGCAAGGACACGGGGACAGGCTCAGGCAAGGACACGGGGACAGGCTCAGAGACGGGGACAGGCTCAGAGACGGGGACAGGCTCAGAGACGGGGACAGGCTCGGGCAAGGAAACTGGAGGGAGCTCAGTGACTGGCCGAAGGTGTGGTGCACGGCGGAGAAGTTGTGCCCTCAGGTAGTCCAGGAGCTTAGGGCAGAGATCTTCTTGTCCCTTCCTCCACACGAAGAACTCCTGATGCCACCATCTCCTTTCATCGTCCATCACCGCCACCTCCTGGACCCAGGCCAGAAAGTCGATAAATACCTCCAGATCCTCCCGTAGAGCCCTCTCCAAGGCCGGGGAGGTTGCCGACGGTGGCGTCGGCCTGGAGGACACCGGTTCATAGGGACCCGTTTCGAGCGGCGGGGCGGCAGCCATCTCATGCTGCGGGGCGGCAGCCATCTCATGCTGCGGGGCGGCAGCCATCTCATGCTGCTGGGCGGCAGCCATCTCATGCTGCTGGGCGGCAGCCATCTCATGCTGCTGGGCGGCAGCCATCTCATGCTGCGGGAACTCAAACACCCTTGGCTGCGGGGTGGCAGCCATCGGGACCTGAGGAGTTGAGGACGGAATGGTTGGTGGTAGAGCGGGGCTTAGTTGTAGGGTGTAGGGATCCCAGCGGTACCACCCATCCAAGTACTCTTCCTCCAACTCCTCCTTCGACTCAGAGAGGTGCGTCTCTCTCGCCTCTCGTTCCTCAATGAACGTTGCCGGCAACCGGATAGTCGGTGAAGCGGATGGTCGTGGAGAGAGAGGAATCCCCCTCCGTATGGCGCGTAGGCGAAGACTCTCTCGTCTTTCGACGAACTGTTCGCCCTGACGCGAACAGCTCGTCCATCTCTGCTGCGTTCTTTTGGACGGTCGGGGCATTCTGTAATGAATGGCCTCTTACAGGCAATCAGAACTCGAACACAAACGCAGGGATGCAGTACAAGGCTCTTTAATTGTCATATCACAGACAGGACATTCACTGGAGCTCTAGAACTTAACAAAAACAGAAACACAAAACCAAAACGTCAAACCAAGGAGTATACTCAAAACAGGAATATCACAAACTAAAATACAAGAACTCATGGGCTAGATAAGCGAACTAAGCATAAACGGACTAACAAACAGGACACAGTATGAAACACACAAAGACTACTAAACGGGTTACAGGAAACTAGAAACAAAGACAGGACTCATAAACATAGACACCGACTAAGAACCACAACCAGACCCACCCAACAAATACACAGACTGACAGGAAGAGTACAAGAACAAAACCTCCCTACAAAACGAACAGACTCAAGACAAACGAACCAACATACCTTAACAATGCCCCGACACTGAAGAACAGACAACACCCGACTTAAATACATGAACTGATTAACAGACAGAGAACAGGTGAGAAGACAACCCATAGGTGATTACAATTAGTCCATGCTAACATTGCAGTGGAAGCGCTTGGATCCTCCAAAGGCGGAGGAGGGGTACTGACCAAACCTCCGAACCTTACAGTATACAGTTCTTGGGTTTTAATACAAAAATAAAGCAGACCACGAACCTGATTTGATGTTAAAATTGCGGCATGTAAACTTGGTAATAAACACTAGAGTAGGTAACTTAATTTTTTTTATTCATAATGGCATAATGCCAATATATTGGAAGAGCTAAAAACTATAATTGAGACAATGTTGAAAAACAAACTTTGGTCAAGCTGGATTTTAGAAATTGTCTTAACAGCTAGCTAAATAGCTTTACAGTAGGGCTGAAATGATAAGTTAACGTTATCAACAAATATTTACGTTAAGTTGTTTGATCTCGTATCTATTTTATGTGCCGACAATAACGTAATTTGACAAATGTAGCGCTGTAGCTCTGGATTGCACTGCAGCCCTCCCCTTATGCAATCTAATAGAAGAAAACTTATATTGATAATATGTCTGCGTGCAAACGTAGCAGTAGTGTGTGTGTGTGTGTGTGTGTCTGTGGCAAAGTTTCACAAATGTTTAAATTAAAAGTTATGTCATCTGTATTGCGTGCAAGCGGAACTTGCTTCCCACGGGAGATTAAAACGTTTATACTTCCGTTTGCATCCCGTACGTTCATGTGATATAAAAAGTATGAGTGGAAAATATTGAACTCATGCGGCATACGAATTGACAAAAATGTTCTATATATGCAATTTCTCCTCAATAAGCCTTCGCAACTACACAGATTAAAACTGTGAAACTTTACTCAAAATAAGTTTTTCTTCAGCACAAAGTTTCTACAGATAATATTGATGAGTGTGAATATCAGCAGTATAATAAATCTAATATATCCAGAATGATATAACAACCTCATTAGAATTTAGTGAATTGAGATTATGTCCACGTCTTCTTGCTCCATTCCAGGAAGAGCCTTTGAGAATCTTAAATTATATCAGCAAAATCATTTTCCTCCGTAGAGTTCATTAGGTCGTTTAGTCACATTTACTATTATGTCCTGCTCCTATTATTTTATGGATCCGTAGTGGGAGCTGTAATTTATTTTCATCTAGTTCTCTTTCTGCTTTCAACGGTCATTCTCCCAAGTCAAAAGGGCCGGTCATGTTCAATTCAACTCCCTGGACGCTCCTACACAATGCCAATTCTGATCATCACCTGGGCAATCATTCAGTTTCACGCACACCTCTTCCTATTTACTGCCACTACTTATGTCTGTTTGTGTGCAGCGCAATTCCTGTCCCGCCTGAGTTAAGTCCTACCTTGCCTTGTGATTGTTGCCTGTATATGTATTTAATTTTTTTTGGCCATTGTGCTGTATTATTTTGTTTCGACATGTTGTTGAACTTCCTGCTGGGATTTTATCTTCTAGCTGCGCCTGTGACCTGCTTCTCACTGCCTGCCAGTGTTTACCGAACACTGCACTGAAAAATATGGACAAATATGAAAAATAATGGAAATAGCTGTCCTTACAAGGCTCGAGGTTTCCCAGCTGGTCGAGGAACAGCCCCAGGTACTATGTCGGTGTACTAAAATCATTCCATCAGCAGCCAGGAGAGGATGTTAAACAGGAACTGGCCAGTTGGGATGGCAAGCATACCAGGATCTCTGAGAAGTATTGTCTTAAGGTAAAGCCACCTGTAAAGCCACCTGTAAAGCCACCTGTAAAGCCACCTGTAGACACCTGTAAAGCCACCTGTAAAGACACCTGTCCCTCCTCATTGTCCGGTTAGATGGAACCACTCCCCCACAGAGTTAAATCCATCTGTCGTCACGACCGGAAACTGCAGCCGTGGAGAGCTACGTCCAGAGTCTTTGGGGGAGGACCAGGTCACCTGCCTCAGCAAGCTTCTTCTTGTGGTCATGAAGGATGGTGTGCTGACACCATGTATAGGTTAAAGAGAGCTTGACAACATCACCGTCAAGTAATGCAATACTCTGCCGTTGGCACTGGCTGTTATACCGGCTGGGGCACACAACATTTCAGCAAATTCGATTTTAATAGTGCATATAATCTCATCTGTTTCTGGAAGGGGGATGAAAGAAAGACCGTCTTCGGTTCAACATCTGGTCACTACACGACAACAATCTGGTAATGCCTTACGATTTAGCTAACGCAAAAAAATATAAAAATGTCTGTTTTACATTTTCAGGAGAATATGAAGGGTTTAAAGTGAACGTGAACATGTTTGTCACTCTAAAGATAAGTTGCGATCCCTATTGATTCACTGTCTCATCCATCTCTCCAATAGACGGATGGGTCCAGTAAATACAGTGAATTCAAATACTTGGGAGGTTCCAGTGCAGACGTTTATCCTGCTGAGCTCTGCCACCAGCCTTTGAGATGTTTCCTTCTTTGGTGCCACACGTGTACTGTACTGTACAAATTAATTACTGGTGCTTTTGAGCACACAGGAGAGTAGTAAATTGCAGAGATTTATAGAGGTTAATATACAGAGAGTAAAGGCTGTTACCAACCAGTTATTAATGCCGTCAACGCAGTGAAAGATAATGACATATTTTACCCCTGGTCTCACATACCCGATCCATCTTATAGCGCTAGGGGAGACGACCAAGGTTTCCATACAGTTCAAAACTGATTTTGATTCAGGTATTTTTGAAATCTGCATATTGAAAATATACAACTTTTTCCACTGGCGGGAGGGGGGCTCGTAGCTGACAGGGGTCTATTGACTGATGTCCACCAGAAATATCAAACACGTTGCGGTTATTAAGTTATTAACCGTTACTTGAGGTACTTTTGAATTGCGGTATTGCGCCCTGGTGCATTTGATGTACCATTTGGTGTATGGGTTTGAACTTGTCAACCTGGGCACCGCTTTACCTTGTGGTGTAACCATTGAACGTTTAGAAGAGGTTCATTGCTATATTAATTGCAATGAATATACTGAGATCATAATTACACGTAACCTAATTGTTATAAGGTGACTTTAAAATTTGTCGCTATTATAGTTATTTATTTTGTTTATTTGTCAAATATGTGTACATAATAATACAGTTATTAGTAGCCAGTTATATACAAAGTAAAATAACTCTGTTAAATTGTCACCAGAAGTGTCCACTTTTGTTCTCGCTATATATGCTGCTTCTGGGTGATGTCATCCAAAATATTAATGTCTATTTTCACTGTTATGCTAATGACACGCAGCTGTATATTTCAATGAAACATGTAGAAGCCACTAGGTTAGCTACTATGGAAGCATGTGTTTCAGACATACGAAAGTCGATGACAGAAAACGTTCTGCTCTTAAAGTCTGAAAAAACTGAAATGCTAGTTTTAGTACTTAAGGAACAAAGAGACGTGTTGACAGATCTCATTTTCAACAAATGTATGGTCGTATCACAAAATTTTTTTAGCAACCTTGGCGTGACCCTCGACCCGGATCTTTCTTTTACAGAATCTTTCCATCTTGGGAATATTGCAAAAGTCTAAAACTATTAATCAAATAATGATGCAGAAAAATTAATCCATGCTTTTGTTACCTCAAGATTAGATTACTGCAATGTTCTATTCTCTGGTTATCCTGATAAATCAATAAACAAACTCCAATTAGTACTTATTACGGCTGCTAAAAGGGCTTTATAAAATACATTTGAAAAAAAGTGAGAACTGTGGTTTCCTTTATCTACAGCACTTTCTTCTTCGTTTTTTGCTAACTTTGATTGAATACTGTCTTGGAAGCTTGCTTAAATGTTAATAATTTCCTGCTTACAGTTACATTCCTACACATACCATCCATTCCGCTTAAAGATGCTGTGGCCTTGGACAGTCAGTGTTTTCCCTGTTAAGTGCTGATGTAGCAACTCACTGGTTCAACAGCTTTGATAATCATCGGACCTCATCAGGTACGATCAGCAGAAATATTCCGCCATTCGAGGTCGGAACGATCGGAATGCTCACACCTACAGTACGTACACGAAAACCTGATGTGAGCTTGGAGCTGAGGTGGTACCACTTTATCACGCCACTGTGTGTTTCCGCCCATTCGGGCCATATACCATATGTTGAAATAGGATTATGTGTCTTCGTCAAGAGGCGTTTTGCCTAGCAGAAATGTACTTTATTCTAGTGTTCAAGTAACCACTGTAGCATTATCAACATGCTATAACAGTTTGTTTGGCGGGAGATAACGCAGTTTTCCTAACAGTAAAATAAGGTTCTGTATGAAGAAATACTCTGTGTAACATTTTTGGATTAAATACCTTTTCTTGGTACTTTCAGTGTTGTTGCCCAGTTAATTAGTTCCAATATACACAAGAACAGATGTCAACATTGACATGGGCCTAATGTCATTGACACTTGTGATCACTATGGAAACACTTCCTGTCGCAATACAATGGCAGGGTTCAATGTCCCTCCGTGATATTATACAGCAGCCTGACTGTTCCAAGCCAACACGCTGTTATTTCTATGATTAATTACTGACCTAATGAAATGTGATGCCTCTGAAAATGTGATTACGTAATCTAGTCAAATGAGCACGGTGCAGTTTGTTTCTTTATGATTCCTCTTCAATTATTTAACACATTTTGGTCATGGATACAATTGAATAAAAAACGAATAGTAGTTAAAGAAACCGGAGTGAACACATGTGTTTATTTATTTAAATTATCTATTGACCAAAAAAATTCCTTGTTTCAAATGCTGATGACTTATGATGACTCATTTTTGGTCAGTGCCAGAAAGGGTATCTTGGACAGTAGCCTAATGTCTGTGTTTTTGCAGTCGATATGAGTTTATGTTGACTTTTCTTTTCCAGTCGCTCACTCTCACACCACGTACGCACTTTTTAAGACAAAAGGAGAAGAAAGAAATGCTGTGGTGCCCAAACACAGGTCAAGTTCATTGGCCGGCGATCCTGCACCAAAAAAGCTGCTGTTGGGGCTCTACAGGCAAGATTAATGACCATTGATCCTGAACACAAACACCGGGGCAGCAGACTTCACTTTTGCACCCTACAATTTCTCACGGTCGCCCCGACACGTGTGGCGTAAGCTCTTCAGACAACCTTCACGTTCTTCTTGCTGTCCTCTGCAACAATGTATCCAGACTTCAGATATTAACATGACTGGTTGCGCTGGTAGGCTCAGCAATTGCACAAGGCCAGTTGAGCCAAAGAATACCTCTACAGTGTATGACAGAAGAATGATAATAAATAAAAAAGTTTTAATAAATAAAAATTGTTAAACAGACCAGTAACATTATACGTGTGGCATAACTTAAGTATAGCAGGTAGAGATGCGCACACTTAATTGGCGTCGGCCTCCAAAACCCCTTAGGCTCATTGATGTGATGTAACTGTTAATTAGAGTGTAACTGTTAATCAGATTTGCATTTAGCTAAGAAGACTTAACTAGCCACTGTGTGTTTATGAAATGCTGCAGGTCCGTCTTGGACCACAGTAGACCTGCTGTACGACCAGACAGGATAGCCTCCGTTGCCCTCGCGCATCGATGAGCCTTGGGCACCTAACACCCTGTCGCTGGTTTGACCCGCCTGAGATCGCTGGTGGTACGGATCTTTCAACTGCTGACCCTTGACCCTATAACCCGTGCAGTTTTGTAGGTGCTCTGACTCGACCTGGCCATGACAAGTTAGCCTTAATCAAAGTCGCTCAGGTCTTTACTCCCGCCCATTTCTCCTGCATCCAACACGCTGACTACGAGAAATGATTGTTCAGTCACCATCTAATCTACCCAGACCGTAACATGTGCCCTTGTTTGGAGATGATCAACGTTATTCACTTACCCTGTGATTGGTCATAATGTTTTGGTTCATATATTGTACATTTGAAGACTTTGTGTGTAATAATGGTTGTATGACCGACCTGCAAGCTTGGAACAAAATAACTTTAGTAGATATTATTGGTACTTTTAATTGTTTCTTTATAGTCTATTATGCTTTATTACATTTCTGGATGAACTCACCAACGAACCAAGAGTAGAGGACACAGAGTTTTGACCACGAAAGTTTTAAGAAATCAATAATGACTAAATATATGACTGGAAAGTCACAAAATGCAATACAATTCCGGCGCATACTAATTGAGTATGAATTATCATATGCAGTAAAATACAAAACAATATACAAGGACTGTAAAAGGATTTGCCACAAACTCAACTGACGGGCTTCTCTCCTGCATGATTTCAGACCATATAACTGTGCATGTGACCTTCTAACTGAACTCCTTTCCCCAAATTCAACACAAAACATTAAAACAGTATAAATAGCAAAAATAAAAACACTATGTTTTTCTTAGTCTTATTTTTTAACTGCAGTAGCTGGTCTGATCAGAGACAAAGACGAGGCAATCGTCCAGTGGCTTGGTTAGCAGATAACAACCTGGCCATCAATGTCAAGAAAACCAAAAAACTCATTGTGGATTACAGGAAGCAAATAGCTTTATACATGATAACTTAGTACTTGATCTGCCATTTCCACAATACATCCTGTGGTACTCTTCCTGCTACCTCTGGCCCTGCACACTGCGAGAATATTCTTAATAAATGCCTTTTGCACAATGCTTACTGCTTGTACTATCTGTTTACCATCTGCACAGATGATCTATGCTGGTGTTGCCCTCTGCACATTTGCAATACCAGCACATTTACTCATCCATGTCAATTGCACATCCTCACACTGTACTCCATATCTTTTTGCACTGCTCTTTTGCACTTCTGGTTGGATGCAAACTGCATGTCGTTGTATTGTACTTGAACTGTCCAATGATAATAAAGATAATAAAAGATTAGCCTAGATTCAACTTTATTATCATTGGACAGTTCAATTACAATAATACACTTTTTTCAGAAATGCTAACCAGTCTAAATCAGTCCTCGATATTTCATTGAAAATCAGCCATTTCTAGCTGCAACATTCATTTGTAACATTAACAATGTCTACACTGTATTTCTGATCGTTTCAATCTTATTTTAATGGGAAAAATATGATTTTATATGAAAAAAAGGACAGTTCTAAGTGACGAAAAACTTTTGAACGGCACTGTTTTCCCAAAGTCATACATATATACTGATTGTAAATACAGATATTACTCTTTAAATTAATTCTCTAAAATGAATGTCTTGTTTCAAAAGTGAGAATGTATCTTACTGTGTGTCAAGCACTCTGCAGAGGTTTCCATCCTTCACAGACGCTGCATGCTTTTATTGGACAGTGTGTAACAGATTCTGAAGGCACTCAGACAGACGATACTTATTGGAGATGCTGTTCAGATAAAAAAAGGTATTCTACACTCCTGGAGCATTCAATTGAATATTTCTACATAAATTGCACTGCATTCTGTATATGTGGTTATCAGTCCTTTCCGACTCTTTTATTTAATATGCTGAAAGACAGAAATAGGAACATATACCAGTTGGCAACAATGTCAGACATATTTTTCTCTAAATGAACGAAAAAACAAACCAGGAAATAAATCAATTTCATTTGCTGTACTTTTTTTTCTACGAAAAAAAAACTTACCGTCACAAGACTGAGGGCCCTCATATTGCACTGCTTGTTCAAATTACCAGTGTTGTGCTTTTTTTGTCTCATTCACCATTTTTCCCAATGTCATTAAAACCTGAGCAGGGTAGTTAAATGTCTTTCTCATTTATTTTGATGTGCAGGCAGATGGTGTGCCCTGCTCCCGAACAATGCTGACTTTATTGAAAATTGCTTTATAAAAAGGCTGCGTGGAACTAGCTATATATCCCTATGGCAAACACGTGAAAGGAAAACAGTTTTGATGTTAAGGGAGAGAAGAGACAAGCGACTTGTAATGGAGTCAGCATTCAATAGCGCCTAAGTTATCAAACCACTTTGTTTTCAGTATGAAGAATATTCAAGAACTCAGCAATACTTTGTCACCGTTGGCATTGTGTACAAATTCCTTATTTTCTTATCCCATTGTCAGGTACAGAATGTTGGAGACAAGCCATTTGAATACTATAGTGGAGCTTGGTTCATACATTTTGTATATATCTGTGAAGACCTCTACCTCAAAGTACCACTTAACTTGCCTTAATCGTCTACATGACTTAGTGAACTTGATTGTGTAGAAACTTTTCAGTTGCATGTTTGAACAGCCGTTTCCTAGTACACTCCAAAGTGATCATCGAGTTTCCAGAAGAACGAGACAGGTTTAAACGATTTCAATTAGGGACCCGGATCCTCAGTGGCCCACTTATTCAAGATCAACGAGAGCCAAAACCATGACAAATAAATTAAACTTTTGTCTCAACTACAGATGAGAATATGTCAACAATCTGTTGTTAGATGAAAAACAGAAGCAGGCCTTTTGGCTATGAGCGAGGTTCATTAATGTTTAATCCCGCTCTCTGTCTCCAGGAACCCACACTCAGGCAGACACAGCTTCAAAGGGCCCAGATATTTTATTCATCAAAATCTTTTATTTATCAGGAATGATGCTATTGGTGGCTAAGAAGAACACATATGAGCTCCTCCTCCTGCGTTTAGTGATTCTGGCATGGGTGAATTGAACTATTCTCACTCTTTCGTACGTTCTCAGCTGGGAATCCCTAAACGTAAATGTTACAAACGAAAAATGTTTATCGTTCCATATACGACGATTCCTGTCTTCCCTCCAACGTTGGCCAATGAGAGTGAAGACCAAGGCCAGCTTTGGAATCACCCGGGATCTCATCTGGTCCAATGCTCTGGATGTGCAGAGGAACCCAGGTGGACCAGTAGGGTGCCAACTTCATAATAAGAGTTGCATAAGCAACACAGAATGTTGTTAAAACGTTGTCCTAAATGTTGCCAATTTGTTTTACACAGAATCATGTTGCAGCACAGAGCCCAGAAGCCACGAGGGACTACCAATGAAAAAGATAAATAATACATTTTCGACACTCAGTCAACCAAATCGTGATTAGGGTCAAAAGGCCAGCAGAACACTTTGGCTTTGGATCAATGTCTTACTTCGGTCTGGGCAGCAGTGACATTATTTTTTATACTCTAGTTAGAGTATAGGTAGCGGGTCAGATGTTTTCTGCAAAGGGGCTCTGCAAGCATTCCTTTTGACGCTCTGTAATTGGACAATTTTTTTTTTTAAATGTAACCTTTATTTAACCAGGTCGGCCGATTGAAGTCAATTTCTCATTTGCGACAGCGACCTGGGGAGCAGCTGGGATTTGAACCCAGGACGCACAAAGCAGGCACTCTACCACTAAGCTACCAACTGCTCCGAAGCAGACTTCATGCTCCCGTAAGGTACAGATATAACATCTACTTTTTCTCTGAAAAGTAGATGATCATCATCAATACTCCTGGAAGGATACTTTATTGACAGATTAGCCAAAAGGACTGTCCTTTACCAACTCATATTATGGAGGACTGTTAGTGTGTGCACACGGGTATGGACCAAGGTCACATCTGGTTTGGTTGGCAATGTTTTATTGTTGCAGCAGCTGTGTAAGCATACACTGTACAGCTCACGAAAGATTCATGGATGAATCACAAATGTATTCTCTCATTCTGGAGATTGCATGTAGGATGAATGTTACTCCTGTAAAGAGTTCAATCCGATCAAGAGCTTGTGACATCTTTTATGCTTTGTTTACGAAGTAATTATTTCAGGCTTTCCTCAATTCCCGACTGCCACAATTCCTTTAAATAAGGCTGACGCTGTCAGAGTCTTTCCTTGCCACAGGTTTTTACTTGGGTAGTGCACGAAGGAATATCATGCAAAAAAATTCAACTTTTGCTGAATTCTGATATGAAGTCTTAATGGAAGTATTACAATTTGGAGGACAAATGTGTCTCCACAATTTGAGCTACGTTCATTACAATCTGTCATCTACATTTATGAATAATGTTAGATAAAATGTGTGCAGCGCAGGATAGAACATTTTCATCGGATTGCCAGATCTAATGTAAAAGGTTGTCACGAGTGTGGTGAGTGTTGTTGCACAAGGGAGGTTAGCGGGGTGCACTTCCTGTGTTTTGATGATTGTTTTGAAGTGAGCACAGCTGTGGGGAATTAGCTAGTTAGTTTCGTATTTAAGTTCTGGGGATTGTCCCCTGTTAACTGAGTTTCCAAGTAGAGGGCTGCATTGGGATTGGGTCCCGCCAGGTGCCAGACTTAATATTTGGATCACCTGGCTAAAATATGTTTGCTTTTTTACTTCTTTAAAGGCTTTGAAATAAGTGTAAACCTCTGCTATTAGAGCCAGTGGTCTGAACAAGGCTGGAGTAAAGTTGTAGTACCCCGTGCACTGGCTGTGAACTGGGTTCATGTAGAGGAGCTGCTGGAAACCTGAATAATAAAATGCTCCACCAAGCTGAGGCTGACGAGTAGAACAACAGGAGTACAGAACCTGCCGTATTACGACTGTAAAGAAGAATTTGTGTTACTTCACATTAGTGGAGGGGGATATGAGAGGAACATTTGTTTTGATGGTATTCTGCCGCTGTAGCGTTCTGCTTCAAGGTTCATCGTGTTGTGCGTTTAGAGATGATCTTCTGCAAACCTTGGTTGTTGCTGTTGCCTTGATAACAGCTTGAATCAGTCTTGTCATTCTCCTCTGACCCCTGCCATCAATAAGGCATTTTCGCCCAGGGAACTGCCATTTACTGTTTAAAACAGTTGAACAATGCAAGTCAAGTCTAAGAAATAACTTTGTAGTACAGTACATGCAAACATAAGAACAGATCACAAAACAAGAATGCTAATCCATAAAAAAGTTTTCTATTTAATAACGGTAAATACTAGCAAACCACATGTTTTCCATACTTATTAACAAGTCAATGTACAAGCTGTAATTTACATGGGTCTACACGGTTTAGCATTTTTGCATATTCTACCATAATTTGTCATGAAATCTTTTTTTAAGCATTTCGCAGTACATGAAATACCTGATCAATTACAGTATTTACTGTGATTTGTAATTATTCTGAAAAAGACCCCAGAGATGTATATATTTGAATGTCATGCTCGTTTTACATTTGTTTTTACATTTTAGAATTTAGATTTATTTAGCAGTCAAGTCAACTGGACCCTACTATTTACCAATAATTTATTTATGTATCGCCACAACCAATACTATTGGCCAGATATTTATAGCAAATAACCAAGCCTTCCTGTTTTTTTGATTGGTCTGCTTTGAGGACAATTTGTTATGCCTTACACTGCATAGATCCAGCACAAGATCTTCAATTTACTCATAATTTTTGCAATATAAACACTACCCTAACAACCACATCCAAGGCCAGTAGGTGTTGCGTGTTCAAAAATAACTGCTAAAGCAAATATATTGGCTTCCACCCTTTGGCATAAAATATGCGACGCAACAAAAAAGTGAAGCTGAAAAGCTATGTGTTTACGCGGCACAAAACAGAGTAACCAGACCTCAGACTTCAACAAAACAGGCTCAGACCACCTCTTAAGATGTATTCTGTTAAGGTTGCTTCTTTTAGTAAACTCATATGTCCCTGATGACTTTGGGTCAGGGTTGAATTGGTCATTATTTCCCCTGTTGGTCATTGTTTTTTTACATGTCCTTGTAAATGGATAAACAATGTAAAATGTTCTACCTGGAAGTCTCTCTAGCAGGTTTTACATTGCAGGCAAAACCAAAACTACAAATGTTCAGTGAATCAATCTTCAGACACACCCTAGGAGGGAGTGTCTACCCTCAAATGGTTTTAATATTGACGTGTTTTATAAATTAAGCTAAAGTGGGAACAATTGGTTTCCCCTTCAATCTCTACCCTCGGCCGGTTCAAGGCATAAGCCTCATAAGTAGTCACTTAGGGCCTCCATTTGCTAGGGGGCCCCCAAACAAAGAGGACATGGGGCCCAAAATCAAATAGGGCACCCAAAACACTAGAGCCGGCCTTGCAAATACAACATTATTATCACTGTAAGGTGGTGAAACACAGAGCCA
Organism: Dallia pectoralis; assembly: GCA_029465975.1. Classification (NCBI taxonomy): domain Eukaryota; kingdom Metazoa; phylum Chordata; class Actinopteri; order Esociformes; family Umbridae; genus Dallia; species Dallia pectoralis. The sequence continues at coordinate 8,115,289 of CM055754.1, read as the reverse complement.
AACTTACTGAAGCATGTTTCACACTAGGACAGTTTAATTTATGATAAAGGATTTATGATGACATGAGGGATACGATAGGGGGGGCCATTGACAATCTGTGGTTTGAAATCTCATATCTTTATAACCCTTTTTCACTTGTGTCTTACCTGTCAAGGAGAAATATGGCCAGCCAAGTTTGCTTTTTAGGTCCATATTGGCCTATGTATTCCCTCAAAAGCAATGCCAATAGTCATTTTTGTGACTTGAATAATCTTAATACCTTTGTGACTAGTATGTTTTTATGTAAAGTACTGGTATATGAGCACAAATAATGAGGGTGGCAAAACCAAAATATTTATATTATTATAATATAATCATAATATTAGGTTATAACTTTATAACAACATCATTAGGACGATGTACAATCTATAGAATCACAGACAATCACAAACTTTTGTCAATAATCAATTTTTCATATATCATCTTTCTCCAATACCTTTGATGTATTATTATTAGCATTTTCCTTCTTTCGTATGGATGAAATCAGGGTTTTTACTCTCCATAAGTTACGGTTCCTCGATAAGACAATTGCCTAACAATTCCTGGAATGTGTGCCATCCATTAACTGCTGGGAAAACGTCCCCCGAGGTACCTAGAAAATCTTCAAATAAACTCAATCAAGAAGGACCAGGGTGCACACGTCATGCATTGTCTTAAAGTGATCAAACTATCTGTAGATATCCGCATGCAAGGACTCGAACGAAGTAATCCACCAAGCTATACCACAGTCTGACAGAAAGCCACACGCTCCATTTCCCAATGTGGAAAACACAAAAGCAGCCCACACACGTCTCAGCCAATAATATGCATCTGATGTTACCATAACAACCGACTTTCAATTCAGCTACCTGGAGTTACGACCTTGTCTTTTGATTCAGCTACGAACTTGTTTTAAACTGGAGAACTCTACCTGAGCCGGACATAAGTAAATATAGATTGCTTTATCAACATCAAACAAAAGGTCTTATGAATTGTTTGACGTATAGGATAGTTCAGAATAGTATTATTCTATTGATCTGTGATGTAATTCGTCAGCCATCACATAAGTCATTGGAGAAATGTTTCCCCATTGCACAAATATAATGTAATTAATTGATTCTCTGGTTTTATACTGATATTGTGGCGTTTGAAAAATCCACTTAAAAGTCGTTGCCGTTTGTCACATCCGTGCCAATGCAAATTGCACTTGTGTCCGACCTACAGACGTTACACGGTTGACCCGTCGGTCAGCTGAAAGAGAATTTAAAATGAAAACAATCGCCGTTTGGAATGATTCTAATCGTCTACATGTATTCTATAAGTGTTTAGATAGAAACAAACTCCTTTGAATGAAACATGTCTGTGTGTGTCCAAAATGTTAGTTGAAAACAGACGGGTGCTTGAAGAATTGTAATGTATTTTACAAAAATGTGAGTTCTTTCGGTGTAAATAGCATTAAATAAATATATATATTTTTAACAAAAATATAACCCTTATTGTGCTATCAAAGAAAAAATTGTAGTGTATCAGTTCAGAAACACTTACCATATTCAATAGCCATCACTTCCATTATGGATGTTTATTGAAATGGACAACCTTCATTTGGAGACAAAGAATTTCATTCATTCAGTTTCCGTTTTTATTGTTTTAAAATTTCGGTGAAAAACTGTTGTGAAGATATTTAATGGGGCTTCACATTTTATAATCTGTTAGGATTATGGATTTGTGTTTCCCTCTTAGAAATGCAGTTATATAAATCACACCTCAAGCCTTATTGAAAATTGGTTGAACTTGTTAACAAAAAATCTATGCATGGAAATGAAAAAGCTAACATTTTGTCAGAAGCGTCAGAAGATGAAGGCTGTGTGAAACAGAGATAAAAGTTGAAAAACACATACAAGTGCATCTGTGCAGAGCACCAAAAGGATCATGCAAACGCTTTCAAAATAAAAGCGATGCGAGACAGTTGCACGATAAAAGCTGCACCTCAATGTCAAACAGAACCAGCAGCAGCTCGTCAGCACAATGAACTTTAGCAGCTCTCAGGAAAACAGAACAACAACCTAACTTAAATCAAAGTCACTGGTTAGTGTTTTCATTAGTAGTGTGTGAAGCCATCCTTCGCAAATTTAAACAAAACACATGGTGAGGCCGGATAAACGGGCTAATTGCTCGGAAAATGGATGCAGCAACCCTGAATGTTAAATCGAATATTTCTAAATTTAGATGAAGAGGCAAGAAAAATAACCGTATGGAGAAATGATTGAAGAAAAAAGGACAGCTTGCTCTGTTTGCATCCGGTCAGCATGCGATTTTGACAGTAAGTAAGACACAGCTCGCCATGTTTAACCTCCGTACCCACACAGTGAGCACCCACACACAGTGAGTACCCACACACAGTGAGCACCCTCACTGTGTGTGGGTACTCACTGTGTGTGTACCCACACACAGTGAGTACCCACACACAGTGAGCACCCTCACACAGTGAGCACCCACACACAGTGAGTACCCACACACAGTGAATACCCACACACAGTGAATACCCACACACAGTGAGCACCCACACACACAGTGAATACCCACACACATTGAGCACCCACACTCAGTGGGCACCCACACACAGTGAGCACCCACTTACAGCGAGCACCCACACACTCAGTGAATACCCACACACAGTGAATACCCACACACAGTGAGCACCCACACACAGTGAATACCCACACACAGTGAATACCCACACACAGTGAGCACCCACACACAGTGAATACCCACACACAGTGAATACCCACACACAGTGAGTACCCACACACAGTGAGTACCCACACACAGTGAGCACCCACACATAGTGAATACCCACACATAGTGAATACCCACACACAGTGAATACCCACACACAGTGAGTACCCACACACAGTGAATACCTACACACAGTGAGCACCCTCACACAGTGAATACCCACACACAGTGAATACCCACACACAGTGAGTACCCACACACAGTGAGCACCCACACACACAGTGAGCACCCACACACAGTGAATACCCACACACAGTGAGCACCCACACACAGTGAGCACCCACACACAGTGAGTACCCACACAAACAGTGAGCACCCACACTCAGTGAGCACCCACACACAGTGAATACCCACACACAGTGAATACCTACACACAGTGAGCACCCACACACAGTGAATACCTACACACAGTGAGTACCCACACACACAGTGAGCACCCACACTCAGTGAGCACCCTCACACAGTGAATACCCACACACAGTGAATACCCACACACAGTGAGTACCCACACACAGTGAGCACCCACACACACAGTGAGCACCCACACACAGTGAATACCCACACACAGTGAGCACCCACACACAGTGAGCACCCACACACAGTGAGCACCCACACACAGTGAGCACCCACACACAGTGAATACCCACACACAGTGAGTACCCACACACACAGTGAGCACCCACACACAGTGAGCACCCACACACAGTGAGTACCCACACACAGTGAGTACCCACACACACAGTGAGCACCCACACACAGTGAGCACCCACACACAGTGAGTACCCACACACACAGTGAGCACCCACACTCAGTGAGCACCCACACACAGTGAATACCCACACACAGTGAATACCTACACACAGTGAGCACCCACACACAGTGAGTACCACACACAGTGAATACCTACACACAGTGAATACCCACACACAGTGATCACCCACAAACAGTGAAGTAATAAACATGTTTAGGAACTGCACATCCGTCACATGAGAGAATGTCTTCCCCATCCAAACTGACAATTGACGACAGATCTGCAATGTTGCTATAATGACGATATAGCAAACTGTATTAGAACTGTACTGAAACAGTATTCCTTGGTATTATTATTTCGTCAGAACATCTTGTCGTGAATGTAGTGGACAAGGATGTGTTCAGAGGCCCATTAAGTAAACACAATATATGATTAATTAAGGGGTTATTTTAATAGTAATGACATGGGGATCGAAGGATGTGCAGAAGATATGCAGGTCTCGGGACAGACAGTAGGAGCAGACAAGTATCCCAAACAAATAATGACCAAGACCAAGATTTTACCGTCACGTCTTTAATTAAGTACTTAGTGACGGATGTGTCGACTGCGCTTATTTTGCATTTGTATGTGTTTATTCACTATGCAGACTTATAACCCTTGTCATGGAGATGGAATGCAAACATGTACTACTTGCAAACAATGTCTCCATTCCAATTGATTGGCGATAGTCAGTCGGTTCTGTGTCAAATATTTCTGTTTTTCTGTGCTGCGGGGGCATCGTGAAACACGGTTTTCTGCGACTTTTAAAGATGTTCTCCAGGCAGGGTGGAGACATTGGTCCCGGTCGAGTCTCTCCTGTAACACGGCCCCTCTAAAAATTGCATGTATCACAATACAACAACAACAATAATTATTATTGTACACAAAATTATATTATTCCCCAAGTGGGTCTAAAAACTCCTGGGCACCTGTATTCATTAATGACGGAATTGCATGCACAAACTATGGACTTTATGTCACTGCGTAGTGAGGTGTGTAATGCAGAATGAAAAGGCCAGGCATAGGAACAATAGCATTGAGGTGGTTATATAATGACAACATCCGAGCCTTACGCGTAAAGCGGTGTACTCACTAGTACACTTAATAAAACAATAAACTGTGTGAATCAGCGCATAAGTATAAAGCACGTCTTCTCCAAAAGAAGGACGAATAACAACATTCACAATCAGCCCACGTAAGGTAGAACAATTCCACACAAAGACATGACCAAACACAGGGAACCTAAATTCTCTTACTATTAAGGGGATGGACACCAGGTGTGCGTAATGACAAGACAAGACAATGATGAGATGGGAGAAACGGTGGAGCTAGAAGAACGGTGAGGACGAACGCCAAAGCCTGCCTGCAGGGGGCGGCAGAATGACATTGGGGGAATCTGTTAGACGTTAGCAATAATAAGAAACATCATCTAGAAAATAATTATTGTTTGAATGGATGCTTAGTTTGACCTTGCATGTACTTGATTGTCTACTGTCGCCTCTTCAGTGTTTTATCTACCTGAAGAAAACATTCACACTCTCTCACATACACACATACAGACACAGCTGGGTAAAGCCTTATAGAATCAACACACAACATAAATCAATGTGTTTACCACAGCCATGCCAGCAGCCTTGTGCCCTGTCTTACCAACATATTTCATTAAGGTTCATCTCATTCTGCTACCGGTTTGAAGTTTGGAGTTTATAACACAATATGGATGTTTTTTATCCAAGGTAGGAGAATACTATATTGTTCCAGGTGATAATAAAATCGTTTTGTTTAGAAACTCCATCCTCAACTTGTTTCTGTAACTTTAAAGGCATTTCTAAAAAAAGTAGTTTTATCCAGTTATCTATAGAACTCAATTGGGAGACGACAGCAATATAATCTGCTAAACATCATGAATTGTTGTTAAGAAGGCCTTCAGATTTGCAGCCTTTTTCCTTACCGTACCACCAATAGATTTTTACTCTCTATGCAGCACCCCTGAATGGGTGAACCGTTTTGCTATATATTTTTGGAACAGAAATCCATTACTGATCCTCTAAGGAGGATTACATAAGGATATCTCCAGAGTGCATGGTAACCTGCTGAGTGTACTGTGTTTTTATTACAGATAATTGCAGGACTGTACAGTAGATGATTTAATTGAACGCTTAAAATTCCAACGCGATACATAAGGAACAGCTATATTTGAAACGGGTCAACAGAAACCTCAAACGTGTACAAAGGTGTGGACAATTCAGTGTACTCTGAAGCTCAACACACTCAACACCGACCCAAAACATTTCAGAGGTACGGATCGTTCCCAATATGGCAACCCCCCGCAGAAACCAGCGGTGTGGGTGTTGTCCTTGGACCTGATAATCACTGGCACTGATTCTGTTATCAACTAAGCAGGAAAGGCTGACAGGAAAGCTTAAGAGCAACTGGTGTAATCTTCCAAATAAATCCAGAGCCTGCTGGTTTTCGGGTTTTACCTCAGACATAATTTCACTCACTTGGTATATACTAGGTCTGAATAAGTCTCTGAAAAGAGGGTTGCAATGAAAAAACTATGTGGAATTGGCTTTGAGTTTAAGGGCCACTAACACATACTGATTTAAAACGATGAGTAATACTGTTTAAGTTCCCGGTACACCATCCAAACCATTCCTCACCAAACAGAGATATTTAAAGCTTTTCTGAACCAACTTTTACAACATGTAATGGTCTATAACAGCTCTTTCCATTTTTTTTTTGCATAACTAGTTGAACATATGAAGTTGACAGACCAAATCAACTGATGATAATTTTGAAAGAAACTGATTTTGATGTCTTTGTTTTAGAAATAATGTAACGGTTTGCATTACCCATGACTAATAATGTAAATAGACAATATAAAATAAACACATCCAACAGTTTTTAAATAAAGCATCATTTACAATGTTCAAGAACAAACCATGAACAGCAACTATCCAGGAGGACAACTCCTGGCTATAATTTGTCTGTATGCTAGCCCCCTCTGGTGGTGGTAAATATCATTGAAATATCTGCCTACTTGTGTGAAATTGCTTTATATATTGTATTTGCTATAGAAAAGTATAGCTATGGTTGAGTGCCATACTACAAGCAGATTTGAGCTTTACTTAACTGAATGTTTTCAGAGAAAAAGTCTACAACGGCACCTTTTTTTGCATAAAAGCTAGTTGTACATATTTTGTTACAAGATCACAATGTAATGGTTTGATACAGTGCTTTCATAAATTCTGTTGTTAAGTATTATGAATTATTGCTTGGCTGATCCAATTCAGTGAAAGTCTGCCGATTCAGACCAGTTTATTAATATCATTATCTCTCAGTTTCTGCTCATTATCAAAGCAACCAGCAGGCACACAGAGGTGGGTTGCTTTATTTAATAAAAAAGGACAGACGTTACTGGATTACGGCAACTATTTAAAGGGTTACTCCACCCAAGGTCACACAACATATAAAAACATTGTTGCATAGTAAAAAGAATTGCATTTTTCTGCATCTCGTTATAAATAATTTCTTTGCAAGCAACACAAAGAATGTGTTGAATACATATTTTTGAGACTCAAATTGGCTACAGAATTCACAATGCAAAGGGGCCCCTTGGATGAGACAAGATTAATATATACCTCATTAAAATATACCTCATAAAATATACCTCATTAAAATATACCTCATAAAATATACCTCATAAAATATACCTCATTATTATATACCTCATTAATATATACCTCATTAATATATACCTCATTATTATATACCTCATTAATATATACCTCATTAAAATATACCTCATTAAAATATACCTCATTAAAATATACCTCATTAATATATACCTCATTAAAATATACCTCATTAATATATACCTCATTAATATATACCTCATTAATATATACCTCATTAATATATACCTCATTAAAATATACTTCATTAAAATATACCTCATTAATATATACCTCATTAATATATACCTCAGTGGCTAAGAAGCTCAGTGGCTATGTTTTCACTCAGCACACTATAGTGATATATAAGTTAATGCTTAGGTAGCAAGAAAAAATACAAACTATACTTTGAAATGAAACATTTTGGACACGTTCTATTGTTATAATATGACCTAAACGAACTGCATTATATTTAGGGTGAACGCATAGCATGTCTAATGTAGAGATTGTGCTTTTTGCTCAAATCTGCATACATCGGGTTGCTGTGGGCAATGTCAGAAATGGAAAGCTGAGTGAGGCACTGCAACTGTTTAATAGTAGTTAGAGGGAAAAGAGTTATCAAATCTGACATGGTGTTATTCCCCAATCTACATTAACTTGACTGGTGGACTACTGACCATTTAGAAGAGTGAATTCACTTATAGTCTGCTTATTCAATAACTCTCAAAGTAGTTATGTAGAACACCTGTAATGTGGCGTGGACTGGAGTGAAGAAACTGGAGTGAAGAAACGGGAGTGAAGTAACTGGAGTGAAGTAACTGGAGTGAAGTAACTGGAGTGAAGAAACTGGAGTGAAGAAACGGGAGTGAAGTAACTGGAGTGAAGTAACTGGAGTGAAGTAACTGGAGTGAAGTAACTGGAGTGAAGAAACTGGAGTGAAGAAACGGGAGTGAAGTAACTGGAGTGAAGTAACTGGAGTGAAGTAACTGGAGTGAAGAAACTGGAGTGAATAAAGAGTGAATAAACTAGAGTGAATAAACTAGAGTGAATAAACTAGAGTGAATAAACTGGAGTGAATAAACTGGAGTGAATAAACTGGAGTGAAGAAACTGGAGTGAAGAAACGGGAGTGAAGTAACTGGAGTGAAGTAACTGGAGTGAAGTAACTGGAGTGAAGAAACTGGAGTGAATAAAGAGTGAATAAACTAGAGTGAATAAACTAGAGTGAATAAACTAGAGTGAATAAACTGGAGTGAATAAACTGGAGTGAATAAACTAGAGTGAATAAACTAGAGTGAATAAACTGGAGTGAATAAACTGGAGTGAATAAACTGGAGTGAAGAAACGGGAGTGAAGTAACTGGAGTGAAGTAACTGGAGTGAAGTAACTGGAGTGAAGCTTCATGGTAAACAAGCTGTGAGGTTCTTTCACTAGCATTGCATTCTTTAGCCATTGGCAATCCCAATGCACAAAGATACAGCCCATTACATGTCAATGATTGAACACCTCACATCACTATGAGATCTTCAGATAGAACCTTTTACACAGTAACAACAGGCAGTTTCTTTATATGCTTCCAGTCTATTGAACTGTGAGGGAATGGCATTCACATGTATAGTCATGTGAAAAGTAAGTAGACACCCCGGGAAGTCGTCTTTCATATACACTGTACATATTAGGACATATGCCTACTGCTGATCCACTCTGCTCCAACGCCCCTATCTCTCCCTATCTCTCTGGGGCGGAGCCTCCCTCTGCTCTGGTGCCATGTCCTGCTTCAGGGGCGGAGCCTTCACCTGACCATATTACTTTATCAGTAGAGCATTAACAGAGATATGTATTTCTTTCATTAAGTTTTGAACTTAATGAAAGTCTGTACACTGCCAAAAAACTGGCTATTGATTTTGTAATTTGCACGTGTTTTGTAGCACTAGAAGCAAATCTTTGCCTTTTTGTTCATGAGATGAAACAATTTGAAGTGTACTTGTAACCTAATTGCATGAAGAAATTACATGTATGTTTCATTTCATAGCAGAAATGGTTTCAAAGTTACATTTTTAAAATGTAAAAATATGTCAAATGTAAACATATAGCCAAAATATAGATGTGTCCATATACATGTACTAAATGTTATTTTATGATCAATTGATTCCAAGGGAGAGAAAGCAATTGAAGGCTGAATAGACATGTTGAAATGGAGATAGAGAAGTCACAGAGATGTATTTTCCTCAAACATAACTGACTGTATAGGCTTCACTGAATCCACTGCAATTCATTTGATTTGAACACTGCTAGTGTCAAACAAACCGCATAAAAAACATTACAAGAATTCACAAGTGGACAGAGTTAATTAAAAAAGAGACTGTGTAGAGCCCCTTTGGTTTTACTAGAGTTCATGTAAGGGTTTATTTCCAGAATTGACAGGGCAGCGCCAGGAAAACCTCAGTTATGTCTTGCTCGTTGGGTCGGTCCACAGACACAGCGCTTTCTTTCTCTTTCTCTCGTCTGGAAGCTGTGGAGATGGAATCCAAATATTTTCAACGTTTCTGGGAATCGTGAATGTATAAGTAAACGACTGTATGCTGTCTGCTCAATATCACAAAACAGCTAGATTAAACCATTCAGTGACATACATCTCCGTTATGTAAACATGTTCACTCAAAAAAACGAACATTTTTTTTCATAAAAAGTCTTTAAAAACATTTTTTATTCAAGCCAAGTACGAAGTCTGCAAAAGATGCAGTTCTATCATATGTATTCTACAATATAATTAATTCCAAACAGATGATAGGCTAGCCAAATTACTTAGCCGACTTTGACTTGCTAACACTTCAGCAACGGCAGTAATAGCCGGTTTGGCACTCAGCCAGTTCAGGAAAAAAGCAGATTTGTGCTGAGGACTGGGAGAATAGCCTGTCAGGAAAACCCACTTCTGGCCCTTTTGTACACCAAAGCAGCGGACCGAACAAAGGCTTATTGAGAAATCTCCCAGAAGCCTGTGCTGTTGGAATGGAATGCTGCTTTCTTGTGTGACCCGGCAGTGGAGCTCTGTATTCACACCATCAGTCCTTCTTGTCTACGCTTGCATCAATTAAAACAATTAGTCTTAGTTACACAGACAGGCAATGGCCTGGTCATTATTGCTGTCAACACATGGAGACGACACATCAGACAAATTACTTCATTATGCTTGTGACTATTTGCGTGTTTGTCCTCAGGATTAGCAGTTTCAGGCTCTCTGATCTGCAATGTGATCATTGATTCGTCTTGATGTTTTTCAGTTACCAGAAGTTCCCAGACTCACCAACCAAAATGTGTCAATATATTAGTTTAGCATTTGATTTCTGAGAAATAGAAGTACTAATTGACTCAGTGTTGTAGGGCAAGGAGCGATTTACATTTTTGGAGTGCCAACAGTCTTTGCTACACTCTTGAACCGACTGAATTGACTGTCAAGTTTGTGTTGGTAGTGGTGAAGTCTGCGTTGGAAAACTCGGCAATTCCTGTCCAACATCAGCGACCTCAACTCCTGAACAAAACTTGACTTAATTCAAAACTACAGGTGCATACAAGTGTTAAATAAATATTAATTCATTCATTAACTGAGATTTGGCAAATTAAATGGTAGGATGAACCTCGGAACAAAGATTTGTCATATCATTTGTCATTTTTACAGAGAGCCAGAGAGTTAACTCATGACTGGCCTTCCTCTATCATGTTTGGCAGAACAATGCAATTTACCTTAATTTACGATACAACATTGCCTATTCTGCCTTATTGCCAGCCCTGTCTGCTTTTATAGGCGATGAAAACTTTGCCTGGTTTACTTTTTTTACTTAGTAGGGATACATTTTCGAGCTCAAAGCTGTGTAAAGCAGGTTGCTATGACAACGCACAAATCAAGTCCACAAGCAGGTGGGAACTGAGAAAGGCAGGATGTGCTGCGGTTCATCATTGGTTAATGAAGGAATAGCAATATTAATCAGGAAATTAGAAGGATATTAAACAGACTGTGACCTCAGGTACTTTTAAGCAAAAGTATAACTGTCTGTCTAAATACTGGACGCAGCCCCCTCATATTCATTGAACTCATCAGACCATGAAAAATTATTTATGTGGTCCAAAGAGTTTGTAAGCTCATAAAATATTGACCCGGCAAAGCCAACTGAGTGGCTCCTCTTTTGGTTCCTTCATCAGTTCAGACCTTGCATTAACCTATAGGCATTGTATACAAGGATTTGTTTTTGTTGTTTGCTCTTTGGGGTTTGGAGGCTGGGTATCTGCATTAAGCACTTTGTGACAAACGCTGATTTAAAAATAGCTTCATAAAATCATTTGAGTGATTAGTAGGAATAATAATGTCTGCACTATTAAGTGATTTCACAGATGGACCAACTGGAAGTTTGATCATGGGATATTTTCGTTTAGCTACAAATGTCAAAGGCTTTTAAGGGGCAGGCTTGGATAACCAACAGTTTTAACAAATTGTTACGCAGAAAAATATTTTAAATGTATAGGAGTAAATAAAACCACATGCACTGCCACTTTAAAACTCTGAAAACATGTTGAACATTCTGAAAAAATACCTTTAAAAATGGAGAGAGCCTCACCGTGCAGTCATATAACTTATCTGAAACAGTGAGATTTTAGAGAGAGATCTCAAAGTAATGCAATAATATTTGGACATTTCCAATAGTGCCAACCGGTTATTTGATTGGTTGCTCTAGATGTCCACCAGTAGCCCGTTTTTCCTATTATATTGTGGCATGTGAAAATACTGTTAATTCTTACCTAACGTGTGCGCTCTTGGATGGAGACACCGGATCTGGGAATGGCAGCGCGCATTTTCCGTGCCAGTGCGTACTTGTGTATAACCTGGAGGCCAAGGGCCAATAAAATGGGTACTGGTAGTAGTCGAGGGAAGGTGGCGCCTGCGATTGCCTGCGAGAAAAGTGCATTCAAAACAGAAGACATCGTGGCTGTTCCGATTGAAGGAAATCATTGCAAAACCTTAAAGATACAAACAATTACAAACGCCAGTGTGTCTCGAAACAGAACTGAACCAGACTGCCACATTGGAGAGCATGATTCTGAATTTGAGGATGACTTGGACAGGGACCTGGATGGAGTCCTGGAGAAATATGAACATCTGGAAGTGCGCTCGGAGAAGAAACATTGTCCAAATAACACTTATGGTTTAGTTATTTCTAGACCAGTCGACTATGACATTGTCGTCAATTCCCCCGATCACTTGCAAAGTTCTGTAATGTCGGACGGGATGGAGATGGAGATGCGTAAAGAACACGGTCCTGCAGTCAACGAGAATATATGCATTCGAGTTCGGAATCGCTTTTGCAAATCTACACAAATGCATATTCTAAAGGGAACTCGAAAACAAGTAAGAATATTATTTTAAATAATTATGACTAGTTGTAGTTATAACATGATTATGCATTATTTTGCTGTTTTCTCAAATGATGGAAGTATGCACACTAGATGATTCGTGATTAAACATTTCTATCTGCTTCGAACACTCTCTCTAGGATTTGACATCAGGGACTGTTATAGAGACTATGCCAACACAGTCGTAAGTCTCTTGCTCTTATGTTGTTTATTTATCTTTAACTGTGTCGCACGCACACCACTTCTGTAGTAAGCGACTAGGCAATATTAAATTCAAGCCATTTTGTTTTTGTCAAATAATTGTATTATTGTGGCAAATGTTCTCTTTCAATATGAAATCATGCTATGAGAGAAGATTGTGATACAATATTTTGTTAGAAACCGGTGGAATGAATCCTGAATGCTGATTGGCTGATGGGTATGTTTAAGCAATAAAGCAGGTGGACGAGTGGTGGTATATGTCCAATATGTCACGCAAATAGAGTAGTACAAAGTGATGTGGTGTCGTGCCAGTGGAATCCAGTCTTGTGTCAACCAATTGGCTGGAATTCTGATATGAGATCAGAAACAACAGGTAAAACAAGCAATCATATTCAGGATTTAAGCACCTGGTTTGTAATACTAATATTTAATAACAATCTTAATTGTGGCATCTGTGGTTATGAAGTCACACCTTAAGACCATCACTGATCCAGTACTAGACCCATCGCATGTGCAGTTTGCCTACAGAGCCAACAGGTCTGTGGACGACACGATCATCAAGGTTCTCCACTTCATTCTCCTGTGTTTTAACCCCCGGGAACTCCACAATGTGTTGGACAGCTATTAGCCATGGTGTTCCTATGAACGAATCATAGCCGTACATTACACTACTGCATGCGTTTTTTCATTTGTAATTAATTTACTATTTAAATGCATGTATTTCATCCACAGTGTTGTGTCTGTTCTTGCTATTTATATAATTGCCATTTATCTCTGTTCCTCCCCAGAGTCCCTAACAAAAGCCAAGGCTCCTCTCTCTCCAAGCCTGTCATCCGGTATAATGACTCAGAAGTGAACCTCATGGAGACCAGAGAGAGAGAGTTTGGTTGACTTTACAGCCACATGACTTTACAGGAGAGCCTGGTGGCAGATCACCAACAGATCTAGTGATACGTGGTGATGTCTTTATAACTGTTTGCGGTATAGTCATTGATATAACAATATTAAACTGTATTCATATAGTTACCTTTGACCTGTGTGGGCCTGCGCCTATTTTGTTATTGCTTTATAAGGTATGTGGCATTATCTAAATGTCATAAAACACAATTTGGGAAGTATTCAGAGCCCTTCACTTTCTCTTTATTTTGTTCTGTTAGTCCTTAATATTAATTAATATCTATTTTTTATCAAAGGACACAGGATGCATCTGAACTCAATTTGGAGTGTTGTGGCAAAGGAGCTGATTATTTAGAAAAATTAGAGTTTTTTATACATGTACATTCACAAAAATGCACATTTAAATAAAATGTGTATGTAATGTTTTGTCCGGGCAGTGCTGTATTTAGGCATGGGCTTCTAGGACAGATTTAAGTTATATATATATATATCAGTTAAATGAGGTTGTCTATTTGCCTGCTAAAGATGTCTGTGTGTTTTGTGGTCTACCAGTAACGGAGCTTGTGTGTTTTTACAAAACATACGGAGTGACTGCCAATTAGTACTTTTTTTGACAACTGTGCTTCACTTAGTTTTTTTCTGATTGTGATTGTTTTTATGTAGATTTATGACCCCCCCCCACATTTTTTTTATATCAAATCAACAAATAAGTCAAACATACTGTATATATACTTTCACCCAGGATATCACCAAGGACAGCATTGTCTGTAAATGAATGATATTATTATCCAGACAGCCATTATTTTGTAATGTGGAATTCAACATAATGTCAGCCCTGAAGTGCTATAAAAATACCCTGATGATTCAAAACATTATGACACTATCTAGCAGCTTGTTGTCTCCACTGTGGTTCCTAGTTCCGTCACTCCGCAAGTTTGCTGTGTGCACGTATACATGGCCGTCCACATGATGTGAATGGAAATCATTAGACCATCAAGGTCCAGATAGTTCATGATGTGTTCCCTCATCGTTGTATATATATTACTTTAGGCAATGTTCTTGGATTTTCTGTTAAGAGTAAAATGCTGAGTGCTAAGGTGAAAAGCTATGGGCCTGCTTTAATTCTCAATGGAAATGTGAATTCTTCAGTGAAGGCTGTTGAAAGTACGTGGGAGTGTTTTGTGTTTACGTTTCATTTCCGTAGCACAATTCCTGTGGTCTCTTCTCCCCTTTTCAGAAGGACTGCCAGAATGGTTCAGTGGTTTTCAATGTGGCCTCTTTGGCAAATCTCTTTCCAAAAATAGTGAAGAATCCTACTTCAGATATGCAGTTCTACTGCCTCACTGTGGTGGTATACATGAAATGCACACAAGCCCACCTGACCACTTAAAGGTACAGTATACTTAAAGGCAAGCAGTGTCCCGGCCAATTTGTACAACAACCAAGACCATTCGACCGTGAATCACAAGGTAGATTGGCGATTTGACGTTGTGGCTACCACATAGTAACAGGGCAAATGGTTAAGATTAGACAAAATTATTTAAAATTAGGTTAGGTTAATAAGCCGAGTCGGATGCTTTTGATGTTAAAAAGCCATTTCAAACGTACATTGTCTTGTTTGGATGAAAGAATGATCGAGATCTTAACCCCCATAACCAGACAAACAGTCTATTACATCTTTTACACTCAAGAGTCTGATTTGAATGATATGCCTGCCAATTGTAGAATGATAATCAACACTGATGTTGGGACACACTTTGAAGTGAATTAATAGTGGCAATTAAAACAAACGAGTGTTGTGATGTGTTATGTTATGTAGTTATTCTTCAGGTATTATCGAGCTCCATTTAATGACAGTCAACAACAATACGCTTCTCTCTCGTGCTACTCCAAGGTAAAGACAAGTTGTGGTCAACACAAAATAAATGTATTAGTGTGTATATGTGTGTGTATGTTTAGATGCACATTTATGATCACAATACACTACTGTTGCCGTTATAGTATTGGAATGTTCATAAGGAGATTTAGATGTTTACTGAATCTTAAAGAAACAAGCCTGTTAAGGTGTTTTACTGTGTAATTACCAATTCACCTTGTAATGAGTCGCTACATACAGACATAGAGACTACTCTGACAGGATTATTAGACAGGTTAGCTGTTATTACCATTATAACATGCTATTTTATTCGATAAAGTGGTCACAGTGGCATACATAAACACCCCACAGAGGGCATGCTAAATGCAACTGCAGGGCTTTTAAACGTATTTTGAGCAATGCCAGTGTTCATTGTTCCATCTCCCTGAGGTGCAGTTATTGCTCATCCTCTGGCGGGGGAACAGGCGGTGGAGTGGGGCACTTCCTGCTCACCTTAGAATACAATGGATTCCACCCCATGTCGCTCAAACTCTTCTTTACTACCTGTTTCATATTGAGGTCAATCCCCTCCTCCGTCCCGCTGACTGTGGTTATTGGCTCGTTATCGGTTGCCGTCTGTTTTTGGACCAGTTTAGTTATGCTTTCGTAGTAGTGGAAGGTCTTGTCTTCTGTGACGGTGGTTGGTTCTGCAAGCCGATCTATGATGTTAGAGCTGAACCTCACAGGGGCCTCAGGGAGGTCCAGATCCTTCTTTATGAGGAGGCTGAAGGGATCAATGGGGATATTGGAGGGGTCAATCTCATTTATGGCGGGGATATTGGAGGGGTCAAACTCATCCATGACGGGGATATTGGAGGGGTCAATCTCATTTATGGCGGGGATATTGGAGGGGTCAAACTCATCCATGACGGGGATATTGGAGGGGTCAAACTCATTTATGGCGGGGATATTGGAGGGGTCAAACTCATCCATGACTGGGATATTGGAGGGGTCAAACTCATCCATGACGGGGATATTGGAGGGGTCAAACTCATCCATGACGGGGATATTGGAGGGGTCAAACTCATCCATGACCGGGATATTGGAGGGGTCAATCTCATCCATGACGGGGATATTGTACGGGTCAATCTCATCCATGACTGGGATATTGTACGAGTCAAACTCATCCATGACGGGGATATTGTACGGCTCAAACTCATCCATGACGGGGACATTGTACGAGTCAAACTCATCCATGACGGGAATATTGTACGAGTCAAACTCATCCATGACGGGAATATTGTATGGGTCAAACTCATCCATGACGGGGATATTGGAGGGGTCAATCTCATCCATGACGGGGACATTGTCCGGGTCTATATCATTCAGACTAGGGATATTGAGTGGGTCAATGTCATTTGTGAGGTGGGCATTGTCTTTTCTCAGTCCGTTCATGGTGAGAGCATCTACTGGTGCAAAGCTGTTCAGAACGGGCGTATCTACTGGTGGAAGTTGGCTCCCAATGAAGACGTCCATATATTCAGGGTTGTTTACAAAGAGGGAAGCAGACGCAGGTGCGGCGTTTGGCACATCCACACGCTCTAGACTGTTTATGGCGGGTGGCCCCCAGAAGCCATCTGGGGCATCGGGGATACGTTCAAGGTCTTCAACACGGCTAACGACAGGAACATCCTCAGGTCGAGGGCTGAACGAATTGGGAGGTTCAGACTTCACTGGGTTTTGAACCTCCACCACGGATAAGGGGTCTGGAAGAGAGCGGACCTCGGGGATGGAGTTCCGGACTTCACTCGGGTCACCTGTAAAAGAGACGAAGAATAGAAACGATTCACTCAACCAATAGCTTATCCGAAGAGAGACGGAGCCCCGTGCACGTTCTGAAGTATACGTGGGCGGATGTGAGATAGCATACCCGTGTTGACAGTTGGGGTGGGGCGAGGAGATACTGTCATCCTTCCATCAGACGGTCCATTGGCGATCTGCGAGGGATCTGGAGAATTATGAGCAGGGCTGTTTAAACCTGCGGTTATATGTGCCTCGGGCACGATTCTCTTTATGCGAAGGTCTGACGATTTAGTGAAAACCGTGAGGAGAGGTAGTGAGAGATAAAAGGCGTAATCTGGCGAAGGAAAATGCTCTAGAACACGCATTCCACATGTTATCCGTTATCCGAGACTGAACTCCGTCCACGGAGCAGATGAAGATAATACACACTATATAACAGCCATTCAATCAGATCTGAAGGTAGTCTGGCTTATGGCTGAGAATGTAAACAAAGAAGGGTAACGGTTTGGTTTCCAACCTGTCTCGTCTTTTCCGATGTCATTAATCATGGGGTTGGTTCTTGCAGCCATGGCATCTTCCAGCTTCACCTGTCATTACAAACACAACGGTAATGACATAACATCATTTCATTATTTCTCTAGACAAAGCACTTTCAATAAATTCTATGCAAAAGCTAGTCTTACAGTCAACGTTTGTCAGGAATGAGTATGACATTTGGAGGCTTTGGAGAAATTGATGTAGAATCATTATTTATTCACTAATCCATTTAAGGCAGTCATTCAATAGAAATAAGGCTAGCCAATTATCTTGAATTCTTTGCCGCAAAGCAAAACGTTACTTCCAACCATCATCGTCGACAAAGATGGCCTTATAAATAATATGAGTGTAACGTGTGGTGTTTGTTGGGTACTGCACCGTCTGGTTTCGGGTGTTCCACTTCCTGGTTTCTAGTAAACAGCTGGGTGTAATGTTGTCATTAGTTCGGGCTATAAAGGTTTTCTAGGAAGTCACCTCGGTGCTTATCATTGTTTGTTATATGTCACATGATAATTAGAGGTGAGTGTTATCTGGGGACAACCGTGGTGTGTGAATGTTTTATTATAAGACGCTATACGCGCACTATCATTTGCAGTTTGCACCAGTTAGTCCTTTTTCCGCCGTACTCGGTTTGTTTTATGTTCGGTTGTTGTGATTAAACATAATCGAAACGGATCTAAGACTCTGCACATGGCTTTCACCGCACTACGCCGCTCCATCCGTGACAGAATGATAAGCCACCCAAGAAGCCCGCAGAGCCGGACGGTGAGTGGATTCCTCGGAGGGGCAAGCTATAGCGCTCCGAGGTATGAAGCTCACCGTCAACCCACGGAGCAGCAGGAGCAGCGCTACACCTGGCAGGGTGATTGGGGGTCCGACTCCCTCTCCTCGGATGATGAGGAGGCGGTCTACGAGCGAGTGGAGGAGGACTCCCTGGAAGACGCCCTGCTATGGGATCCCGTCCTCAGTCGACTAGTCCCCGCAACATCGGACGTCGGCTGGGGCGGGCAGAAGACACCGCCCACTGTTCCGGGGCTGCAGCCAGGGCCAGCAAGAGCCCTGGAGCTACAGCCACTACCCCCGCCGTGGGAAGACCCTTTTCTGCCGCCGACGTCAGGGACAGAAAAACCCCCGGAGGGGTTGGATGACCAGCCCTCTGCCATTATTAGGACGTGGTGGAGGACATGGCTGGACTTACAGGAGCCAGCGCCTGAGATGGTCGCCACCACGCCTGCGCCTGAGATGGTCGCCACCACGCCAGCGCCCAAGATGGCTGCTGTCGTCCCGCCAGCGCTCAAGATGGCTGCCGCCGTCTCGCCAGCGTCCACGATGGCTCCCGCCGTCACGCCAGCGCCCAAGATGGCTGTTGCCGTCACGCCAGCGCCCAAGATGGCTGTTGCCGTCACGCCAGCGCCCAAAATGGCTGCCGTCGTCCCGCCAGCGCTGAAGATGGCTGCCGCCGTCACGCCAGCGTCCACGATGGCCCCCGCCGGCACGCCAGCGCCCAAGATGGCTGTTGCCGTCACGCCAGCGCCCAAGATGGCTGTTGCCGTCACGCCAGCGCTCAAGATGGCTGCCGTCGCCACGCCAGCGCCCAAGATGGCTGCCGCCGTCACGCCAGCGTCCACGATGGCCCCCGCCGTCACGCCAGCGCCCAAGATGGCTGTTGTCGCCACGCCCGCGCCCAAGATGGCTGCCGCCGTCTCGCCAGCGTCCACGATGGCTGCCGCATCGCCGCCCACAATGGCTGCCGCATCGCCGCCCACAATGGCTGCCGCATCGCCGCCCACAATGGCTGCCGCATCGCCGCCCACAATGGCTGCCGCATCGCCGCCCACAATGGCTGCCGCATCGCCGCCCACGAGGGCCGCGCCACGACGACGCTCACGATGGCCGCCGCCACGACGACGCTCACGATGGCCGCCGCCACGACGACGCTCACGATGGCCGCCGCCACGACGACGCTCACGATGGCCGCCGCCACGACGACGCTCACGATGGCCGCCGCCACGACTACGCTCACGATGGCCGCCGGCTGGACTGACCCTTTGGGGTTGACTGTGGGTCTTCTCCTGTTGCTCCCTTGTGTTCTTTGATGTTAGTTTGGCTATCTGGGAGCTAGCCGTTAAATTGGGGGTACTGTAACGTGTGGTGTTTGTTGGGTACTGCACCGTCTGGTTTCGGGTGTTCCACTTCCTGGTTTCTAGTTCACAGCTGGGTGTAATGTTGTCATTAGTTCGGGCTATAAAGGTTTTCTAGGAAGTCACCTCGGTGCTTATCATTGTTTGTTATATGTCACATGATAATTAGAGGTGAGTGTTATCTGGGGACAACCGTGGTGTGTGAATGTTTTATTATAAGACGCTATACGCGCACTATCATTTGCAGTTTGCACCAGTTAGTCCTTTTTCCGCCGTACTCGGTTTGTTTTATGTTCGGTTGTTGTGAATAAACATAATCGAAACGGATCTAAGAATCTGCACATGGCTTTCACCGCACTACGCCGCTCCATCCGTGACAATGAGGTATTGTTAAGATGACATAACACTGTGTTTGTTGTCCAACTGAAACACCTGAAGTTGTTTTGATACGGTTCTGGGGGAGAACGTAATTTGCATTGATGAACTGTTCACTTTTTTTTGACCAGCTGTCCTAGAATGGAAGTAAGCTGTAAACTATTCAGAGCCAGATGTTATAGTGACTATATGGAAGCTAAACCTCAGTAAAAGGGACATGACAGCAAGGTTTGGAGATTTCCGAAAAGCACCAAAGGTCTTTCGGACTGTCATGCGGACTGTCATGTGCTTTTACTCACGGTTGGCTTCAGTCTGGCTATCATCAAAGTCTGATTGGTGCAGATATCTTTCTACTCTGTCAGAGTGGTCATTGGGTTCTTGATCACCTTCCATACTAGAGGGCAACCTGCTCTATGAACAATGTTGTTGGCTTTCTTCTGTTTAAGAGTGATGGAGACAATTGTGTTTTCCTGGGCATTTCCTTGCTACAGTAATGTAGCAAAAGTGAACGAGTCTGACTACTTTCTTAATGCAGTGAACGTCATTACAACATAAGACCTACTCAGGCAATCTTGTTCCTCTACTGGTTGGACGAGTCAACAGTCTGTAGCCAATAAAAGAGCACCCCTCTCTTGTCAGAGACCAAATTCCTTTTTGTTAATTGTACTGTTGCACTCAACTAAGTTTAAAATGTATGCTTAAGAAAATGATATTCATATATACACATAATAAACATATTTGACTGCTGTTAATGTTCCTCAAGTTGTGTCTGCCTAAAAAGAAAGCCAACTTGGAGTTATTTTGATGGAATGTAGCTGTGCAACAATAAAGCACAGTGAAACATTTTAAAGAATGTGGTATCACTTGTGAAACAGACTTCAACCGCCTGGGGTATTTCCGATTCCATTCCATTGTGGACGGCCTTTATTATATTGCTTTGCTACGTGCACAAATCAAACGCGAACAAGACTTTGCGTTCCGAGTCCACCAAATGCATACGCATTTTACCATAACTTGTTCCAGTCCATCGTCTTCTATGGTAGTCACACATGTGCATTGCAAGGCTTTGGAGTGAGATGGCATCACAAGTTATTTTAACTTTCTTTTGTTGCTCTATCAGCGTGTTGATCGCTATACGGACATCAGTGCAAATCTAGTGTAGGCTAATATGATCTCTTGCTCTAAATATTCTAAATATTGACCATGGAGAGCGAGGGAGGTACTGGCACGTTCTTAAAAAGTGTTTTAGTTATTACTTTTAATATTGACCAGAAAATCAAATCTCTTTTGCTCAAACACCTTAATTTCGACTGCTCCGATACGGTACTCCAAATACACAGAAGCTATGTCCTACCACACGCATGTACATTGACCGCCTGCTGCATTGACAGTAAATAATATCCGGCGTAACGCAATGTATTTGGAAGCCAATGCTTCTAAGCATTGCTCCCTCCCTCTCTCCCTTCACCTCATTGACCCCGTGAACTTCTTTGCTTCCTTAGTATATCTCTACCTCCGTTCGGCCCGACTGTCTGAGCCCAAACCCGGTCCAGGTTGTAAGCCCGGACATAGCTGGCATTATTCTTGTCACCTGACCCGTCTCTTACCACTCTGATCAGGTTTGACTGGCTTCTATCGTCCCCTTTTTCGTCGTTCTCCTTGAGCTCAAAGGAATGCCTGTAAGAAGAACACGATAGTGGGTTGGAAAATTACAACAAATACAGTTTGTGCTGATACAAGACTACTATATCATGTCTAAAGATTGCTCTACACTATCTTGCAAAATTCCAAAAACATTACTGACTATCTAGGTTAAGTCTTAAAAATGATTTTGCTTTTGAACAAACTACACATAAATACATTACAGCAATAGTGTAGAATAGTGTAATTTTGAAACGGTTTATTTAATAGGGCCTTTTGTATGGTGCGTACGTCTTTCTACATAATTGTTCAAGTGCCTGGTGAAACTTTCTTGCCAGGCCATCAGTTTTTTCTGACTTGAAGGCTTTAGACACCTGTGTCCCCCCTCACCGACACACACACTGTACATTCTATTCTGTTGTCACTCAGTGAGGGAAGGGGAGGAGTTAACGAGTCGTGCATTGTTTTAAGGAATTTTTAACATTGAAGGCAGGATTCCACACAGTGCCTCGTTAAACAATGAAGCCCAGGTGGGTAGGCACAATGCAATGCGGAAATATTCCATTCTTATAAGAGCATTGGTATGACAGACCTGTAACCAATATTACTTCAATAGTAAGCAAGTGATTTTGATTCATAACCGTGGTGTACAGTAATGGTCATGTGACTCTGGCATATAGGAAACATGTAGATCTGATTTTGATATACCATATTAGAGTGGTTTTAGCTCCTGGACTAACACTTTGGCACTATCAAATCATTGGAGTCATGCGTTAAATGCAGACATAAGTATCTCAGTGTGTGTGTCTGTGTCTTCTCTCTATCATGCCGGAAAAGTGAAAAACAAATGTTCCTCTCTCAGACAATGAGTAAAGAGCATACGTGATTTACTAATGGTATGGACCCATGCATAATTTACATGAGGTGATTGGATTTGCCCCGTAATCGGGAGAGGGGGGGAGAAGCTTCCTCATACTATATGAATTCCTGGAGCTGCCAAACCTGAACAGTCCGTGTAATCAAGAATGTGTGTGGGTGTCACAGAGAAACTCGAGTTAACAACTACCTACGGTACGAACCGAAAGAAGAAACGTTCAAAAAGTCAGTTTCTATTTCAGGTGAAATCAATTAGAATAATAATCACAATTGTGCACGCTACGAGGATCCCTGCGTACATATGGCTATTCTACATCACTTTGTCTGTTGCCCCCAACCTGCCACGTTGAGCCCCTTGTTCGTAAAATGCTCTGTTATGCAACATGATGTGCCACTGACCTTTCACAGTTGGTGCAGAGGGCCAGAAGGATGACAGACAGGAGGACGAATACAGAGAACACGACAAACTCCGCCGGGAAGAACCCCGGGTCTGCTGTCGCCCACGACCCCATGACTTCTCCCACCGGCGCCATGGCAACCGCTGCTGTAGTCGGACAAGGTAAGAGAGGTAGATAGGAAAGGAGAGAGAGAGCGAGAGAGAGAGAGCGAGAGAGAGAGAGAAGAGAGGTAGATAGAAAAGGAGAGAGAGAGCGAGAGAGAGAGAGTGGGCAAATGCATGCTTTCAAGTGTGCTCTGGTGAAATGAAAGCGTAGGAATATCTGCCGAGAGTGTTTCGTGTTTTTACAGTGGAACCTCTGATGTTAACATAGCGTATAGCCGTGGTCACGTTTACAAGACCACAAAGAGTTGCGTGAACAGAGAGCACACATTTGTAGTGAAAAGATTGAGCGACACCCTTACTGGTTGAAGTAGCCGTGCTTGCATACTTATCTACTCAAGGCGGTTTTGTCTGCTTACTTATCCACTTGAGAGCGAATGGGCCGGGTTACACCCGTACATTACGCATGCTTTATCTTCATTTCTATAAGTCTGTGACAGTAGGAAAATAATCCGGCAGCAGCTGGAAACGTGTATTGTTGAGGGGATTATAGGTAATGGAAATGGGTGGATAGGTTGAAACTCCCAGGGAAAATTGAGTCTGCACGTTTAGGTGGAAATTAACCTGGAATACGTAAAACAAGCTTGCATTTAGAGCAGTGCTGGAACATTCCTTTAATAACTAGTTGTTAAATGTAAGTTACTTTGTCTGTACATAAACGTTGGATTCAAGTGTCAGATTCAAGCTAAATGGCACACAATTAGCCACATTACATAAAGAAAAGTGATTGATTTCAATTCCTGGGAGTATTATATTTCTATATTTCAATGTGTTTAAGAGAGAAATGCACAAACAGACAGCTTTCTCATTTGCACAGAAACTATGAAATAAAAAATAAAATGGAATTATGATAAACAAAGAACACATGTATTTAAAATGTACATTCAGTACAGATATTCTAAAAATAGCTGGTAATATACAGTAAATTCTGCTATTTTTT
The DNA here is from genome assembly GCA_029465975.1 of Dallia pectoralis. NCBI lineage: Eukaryota > Metazoa > Chordata > Actinopteri > Esociformes > Umbridae > Dallia > Dallia pectoralis. The sequence continues at coordinate 8,090,781 of CM055754.1, read as the reverse complement.
TTTTTAAAATGGTCTTACATACATACATTTATTATAATAATTTATTTAGGACTGTTATTATCACATAGTCCAAGTCCCTTATGTTAAAAATAACCTTATATAAATAATTTGAAAATACATATTTTGACAATCAATGAAAAATCAATGACCAATTGATTTGAGCCAATCAAAATGGACAGGAGTTGATTGAAAAACATTAGATTAAATGAAACACGCCTGTTCTCATAAACATGTGTGAATTCCACGGCTTCGAATGCAACTTACACTCTGTTACGAAAATCTAATGTATGTTTTCCTCCATGGGACAAATGGGGCACAACTGCAATCTTAAATACATATACAAACACACGCACTCTCTCTCTCACTCACTCACACGTGCCACAGGTTGTTTCGACCACACCTGAACATTCATGCTTCGAATACGTTTTAATGAACAGGTTTTTCTTGCTGCTTATGGGTAACAACGTAGCCTTAGGGAAGCAAATTATTTAATGAAAATGGAAGTTAGATGACAAAAAGTGTTTCCCAATCCTACTGTCAGAGCGCCACTGATTTCGGCACAAAAAAATCTGAATAACTATCTAAATCCTTCCTCCGAGTTGCATTTATTAACTTCAAGGATTTCGGCTAGTTTATTCATTGACAGCAATTCCATGAACACATAAAACAGACAGAGGGCAAATACAGAACCACAAGTGTGTGTTAAATTGTCATAAGGTACAGAATGTACTTTTTCGTACAGGCGGAGAAATCTTTGAGTCGTGAAACACACACACTTTCAAAAGGGTCTTGTGTTGATTTTTTTGTGTCAGTTCTAGAAATCACTATGAAACGGTTCTTACATTTTTTGCAAATGCCAATTGCAGAGTATCTCTAGCTGTGCAGGCGTTTGGAACAGATAAAAGGTCACTGCACAATAGTGTTAAACTAGCAGACATTTTATTAGGGGCCACAGCCCCAAACTGACTACGCTTTGACCAACGCTGCTCATTGGGTCGTGAGCACTGAGACAGTAGAAGAAAAGTGTAAATGAACGTAGAAAACCCAGTTGATAAAGTGACAAAAAGAGAGATGACAGACAACAGCCGGTATTGGCAATCGATAAGGTTTGAGGAGATACGAAAAAATGCAAACAAGCATACGCCGCGATTGGAGTATATCCTGTTATTAGGGTGTATACATGCCTAGAAATACACACACACTCACACACAGGTACTCACTGTCTATTTGAAGTCTTCTGCACGGTCAGACAGATTGGACCTCTTTACAGGTGATCAACAGACAGCAACACCTCCTTATCGAAATGTACCATGTCAGTAGTGTGTACTAGAGCCACTGGCTCACTCCATCTCCTCTCTCTCTCTCTCTCTCTCTCTCTCTCTCTCTCTCTCTCTCTCTCTCTCTCTCTCTCTCTCTCTCTCTCTCTCTCTCTCTCTCTCTCTCTCTCTCTCTCTCTCTCTCTCTCTCTCTCTCTCTCTCTCTCTCTCTCTCTCTCTCTCTCTCTCTCTCTACTGTTTTCTTTCTGCAGCTGTGACTTGGGCACTTCCTCATTCTCACCTCCTTCTCTCTCTCTCTCGTCCTTGCTTACTTGCTTAGCGGGACGTTCTTTATCTCTCTCATCTACCCTTATCACTCTCTAAATACAAATGTACATCTTCACAAGAGGTCTAAGAAGCATATATATATATATATATATATATATATATATATATCACTAATATAAACAAATAAGTTAGAATCAAAGATAATACCTATGCAGCACTTTACTTTCAACACTTTCAGTAGTTCAGTGTTAAAAGTACTTGATTTGCCGATAACTCATTTGTTAAGTAGAACTGTGTGACTGGCTTTCTTAAAATAGATGCAGTACCTGTAAGTCACTTTGGATAACAGTGTCTGCCTAAAAGCTAGTATGTAAACATTTCAATATCGATTGTATTGTTGAAGCAGAATTCGACCACTGTTGTTGTGTAATTGTTCTTCATGACACTATATAAGATGAGGCTACGTGCAGAAGCTGTTATAAACGGGTTACAGTTTGATGTCAACTGAAATATGCCAAGTGTGACATATCCCTGTCTGACACACACACGGACACGCACCTTGAGTCACGCATTCCACATTTTCTGGTCAGTCTACAAGTAGGGCTCAGTAAACCTGAGGGGTTGTCTGTGTGTGTTTGTTTACATTAGTGAATGAGGCAAGTGCCAGAATGTGTCATTTGCTTCCTGATAGAAACACAGTCACTTTGTGGTTTGTTCTTGTTTCCTAAGTGTTCATATCTGCTTCACAGCTCTCCCTGAATGAACTTGTAATGACAGTAGATAGCGCCACCAAATGGACAAAAGTGCACACTACCAATGAGACAATGAATTAATCTTCTAATCTAAACAACAGGGACACATTGTTTGGTCAGCGCCATATGCATGTAATTGTCCGCATGTAGTCGTGCTCAGGGTTTGATTTCCTTTCATTTTCCATCAAATTGGCCGAGGGCCACCTAACGCCCGCTGGCTGCCCCCACCTTGAAAACCGCTGGTCTAGATGACTATTCGAGGTAGTTAAATGTCAAGTAGCTTATGTTAATCAGAGAGTTATAGTAGTAGAATAAATTACTTCTTATCTGTACTTACCAACTTACATTTTTAATTATAAAAGCAGATGGTATTTCCTTAATTCAAACAACCGTTTCTCTATAAATACTGAAATAAACTTTAGATAGTCCTTATCTAAACCCCTGTTTGTAACGACATTCAAAAGAAAGGACACAAACATATGACACATGTTCATTGTTAATTTAACTGAAGTTGTTAGATTATCTAACAAAAAGTCAGATTTCATGTGTGCTAAAATGAGTGAACGCCTCCATTAAGAGCAACCACTTAAAGTAAAGGTACACCCCTAATCGGTCTCTGACATCTTTCTTGAGATATTTCTGCCTTTCCTACTCACAGAACTTAATTGAGTCTGGAATGTTTGAATTCTGATAGCTGGTGTTGGGCAACAGCCAATCAGAACAGGCGTGTCAGCAGTATCCTTGTGAAAGTATCACTACGGCATCTGGATTTCAATGTGTCCCTGTTGAATTACAATCTGTGCTCAAACACATGTATTGACATCACACCTGAGCTAGTCAATGTAGATTTCATGTAACGACAACTTAACAAAACATTTGTTTAGAACAGCCAAACATAGCCGAACTAAGCGTACTAGGCACTGAAATACAAATCGCCGGAGTGGGTCACAGTAAAATAGCGCAAAAACGTACATATTAGCGACGCCCAATATGTGGATAGATGCAATAATTTACAAGGTTATTGAAAGCGTTGTGCTTTGTAATACAAAATAGTTTACATAAGGTTTAATGTCGAATACTAAAAAAGCCAAGAATTGCACTTGGGGTCCACATGCTTTATATCAGGTCATGGTCCTACTGCAATTATTCACACATTCCTCATTGCCAGTCCTTCTCTCTGACCCACATTTTCCGCAATGTCTGTCTCTTGTTCTTCAACCATATCCGCTACAGAATATCCGATCTATCTACCTGTCCTCCTTCATTAGCCTCTTCTCCACCTGTTTCCTCATGAACAGAGCCGTCAGAGCACTGCAGAACACCAAGGCAGGAAATGACACGGCAGCCAGCAGGAGGTGCCACTTTCCGTGCTCCCTCGTTAGTGACGACCGCCGAGAAAGAAAGTCCTCGAACACAGCTTCCTGTTGGGTCAGCGTGCACAGGGAGAGCAGGAAGTGGAAGAGCTGGTGCCCATGACCAATTAGATCACAACGCCCAGGATAGAAACGCTCTGGAACGGGGCAGGAGAAGAAGAAAGCTGCCAGTAGAAAAAGCAACACCTGTGTGTGACATAAGAGGGGGAACAAGCTAAAAGAACACACATATATATATATACAAATTACCAGTAAATAGTTTACTCTTTCCCATTCTCTTTACATTTCTCTAACCCCTCTTCTATCTCACTCTTTCTCTCTCACTTTCGCTCACTTTCTTTTACTTTCGTTTATGTGATAGTAATCCTATATGTTTTACTGTGCTTTCTTGTGAGCTCTAACCTAAGACAATTTTCTGTCATGTCATGCGATGGACAATAACCTTTTCTCTCTCTCACCTGCAGGGCATGCAGGTACATATTAGGGTCATCTCCCCAGGTCCGGCCGGCCAGTCTGTTCGCCACAGGGCTGATATCCAGCAAGTACGCCAGACCTGTTGGCACAACTTGGCACAGTTTGCGGTGAAGCGGGTATGGCCGTCGGTAATTGAGTTTGGCAAAACAGCAACAGAGGCAGGACAGCCAGGCCAGAAGAGCAGCCGCCGGCAGAAACACCTGAAAGGGGACAGGTTTGTGACTCGCCTTTGTTCCGTTACGACTCACTCGTGAAGGAATTGTTTGAGTATAAATGAACTCCCCACCTCCCCCACTCCACTGCGTCTCCATTGGGGCTCGGAGCTGTAGAAGTATAGCGCCAGGGCACATCCGTACTGGTACACAGCCACTCCCACATAGTCCAGGAAGAACAGGGTGTAGTGGGCGTGCTCGGAGTGAGATTGGAGCAGGTGGGCAGCAGCGCTGCTGCTCAGGTAGGTCAGAGCAGACAGGAAGTAGTAAACCAGGGGTAGACAGGACAGGTCCAGGTACAGACCAAGCCCGTCTGGTCCGTTCAGTGTCAAACCCATAAGACCCTTAGAACAGGTGACGAGGTTTAAAGACACAATTTGAACCTGCTGTATTATGTTACTACGAATAAACGCACGCCAACACTTTAACACAGTTAAACACCAACACTTTAACTCAGTTAAACACCAACGCCAACACTTTAACACAGTTAAACACCAACACTAACGCCAACACTTTAACACAGTTAAACACCAACACTTTAACACAGTTAAACACCCACACTTAACACAGTTAAACGCCAACACTTTAACAGGGTTAAACACAGACACCAACACTTTAACACAGTTGAACACCAACACTTTAACACAGTTAAACTACGGGTACGCACGCGCAGCGAATACTAGGGAATATTATCAAAGTACCCCTCCGCGCGTCACGGCAAACATGGAGAACCTCAGCGCGACGAAGACTCCGGTCGCCAGGTGGCTCCACACGTTGAGGGTCTCATTGTGCATCTGGAAAAGGCTAAGGAGGTAGAAGCGCCAGGAGTTGCCCACGGGCCGGTAGCCGGACAGGATGTACGGCTCACGGAACAGATGAGGGACACCCGAGTCTCGTACAGTGTCGGGGAGGGTAGATAGAGAGGAGAGGAACGAGGAGAGAACCCCCAGGGGTTTAAAGGGGAGGGAGACAGATACGCTAGGCATGTTGTAACGGGGGCAGTGATATAGAGGGATTTAATGGACAGAAATAAATGGGACTTAGGTTGAAAAGATGGGGTCTGTGTTGTAAAGGAGAGGACAGCTGGTTGGTAGGGAGACTGGCAACATTTTATAAACAGTACATGTACAGTACGTTTCGAGACACAAATAAGTCACTGGACTTTTTATGCACCTGGATTAAGCCGTGCGGTGCTACTAGTTCCTGTTAACAACAAGAGCCACGGTCTCATGTTGAAAAGGGAATGACATCAACATGCTGCCAGCCGACTAATCTGCTAAGCAATGACTTCACAGGGACCACCAGGAACTACAAACAAAACATTAGATGAACTTACCTGACATACTCACTTTGGAACTCTCTTGAAAATACCAGATACCCACAGAAATATGTTCTTAGTAGAGCCGTACTAGAATAAAAACATGTCCTCAGTAGATCCGTACTAGAATAAAAACATGTCCTCAGTAGAGCCGTACTAGAACAAAAACATGTCCTCAGTGGAGCCGTACTAGAACAAAAACATGTCTTCAGTAGGCGTACTAGAACAAAAACATGTCCTCAGTAGAGCCGTACTAGAACAAAAACATGTCCTCAGTAGAGCCGTACTAGAACAAAAACATGTCCTCAGTGGAGCCGTACTAGAACAAAAACATGTCTTCAGTAGAGCCGTACTAGAACAAAAACATGTCTTCAGTAGGCGTACTAGAACAAAAACATGTCCTCAGTAGAGCCGTACTAGAACAAAAACATGTCCTCAGTGGAGCCGAACTAGAACAAAAACATGTCCTCAGTGGAGCCGTACTAGAACAAAAACATGTCCTCAGTGGAGCCGAACTAGAACAAAAACATGTCCTCAGTGGAGCCGTACTAGAACAAAAACATGTCCTCAGTAGAGCCGAACTAGAACAAAAACGGTGTATCTACAATTTTACAGTTTTCATAACAGCCTCATCTCTCTCTCCCTTACCCTACCTCTCTCTCACACACACACACACACACACACACACACACACACACGCGAGAGTACCGGAATGGTATGTTCTCCTGCCTCTTAGTCAGCTTAATGACACACTAAGGTTCTTTTTCTTGAAGAATGTCAGAAATTGTTTCCAATTATGCTTTGTTTCCTCCCGAACAAACTGCAGACCATAAGGATTAGCAGTCATGAGACATTCTTCAAATTGCAGTGAGATTTCCCCAGCACATTGCTGCTGCTGCTGCTGAGTTTACACATCAGATGCATGGAGTGAACACATGCATTTCCATTACAGTATATGCTACAGTGTTCTATCTCATTCTATTTTTATAAGAATTTGGCTCAAAAATACACCTCAGCGATCATTTTATTGTTCAAAGGGAAAATCTGTACATATACATAACATTTCAATGGGGAAATGTCGCCAATTGCTGTCAAGAACACCGGAATTAACAAAGATTGGACATCCGAAGTATCTTTTAGTGAATTAAAATAATAAATGACATTTCCATGTCAATAGGTCCTTGTCTTAGTACAGGTGCACCCCACAACTATGTTCAGAAAGGAGGCTTTGTAACACTTTCTGGAGGCTGAGGTGTGGAACACCAGGATTTGCTGGTAGATGGGTACAGAGTTCTGCCTGCCCACTACCTGGCTGCTGCTGGTGCCGTTGGTGGGAAAAACACAATACATAGAGTTGCACTCGGCTTCCCAGATGGTCTCCGGAATACGGTTTTCCATTCTAGTGGCTCTGGTGACGGAACACAGAGAGAGCAAAAACTTAACTTTGTGCAAATCGGAGGATGTATTTCAAATCATTTTTTTCAAATCCAGTCAAATTCAGTGATTGGTTGGTTAACTTATAGTTCCAGCTATTATTGCTTTTATTGTGAAGGTTTTGATTTCACATGCTTCTCATAGAGCTTGTATAAATCTGGAAAACACAACTGCATGTTTGCCTTTACCTCAAATGTATATATTTTTATGTTTTTGGTTACTTACTTCCAGGTCCAAGAGGACAGAGAGCGTGTGTGGATATTTCCATTTCCCTCCGATTTCTCTTCAGGGATGTTGTTGTAGTCTGAAGGGATGATCAGTGTGTACTTACACCTTTCCTTTCTCCCCGCTTTTACTCCTGCCATAGTCAGGGCCAGCAGCATAGATACAACACACAGAACCTGAAGACGAGAATATATGAATACTTGTAAATATACCCAGTGATGTTGGATTAATTGAACGTACCAGCCAGTTAAAATCCTGACTGGGATTTTGGAGAATAATTGATACTAACTGCATTGTCGTTGCGATATTCAACTACAAAATTATTTTATTGGTCAGAAAACCAAATGTAGGCATTGCGTGTTTTGTGTTCTCTGATAAATCCGTTGGCACAACACAGTCACTCTGTACACATGACAATTACACTTTAAATCTTGAATCTTGAAACAAACGTATAACAATACATTCAGTTAAAAGTTATGTATACCAAAATAAAGGGTGTTTTACTTACAAGATACTTCGACATGTGGCTTTTTACCTCCATCTCGGATGTCTCTCTGTTTGTCAGGTCTTCTAACTTCTGTCTCAACTTCTGAAGTATTTATCTGTTCCCTTGTGTGGAAAGACTTCACAAAAAATTGACTCAATTACGGATAGAAATTTGATAATATCTTTGACCTGAATATTGGTGGTAGACCATTGTAAGAGATTTGCAGATACGCGTTGACTATCAATTTATCGTGGGCGTAGAAATTACATACAAAAAGGATTTCGCTGTAAATATTTTTTTCAAGTAATAATATCTGCATTATCTTCTGCACCGCGGCGGATGACTAGCAAAAGTGAGGCCTGAGTAGAAGTAGAAGCTACACTGGATTTGCTTACAAACACAAAGGTCCTGGATTGCACCAGTCATACCCTGGACTTCAATGGAATTAAAATGTGCCACATGGACCTTCTGTCAGTTTGGACCAGACGGGATTTCCATGTTGCCCTTGGGCTTCAATGAGCCTTGGGCCTGGTGTGGTCCAGTGGTCTGTCCCCTGTCTACAGGCGCTCAAGATAATGAACAATAAAAAAACACTACCCAACAAGCAATAACAGTACTTGACATGCAGACACAGAACCTCACAATAAACAGCATTCTTAAGACTCTTAACATACACCAAAAGATAACTATCAACCACACAGTGGCGCTATAACAAACATACATTCAAATGTGTTGATTTGTTTGTCTGAGAATTTGACCCATATGTTTAGGGAAATATGTCTTGCTAACCCACACAATGTCTCAGACATTACTAGCAGTTTTATGATCAGTGTGAATAGTCTGATAAAAAATAGCAGTTAGATTGTAAATGTTTACAGGCTTTCAAGCATCACTTCCTTAATCCTGTTTGCAGGACACAGACATCTGTGTACTCGGATATAAATGCACAAAATAAATACATTAACTTACATTTATTTTTATTTTTGGGCAGTCACTCATAAAACGCTTTCGGTTTCTCTTTCAGTTTTGCATTGCAGGGAGGCTTGTTCTACTGATTCTGGTATGTCCTGGTCAGATACACAGCTAGACCTCTAAATAAACTGTTTAAAAATGCTAATTAAAAGAAACCATAAGAAAACATAGAACACCTGTCTGTCCTATACGTAAGTCTGTTTTGCACTTATTCTTTTAAAATTTGTATTAATTAAATAAATTAATATTTATTCTGAAGTAGTTAATAAAATCGGTACGTTTTTCTGTTAAGTATTCCTGTTATGTATTACAATCCGTTATTATATCAGAATATAAATACTAAATATTTGACGCCCATGTCACTAACAGAAAATGGGTGCAAACTTGAAAATATGTACCTGTTATTCCATGTAGAGTTGAGCACATTCTTCGGATCTAATGAAGTTGGTATACAGTGGCTGTCAAATACATTCACCCCACTGGAATAGTCTACATTTTATTGTAAAAAAATACAATTTTGCAAATTCTTCAAAAATTATTACAATTGAAATTCTGGAAAAATCAGCTGAAATCTACATGAGACATGGGACTTGGTAAAATAATAAAAGACCAACAGGACGATGAACCCAAACAAAAATCCTAAAATAACTTTGAAAGGTCAATGCACTAGAGTTGTCCAGCCTGTACCGCAGTGCCTTTGTGAATATGTGAAAAGAGTTGAAAAAGGCTGTTCACCAATTTTGCAAAAAGGAATGGGCAAAAATTGTTGTGTCTAGATGTACAAAGCTGGTTAAGGCTTTTTTAAATACCGGCATGGTTTTAATTACTGCAGTAGAGATGGTACCGGTACTCATTCTTTTGTGGATTCACTTTTCTGTCAGGCGATAGGACCTTCTGCAACTAAACGTTAGCTTACTTCGAGCTATTCTTTTAATTTTGGTCGAAGTTAAAGGAAGACAAGCATTGACAGTTAGATTGCCTGGAAACCAACAAAAACTTGCCCACCCTGCAAATAAAGCCGCTTGCAAAGAGGGGGGGCATTGACTGAAATAGTTGATGATGAGTCATAAGTTCATGAGGATTTTTAGAATAACCTCAAATAAGGTCTGTGTTTTGTTTAGACTTACACCTACGCTACGTTTTGATAACTGCGTAGACCATATCAGGGCAAATTGACATTTGTCACCATATTTGTTTCAAACAAACAATTACTTTGCATACATTTTAAATTGTCCTATAGAAATCTACACAGTTATAAAAGGTAAAGCCTAAACCAAACACAGACATTCATCAAAGTGGATCTATTTGTAAGAATTTATTAGCAAAAAATATACTTTTGAAGTTTTATGGTTTGGTTTTAGGGGGTATAATGGTACACTTGCAACTGATTTTGTGACAGAATGTGACTAATCAAAATTGGAATAGTGTCTGAGATTTGGGACTGTCCTTGATCATGTGTGCCAAATATCATCATTCTGAATCATACAGATTGAGGTATTAACATGTGCAACCCCCTGTGATCAATTATAGTGTCCCTGCATACAGTCGACAGAAGAAGTATTAGGACCAAATACATTCACTAAATGTGATTGCAACCAAAATAGTTATATTTTGAGCTCAAGCATGCATGTGCTTTAATTTCAACACACTCTGTTCTCAAACACAAAACAATTTATTGATACATTTTATTGACAAAACATAGGTTTCAGAAGTAATTAACTGCAATTCTGCAATGTTCAATGACAATAAAGTTTAGACAAATCTTATTGCACTCCTAAATAATATTAAAAATGAAACCAAACAAAATGGTGTATGTTATGAAATGATATGTGTTTTCTTTTTCTCTCAGTTTACAGGAACTTTATTCGTGCCTGTCACCTGTTCCTGTAAGCCTGGGGTATAAATAGGAGGTCTCACGCATGTAAAATATATAATTCTGGGTAAAACCAAAATGCTGTAAACTGAAAGGAGACAAATAGTTGTTGACCTACACAGATCAGGTAAAGGACATTAAAAGTAAATAAACAGTTGGAAATACTACTAAGTATAGACAGGTCAATAATGATTACAAGTCTACAACAGTTGCAAATTTGTCAATAAAAAACCATGTGCAGTGTATATGGTGACGGAGGCAGGTGGTGAGGGTGACCTTGGACTGAATCCAGAGATCGCTATCCATCCGTCGAGTCTTCCACTGAGTCCGCAAATCCATCACCTTTATGTCAACAAGTTCATTGTCAGACATGAAAGGAAGTGACTCCTCGCAGTGGCTTAACGCAATATGGATTGTTGGGCGACAATGTTTTTGAAAAAGCTTTCCAGAAAATATCCACTGAATAAAAATGTTACAAAAGATATGACTCCCCTTGTGTTATGTGACTCATTGTTTGTATTGTGTATTTTTTGCATTCACCTTCGCTCAGTTTCATGTAGGTTACCATTAATGAGGTTACCTGAGGTGATTGTGTGTTAAAAAATCTTTCCTTTTGACACGGTCAAATTAAACCTGACGTGACCTACACAAAAAACGAGTTCGCCTCTTTAACTGCTTGTTATGGCGCCACGATATAGACGATGAGTGACAGTTTGCAAACGAAAGATGCAAACTGCAACCTTCAGTCATACTTTCTCACAGTTAGACCAGTGGTGTGGGAGTTGATGTGTATCACATGTGGTGTACCTAGGCACAGAAACTGATCTAACTTCCGGATATCTGCCTGGAGCTCAACCGGTGAACACCTAACCCGGTTCTAAAACCTGCCCAAACTTTCTTCATACCTGTCTTTCTATAAAACTGTAGCTGCGTGCTGCTTGGTGCTTAGACACATGAGCACAGTGGTGTTCTGGATTTAGCTCCTCTACGCTGTGTAGGCTACAGTCATTCAAGTACGTGTTACGCTGCACAATGCCTTGGCTATCTCTCCATCTAGGCGAAACTGTTCTAGATAGATGTTTTTTATTGATACAGATAAAGATTTCACACAAATGAGTAAGAATGACTGCATTCAGCTACTGTTCTAATTTTGCATCTAACATCTAGACAAGGCTTCCCTCGAGCTAGGACGCAACATAGTTAACACGCAGAAATGGTTTACAGAGACAGAAGACTATCAATGGAGAAACAATTCGCCACAAAGAGAGAGTCACCTAATCTGAGTAACTTTTATTTTACTTTTCTACTTATTGGTGCCTCTCTAGGTGATTGAAAACATAAAAAAATGGTTAGATTTAATTTAAAAAAGTCTGCATGCAGTTGTATACAACCAAAAATCACCGGCAAAACACTGTGGCAGCAACAGTACTGGAGTGAGAACAAGCGTATGTGATTTGAGATAACATACCCAAGTAGCAATGATGGGTTGGCCCAACGTTGGCTGTAAGTTGGCATTGGTTGTATTAGTCGCGGTTGGAAATCAGCTTGTTTGCCATCGTTGGCCCGACTGAGCTTAAGTCGGCATTTGTGCTGATTGGTTGGAACTTTAGACTGTCCACAACGCTATTCCCATGCAGCGATGAACAAAGTGCTGTATCACATGAAATTATAATACGTTTCCTGGCCTATACTATTTTGCTATAATGTACATTATTTATAAGATGTTAAAAAGTTAAATGTTTATTTGCCTCAAATATTGGTGTTGCTGTCACTTTAATATTCTCAGCTGGTATAACCGCTGTCGCGTGAGCGATATGAAGTAAACGAATTACAAACTAACGGTTCATTTAGGGTTGTAGTGTAGCAAAGCCAACTACAGTTGCCTGCATTTATACCTACAGCGTTGTTGTTTAAGTTAAATTGTTGCTAGGTATGTCATAGATGCTACACTCGTCTCGAGTCGTATACATTAAATACATATTTAGCAATACACCTAGTATATAACTTAAAGTATTTCCAACGTTATTGATACTGACTTGCTAAACAGTGAAATGTTTATCAAGAATAAACCTTGAGCAGGCTAGTTTTGATCAAGTTCAAAAGTCAAGCAAGCCTACCGAGGTAAACTTGGTTTTATATTCGCACATTCACATTCAACAGACATTCAACGGACATTCAACAGTTTGGAAAATGAATTAATTATAAGATGTAATTATGTTATATCATATAGGTACAGTATCTAACTGTACAATAAAGGTATTCTTAGTATTTTGGGGTAACATGTAATCGTTTGTTTCTTTTACAGATTAGAAGATGGCCACAGAAGCTATTAAACGCGCATGTTCAATAATAAATACATTAAAAATAAATACATTTGACTTGGATTTCATTGTGTAATTTTTGGGATTATATTAGCCAATGAATTGGTCCGAAAAAGGGCACCATGACAACGCTATGCCAACGCCGACGTAACGCCAACATTGGGCCACTAGACAAAACTCGATTGGCCCAACGATGTTTGCCAATGTCATGCCAACGGATCGCATGACAGAAGCCCAACGTTGGGCCAACACATCATTGCTACTTGGGTTAGCGTCATTCTAACAAATACATAATTGTGACATCGCACACAACACCTACGCAGTAATCATTTAAGAAAATAGAAAGTAAGAACCATATCAACATTAAATAGAATTACATAAAACAGTCGTAAGTGTAGCCAATGTAGAAATGGGGAATATGGAGAGTATGAATTGAAATTGTATCAAGTCAATTTGAGGACTGAAGAAGTGCCCAAGAAAAGCAAAGGAAGCTATTTATGACCGTATGAAGTCAAAGAAAAGTACCTGAAAGAAGATTGTGCAGTTCCGGTTTCTACACCTGGGAAGGTGACTGATTGCATTTTCTGAGTTAGATTCAGAACATGATGGATGGGGAAACAAAGCTAGCGTAGAATGTTGCAGATTGGGAATGTAAATGTTGTACATTGTAACAAATTGTACGAAATAGCGTGCGATTTTTATTGTGACTTTTATTTTGAAAGTTTATAAGTGTGACTGAAAAATGAGGGGAGAGATTTGAAGGGTGTGTAATAGAGATGGGCATTCCGGCTTACCGATGAGTTAGCTTGTTTGGCTCAGCTCACCAAATAGAGACGGCTCCATTGGCCCTCAAACGGCTCTTTAAATTAGTTTTTAGTATTTTTTTGATTCAAATGGTTTGCGATAGCATGGCTATGATTGGTGTTCAAATAATTCTACTGAAAATATTAAATGAAATCAAATTTCTTAAACCTCTGCCCGACAAGATTGAAAATGGCTGGAAATTGGTGGCAATCATATAACCAATGAAATATGGTATAGATATTGTTCATATCTTATTTTTTATTAGATAAGGCTCTTCTGATATGCGAGCTGGCACATTCACCCACAAGAGCCGGGTCTATTAAGGGGTCTATAGAAGGGTCTATTGAGGGGTCTATAGAGAGGTCTATAGAGGGGTCTATAGAGGGGTCTATTGAGGGGTCTATAGAGGGGTCTATAGAGAGGTCTATAGAGGGGTCTATAGAGGGGTCTATAGAAGGGTCTATAGAGGGGTCTATAGAGAGGTCTATAGAGGGGTCTATAGAGGGGTCTATAGAAGGGTCTATAGAGGGGTCTATAGAGAGGTCTATAGAGGGGTCTATAGAGAGGTCTATAGAGGGTTCTATTGAGGGGTCTATAGAGGGGTCTATTTAGGGGTCTATAGATGGATCTATTGAGGGGTCTATAGAGGGGTCTATTGAAGGGTCTATAAAGGGGTCTATAAATGAGGTCTATTAAGGGGTCTATTGAGGGGTCTATTAAGGGGGGGATCTAATTTAAGCCTGTATGATACATGTCCATATTATCAAACTTTAAATCCGACATACCTTGTAGCTTTTTGAGGTTTTTACGCCACATATTTTATTAAGTTGTATTTGGCATTATTTGGACTCAACCTGGGTGAATAATGCGTCTTGTGCTATAGATCTGACTTGTCGTCTGATCGGTCTGGGGACACACAGACCCATATGCAGCAGTGTGTCTAGACATATTCCTCTAATAACTATTATCAGAATGTCCTGCCACTTGTGCCACATTAGACCGTGTGCCAGTACAGACCAGACAGAATAGCCATCGTTGACTTTGTGCTTGTCTCTCTTCAGGCGACTGTCGGCAGGTACTCACCACTGTTGACCGGATTTGCCCCACAAGCCTTGCGTTTCAGAGATATTGTTAATGGTTCAATGTTATTGTAAGTGTGATAATGTTAATTGTGATAATAATGCTTTGGCTTAACAAGGTGCATTACTGTATTACTTTCCTTTTATGGATCTCAGCAATTGCCAGCGTTTCGCCTGCTGTCTCTGCCTTTTCCTATGATGTCACATTCTCGTTTGAAGATATATAGTTTCTAACATCCTTTGTTGTGGTTTGGTCACCGAGGTATCGTTCTTACTCTATTACTGGGACTTAGGCGCTGAGCGTCTTAGGCTGTGCATGTCGTACGGCTGGAAAGTGTCTCAGCATTTCTGTGACCCAGTTTTATACGGAGAGAGGATGTGAGTATGCAAGCAAATAAAGGCTTCTGATTTAACTGCCACTCAGCTTTAATTTGATGTGCTGTATAATACAAAGGGGCTAACCAAAAAGTCTGAAAACTGTACAATATATTTGTGACCTTAGGTTTTGATCAAGATTCTATTTTGAGGTTTATAGTGTCCAAGGTGCATGATGGGAGTTTCTCTTTACTATCCAGCCCACACTGGTTGGCTGGAAGCGGAAGATAAAGCAACTTCATCGATTTGTGGATGTTTAGAAACCCCCATATAGTTTACGGCTGGTGCTGGCATTCATGTTCGCTCTGGTGTTGTTCGTTGCTTTAATGTGTTCACAGAAAATGTGGGGAGAAAGCTGTCATAGGAAATCTTAACCACATCAAACAGGCCATAACGGAGTGCCTGAACTGTTATACCGCCGATCCCTTTCCATTTCTTAAGCTCTGAGCTTGCTGAGTGTTACTTACTGAATGGAAAAGTAGTATCGCTATTCAAATATTCAAATATTCCCGTCTGTTTATAGAAAATGCTGTATGTAAGCCACATGAAATTTGGCCACTTCAAATAAAATACATTTGAACAATGTGTTCTTTAAGAACCGTATAGCTCTAGGAATCCATATTTAGCCACATTCTAGATTTAGCCACATGTCTATACTCTTCTTGTCGAAACAAGATGTGTATTAAAAATGTATTTTTTACATTGAAACAAGATCACATTATGTCTCTTTTTTTGTGAGGAGATTTCTTAAATTAAACAAATCTTTGTTTATCAAGTTTTCATTTCTGACCAAAATACAAAAATCCAACCCACAACAATAAAAAAGAACTTGAAAAACACTGAAGATGATATCTATCAAATTAGATTTTTAGAGGACCAAAAAGTAATTACAAAATTACCACTTGTCAAACACAATGTCAAGTATAAATGAATGTGAATTGAGTGTGGAGATAAGCATGTGGTGATTGAACGTGACCTAATCTGTAAATTCTTCCTCACTGCGGTTCTGTTAACTTATCACAGTTTTTTTTACCGGAGGGAGAAAACCAAGAAATACTGCCTGTTACCGCCCCTGACTTACGGGAAATAGCCTAGAATTTGGGACATACTGGTCTACCCTTGTATTATCGTAATATGAATCACTCAATAAGATTTAGTTAGGTATGATCGACCTTGAAAAGTGGGGAATCTACCCTTGTTGCCATGGTGCAATTATTGACATTATAAAACTGCATTGTTGTTCATGATCCGCGAGCGTGTAAAAGCAAAATGTAACAATGACACGGTAATTGCAAAAATGGAAAGTTTGTGCGTTTGTTGCATTAAGGAGGTCATCGATATTCCAGGTCATTGGGTTTGCTTCGTTTTTGAGTGTTGAAGCTCGGAAGCATCCGGAGCAAAGAAAAGTGCAATGTTTATTTACAATACTGTTTAGAAGTTTCAGGACAGTTGGAATTTTCAAAAATACATTCAATTAGCTTTCGTTGAAAAATCCACCGTTTGCAGCGTTTACAGCCTTGCAGACCTTTGGCATTCTAGTTGTCAATATGTTGAGATAATCTGAAGAGATTTCACCCCATGCTTGATCCGCTGTCTGTTCTGGGCAAGTCATTACAGGCAGAATACCATCTGAATGCTACTTCTCAAAAAAGTTATGGCATAGTTTGGAGCTACGCTTTTGGCTCCAACCAACCACTGTCTGGCATGGCGTTTCACAGTATAGGGGTATTCTTCCTTCTTCATGATCTCTTTTACTCTAATGTATTCGCCATTTGCTTTGTTGTGCACCAGGGCCTCCCACTCCTTTTTTAATCTGGTTTGAGTCTGTCCTGTGAAGTGGGTAGTACACAACGTTGTACGTGATCTTTAATTTCTTGCCAATTTCTTGCATGGTGTCATGACTCCTACGGGAGAAGCGGCAGCTCCACCTGCGGGCGGTATTCGGCGGTCGTCCTCCCGGCCTATTAGTCGTCACCGAAGCTCCTCCTCCCTGCACACCTTGTTCAGTCTCGTCATCACTCACCTGGTGTCCATTACCTCATTAGAGGTCTATATAAACTCCTTTGTATTGGTTGTCTTTGTGTGGAATTGTTACATGTTACGTGTGATATTGTGCAGCCCGAGTCTTGTTGTGAGCTCGGGCTCTTTGTTTATTATACCTCCGTGTGAGGAGTGGTTCGTTTATGCGCTGTGTCGCATCCTCTACTTTGCCTGTGTGGCGTGGAGTAATACGACGGGTTTCTTCCGTCCGGTATTAAAAGACTCGAGAGTATATCCGTGGGTTGTCTGGCTCCATCCTTCCGCCACCTACATCAACGCTGACACATGGAATAGCTGTTCTTTCTCAAAACATGAAAAGACTGATACGTTTCCGAAGAAAGTTCTTTGTTTCTGGCCATTTTGACACTGTAATCAAACCCACCACAATTCCAGATACTCAACCAGTATAAACAAGGCCAGTTGTATTGCTTCTTTAATGAGCTCTAACAGTTTTTAGTCCTGCTAACGTAATTGCAAAGGGAGTTTCTAATGATAAATTAACCTTTTTAAATGATCAACTTGTATTAGTAAACACAACGTGTCATTGGAAGATGCCAATGTAGATGTTCTTTTAAAAGTCATTCCCATCAGCTAGAATTGTAATGTCTACCCTGTATTCTGTCAATTTGATCGTGAATTTGATGTTTTTTTTATCACAAACATTTTGATATAATATATCAGGCAGCTCAGTTTACCAGACATATTAATTTACAGCATATTACAAAAGAGCATTGTGTTTTGGGAAAATTGCACCCAGAGTCAGTAGAAGCCCATGGCTTGAGAACGTCAGATGTCAGATTTGTTACTAATTATTACAACTAAAAACTTTAGCCCTGAGCCAAATGAAAGCTGACACAGCTGACTGACGTCTGATAAAATAATAAAATGTTTTGGCAAATGTTTTGTTGAAACACCAACAGGAAATAATGGCAAAACCTACCTAACGGTCACTACTAATATTTCTTAGTAGTGATTGTTATGAAACAATTACCTGGACCACCGCGAATAGGTTTGTAATTCCCAAAATATGAAAAGAAACATTTCCCTATACAGCAGCGATAATTATGTGAACCACTTCACGCTATGTGGTTAGTTGGAAAGCACAACGCAAAAGATTAAAGGCAGTTGTTGAATCACAGGAAGTCGAAGCATACACATTGACGTGCAATCTCTAGACAACAAGAGTATAAAACTGGTAGCATCACTTCAGAGAGAAGACCAGGACAAGAACAGCCGGACCAAGACCAAAACACAGCAAATACCTTCCACTGAGGATAACAAGTCGAATAAATAAATCATGGTTTTCTTTTCAAACTCTCTAATGGTAAGTTCTACCTAATTTCTAATTTCTTCACATATAATGCTGGGCAAGAAATGTCAATAGTTTAAAAAGCTTAGCTCCATGATTTTGATTCAACATTGTTTTTTTTGTTGATAGAATGAAGATAAGAGTTTATGTTTTGCCGTTGTATTCGCCCTGGCTCATATTGTCAAATGTAGGAAGGAATACAATAAAATATCTACCTTTGCCTCTGTTCCTCAGGCGCTCTGTACAATGGGGATGTTGTTGATGACTATGATGATAATTGGGGTACAGGCGTCACCCCACATCAACCCGGAGAAGATATTAACCAACCCTCGGACTCACAGGAAGTCTGCGGACACACATTTAATTGTCCCCCTGCACCTAGACCCTAAAGACCTTGTTTCTTCGCGTCCGATCAGGCCGATTGCGAACCACTCAACCTCTCCATGGACTTACAAGTAAGGACTTGCAAAGGAACATATCAATATGAAAACTACACTACACGCACAAACCGAAACCCTGCACGCAGAACATAAGTATTTTGAATTAATGTTGCCTGAAATAAGCCCGATAAGTTCTTATCTATGCGCTGTTGTCACACTAATAAACCCTCCGTCTGTTCTTCCAGCACAACAACTGACGAGAGGTGGTTCCCGAATTCCATCTCTGAGGTCAAGTGCACTCTAAAAGGTTGTCTGAACACCTCGGGTCAAGAGGACAGGAGTCTTGAGTCCAAACCCATCTACCACCAGATTCTGGTCTTAAAGAAAGTGATGGGGAGCCCGGAGAGATACCATTTCCGGCTGGAGTCAAAGGTCATCGCCGTGGGCTGCACCTGCGTCAAGCCTAGCATCGAATACCAGCAGTAGGGGAAGCAGTGTTATGAGGTCCGGCCATGTTGTGCCATGACGTTGGCGAAGCCAAAGTTCTGGATTTGAACCATATGTGTACTGCATATTGAAAAAGCTTCTGTTTTAGGTTTATGGCTTTCAAAGAAAGATGAATTTCAATGATTAATTATGGATATATATATTTTTTGTCGTTATCTACAATTGTAGCATCTAACTCTGTGTGGTAATATTTATTTTGTGGTATTTAATATATTGGATGGTATTATAATATTTATTGAATAAAGACATTCACATGCGCAATGAAAAAATGACTTCCTTTAATTTGTTTAATGAATCTAAAATATAGCAATATTTCTGTACAGCAACAAGCACTTGCTTCACACCCAGACAACCAGTGATGTCAGAGAACTGACAGCAATGTTATCTCCACACAGACTGAAGTTTACATACCAAACTAGTCCTGACACTGGAAACAAACCATTCGCCTGCAGTTGTAAGCTCAAAGCACAACAATGAATAATATCAAAGTGTTTTATTGAAGCAGACACATGCACACAAACACACACACACGCACACACGTCGTATTCCAACCATGAACTCCACACATACACTGGCGAACCACCGCCAAAGAGCAGAAAGAATCCTGAGCAGAACCGTGATGAAGGGGAACGAGGAAGTCATCCTTTTTCATATGTTTCCGCTTCGTCGTTTCGCGTACATCTTTTCGCACGGGTAAGTTCGTAAAACAGGCACATTGACCGGTCCGTTTCGATCGTTCGCCTTGAACGCCTCTCTCGCGTCGCCATAAGAATACGATAATCGGATGAGTGTTTTCTTCAAACGACTGAACTCAGAGGGCTACGTTCTGAACAGGCTGGAAAACGACCTTCACGATGGCCTCCGAAAATGGCTTCCGAAATAAGTTCAGCTCGTGTTGTGATCAGGCCGTCATGACACCTACAACACAGAGTTCAGAAACAGGGAAGTTAGCTAAGAGACAGGAGTACACCCGGGCAAATGCCAAGTACACATGAAAGTAAGTATACAAACAACAAAGTTCATTTATACTGACTTTGAGTTTTTTAATTGTTTTACAGTGACATATCACATATACATTTAAGTGCAATAGAGGATCTCACAAATAACTATTGAGTCCGAAAACAGGATATATCTAGCAGTTCACAATGTAAATAATACACGTCACAGATAAACACACGACAGTTATAAACAGAAGGCAATTACTACACATCGAAAATGGAGAACTTCACACAAAAGGCACTAAAGCCCTACGGTTTCGATTTGAAAAAAAGGGTGAATTCGGAAAACCCTCGAAGCCCCCTGAACTGTTTACCTACGCGTGCTGACCTGGCAAAGTGTGGTGAAAGTGTGCTTGAGTGTGATGTGCAGAAAGCAGTATCAGTGGTTTTATTGACATGGTTAGGATAAAAAGTCTGCAGTTTTTTTGAGTGCTTTCCAATATGGACGTGTTTGTGGTCGATTATGAATTAAAACCTACACGATGGGCAATGAGCCAGTCAACGTGAATGTGGATTGTGCTTTGCACTCTTACAACGTTACATTAAAGAGCACTACAAAATTACAACTGTATTTTCAGTCCAACATCGCTTTTAGGAACCTGTCTTTAATGCAATTCTCCTATTTCTACTCCCAACACCGAGTACTTTCGTCCGTCAATCTAACTTTAGTTAAAATTTTAGGGACCTTAGCGTCTTTTCGTTGTCTTTTTAATTCTCTCCTTTTCCTAGCTAGAACAGAAGCCCCCCCCTCGCTCTCTGGCTTTTTGTTCGTTTCTCTCTACCCGCTCTCCTCCATGTGCTCTCGGTTTTTCCTCACCTCCACAGCGTGCTTGTCCTGAAAGAGAGAAACACAGGACCCACCCATTAGACTTTCAGTCAATTTTCTATCAAAAATAATGATGATCTATGGACGATTAATGGGTAGATACAGTATCCTGACTACATGTCCTGATTGTTTGACAAATCTTATTTTCCAAACTATAGACTCAAACTGTTCGATCATAAAGTGAATAAGGCCCTGACAGGTTGAAAAACAAAGAGGAGCTAGACAGAGTAAGGGTCATTCCATTTAAGTGTAAATCTCAGTCGACGTGCGACTTCGCGCGAGTTGAAAGGGGATGGAGCCGAACCCCGCATTGGACTTCAGCTGAGCGTGACTCTACCTTCTCCTGCAGGCGTTCCAGCATGGCGGCCAGGTGCGCCTCCCGTTTCTCCTTGTTGTGCTCCATGCGTAGCTCCAGGCGCTCCTTGGCCAGCCGGATGAAGTTGCTGTGCTCCTCCAGTGCCTTCTGGGCGACCTCGCGCTCGTGCTCCCGCTTCTCAGCCAAGTGCTTCAGTAATTCAGCCTCCTGACACTATAGAGGGGCGAGACAGATGGCAGAGGGAGGGGTTAGACGGGGGGGCAGAGAGTAGAGGCGGGGTACTGACGCTTTAATGATACAAAGCGGTTCTAATCAACGCTGCATCTGGACTCCCACCGAACTAGAGTCCATTTTTACTAACATTCTGGCAGCATTGCCATCTTTCATACAGGGATAAGCCAAACAGTGCGACCGCCTGGCTCATATGCTGTCGGCCCGAGACATTTGGTGGCCAGGGTGACACCTTGAACCCCTCGTCATCTTCCGCAAACCCCTTACCGAACAATGTGTGCATGTGTCCAACTGACGTCGGCACAAAGGCCCGGAAACTCCTGTTAATGTCTACGGCATTCGGATACGTTGTCTACAAAATGTTATTGTTCGCTTACCATCTAATTTACCCAGACAGGCTCCCTCGTTATGATAACTGTAATTCGCTTCACCTGTAAGTGGTCATAATCTTTTGGCTCATCAGTGTAGTTACATTGAAAATGTATTGCTGAGAAGAGAATGGAATAAATGTGCTATTTTTTCAACGATGTCTCTGAAAGGTAAGTACTGAGAGTGTGATATCAGAGAGTGTGATATCAGACTTTTCCTGCTTTCAGCCATTACACATTGTATGTTTTATATATTGTGCCCATTTCATTTATCAGATTATTATGTTTTTTGTAACTAGGTCACGATAATTATCTTCACAGTCATATGTGCCCTGTGCCTAATGATAAATGTAGGTGTTGTTTTCCCAACAGTTTTTGATGTAATCGTTTTTTGCTTGTTTCAACCCGATGCACGGTATATACCGTATATTTAATATTTCCGTCAGTTTGATCTGATTAGCACTGATAAGATCTGTAGGCGTTATTCTTCTTTTAAAGCGCTATCAATTAGCTTGTGCACGATCACAAACCGCACTTCCGTCTCTGCCACACCAATCTAGGAGCGGCCAACGTTGTTCATTATTTCACCTCGACCTCTGACACTGACTCCTCACCTTTCTCCTCTCCTCGGCGGCGTCCAGCTTTCTCTGGATCTCCTCCAGGGATGGCTCCCTGCGTGGAGGCGTGATGGCAAGGGGGTTCGGCCCCCCGTCGAACGAGGGGGGCTTCAGGATGACCTCGAAGGCTTGACCCGATCGCCTCTTGTTCAGCTCGATCACTTCCATGTCCCTAATAATGCACAGGTTCAGGTCCACCACACCTTCAGGGAAGAAATTAAGAAAATGAAGTGTGAGAATGTATCATGAATACGTTGCATTTAATGGTAAATGTGTGCTGCTTACCTTCTTTCTTGATGTGTTTTTCTTTGGGTTCAGGTAGAATGCAGGAACAGAAGATTGACACTAGAGGGAGCTCCCGCATCTTGTCTCTGTAGGCTATAACAGAAAAGAACGCATGAGGTCAGCTCTTTTTTTTTTTCTCTCTCTCAACTTTTCTCCCCCCTCTGTCTCTCTCTTACACACGCAAAGACACAAGAGCACATCGTACCTGCAAGAGTCATTCTTCCTGTTGTTAATATCAAAAGACACTGTGGTGAATCCGTAGTCCTGAAAGAAAAGACAAAGATAGTTTATTATCAGATCCTTAGACATTGAAATTCACGTAAGGTCTCTGTACAGCTACAGAAACCCATATGTTTCCAATAAAGCTGATTGTGAACTACTGTAAGCCCTTCATTCAAACTCACTCTCCTAATGCCTTCATTCAAACTGACTCATGGAGAGATCTTATTTCAAAAGAAGAAAGAAAGAGCTTTGAAAGGACGATTTGGTGTGCGAGTGCCATCTGCTGCAGAACTGCTCGAACTACTCTCGCGCCACTCTGCTTCTCTTCGTGACAATCAAACAGAAAGTGCATGATTAGCAGTGCGTTGTAATTGGATTATAAAAGAGGAAGGCCCCTGTCAGCTGGCTCACATAGAGAACGGGAGATATCGTCGACAGACAAACAGGAGAGAGTGATGGAAGGAGAGAAAAAGAGGAGATAACAGACGGCGGTAACCATTTGAAAACTGATTGGCCCGATGACGAGACGACACAGTGGTCTTTCCATTCAAGTTCAAGCAATTACTGTGACTCACCGTTTGTTTCAGAGCAAAGACAACAAAGGAGTCCGCTCACAGATAACCAGAACGTACTCTCACTCTCTCGTTATTTCTTTGTGGTTGTCTTTCTGTTCTTTCTCTCCATTCAAAAGCGCCGTACCCTCATCTCGCATGTTCTTGCACGCCACCGTGCAAAAGTAGCCGAGGCAACTAGGCCACTTTCCTCCGGACTCACACGCTTCAACCCATGACTGGTTGTCGAACATTGGTTTTATATTGAACATGTTATTTAGCCTGCTAGCTGAGCATTTACTGAGATGTAGAAAGGAACAACATATTCACTCCACAGGGGTCCAGGTCCACCTGCTGAGTCATCTCTTGTTGACTAATATTTTGTCCCTGTGATATTTCTGAGTGAGTGTTCGTGCAGTGCTGAAAGTACAGGAGCCGGACTAGGAGTGGATAAAAAAAAAAGCCCACACAATGAAACTTAAGTTCTGCAGAAAAAAAGAAACAAAGAGAACTATTTGGCTGTAGTTCGCCCATGAACACACCAGGGGTCGCAACCCCGACTTTGAATGTCATTAGGTCAAAACGCACATCCTACAGACCTCATTGTCACCTGTCAATCAAGATGAATTGCCACTAAGATCCATTTAGTATCGTAACGCAGAATATTCTCATTATAATATTGTACTAATCGTCATTTTCAGCTGTTTACACAAATAAGCCACACGCATGTGGCAATTGCATACATTGCATTCCTGTGAACCAAAGCAACATTACAAATTCCGATTTTGTTGTAGCTTTACTAAATTTCAACCAATGTCCACTGTCTGTGATGAATCTCCAACCGGGTGCTAATCCGTGCAGCGAAACACACGCCTCTATTGTCGGAACTATCGAGGTAAGGTGAACTCCCTGTGCAACTCAAATGATGTCATGCTCAACCGTGCCATCCTCCTCTCCGTCACATCCAGTTACCATGCATGCACAAAACCTCAGCTTTCCACAGCACTAAAAGTGGCTTAAGGCTTTCACGAATTACATCACACATTAAGTGTGTGCGCAACAGACACAGATTAGACAATACATATATAAATGCTTTTAAATTAAGGGATAATATGAGTACCTATTATCGTTGATGCAGATTGCATCCTGTCACATTTAGGTGTTTTTCGTTCCAGCATTTTAAATGGACTTACCCTGTGATGAGTAGTGCTGGGGCTTATCTTCTATTTCTAGTCCCTCTTTTTCTCTCCCTCTTTCTCTGTCGTTCTGCTGCTGTTTGGTCTGCACTCACAGCAGCATCAGCACCACAACCAGCTATTTCTGCATGACATCACCTCCCAGCGATCCTATTGGCTAGTAAGAATATATGCCTCTGATTGGCCGAAAAGCTGTTGGAGGGGAGGGGGCGAGAGTAATGTGGGAGAGGAATGGGCTGGGGTGTAAGGGAGGGATCTTTAACCCCTTGCTGAATGGAGGAAAGCTAAAAAAACACAAGACAAGTTTTCAAGAAAACTTATTGGGATAACACTGTGACTATGAAGATAAATGTTGTTTAAAGACAAATGCTTGTCATGGCTGCTCAATGCACAGAAGTGTGGTTAACACGAGCAAATAGAAAATTCATAATCAATTATTTATAGTTAATTAAAGGATTGGAATATGTCACAAACTATAAGTTGTTAAGAAAATGTGATTACTGACTAAACTGTAAATGTATTAAAATTAAAACAATATGAAAACTATTTATAGCAACACCAAACCGTTTTCTGAAAGGCACAATAACAGAAATGTGGGAACCGTACACTTTTTTACATTAATAAATCCACAATGCTCGATTAATGAAATAAATCATTCAAAATATTTTAAACATATTTCACAGACTGATAATGACAAGCATAGGCAGTGAATAACATCCAAAAGTGATCAAGAAAGTTAACATTGGTACCAGTTATTATGCATTTAAGTTGCATGTATCTTTCCTGGTTGAGATGTGTATTTTTCCAACTCAGATAATACTGAATAATAATACTGAATTAGGAGCTGGTCGTGACTGGTTTCAGGGTTTAGCAGTAAATGTCAAATCTATTACTGTCAGCAGTGAGGGATCTGTCTCATCATATTTAGTCCAAAGGGCTGAATGACTGTACCGTACAGACTCCGCCAACAGCCCTGTCTGGTCTCCTACACACACACACACACACACACACACACACACACACACACACACACACACACACACACACACACACACACACACACACACACACACACACACACACACACACACACACACACACACACACACACACACACACACACACACACACACACACACACAGCTGGCTCCCTGTCTGAGTGGCCCATTGATGCCTATTTAAAAAGATCCATCTGTTCTTCTGATTGACCAAGTGGCTCTGTGTTAATAGTTATAGTAGAGATAACAAAATAACTAGACCTGAAATAAAGTTGACATGCAGATGTTCTTATTTTTGATGTCGCATTCACATGCTTGTCAGAACCAACACCATCAGGAAAGATCATCCAATTAAGTTTCACCCAATTTGAATCACCAGAATGAAGTTTAATGTCCCACCCACTTGACAACACAGTGAAATGGCATTGCCCGTGAAGGCGAACGCCATGCAAAACCAATTTTGCTCCGAGAGGTCTCTAACATTCTCTATGGAGTTACATCATCTCCGTTTAATACTTGTCCAGTAAACGCCTTGGTTGAAAACAGAGTCTGGAACATTGAGTGCTCTAAAAACATCCCAGTCCTGTTAGAAGCACACAGACCCAGCACGTCCGTTACCCCAGTAGAGCTTCACAGCACCAACACAGCGATAGACAAATGGCTGGTTATAAATTAGAGAGAGAATTTGAAACAAAACACCCGAGCCATCCTCCAATCCGATTCACATAATGCATTCTACATGACATATAATTCAGCTGCCTCAGTAACGGCCATGAACATTCAAAGTGGTGATTGTGGATGTACTGAAGTGATGTCGTAATGCATTCGTGTTGTAAGGCGGGGTGTCTGCAAAGGACAGGGGCACAGGGCGGCGAATAACACCAAGTCATTGTCTATACGGCATGCGGTCGAACCAGGAGTTTAATCATCTGAAGGTGCACTGTTAAGACGCAGAGGGGGTGTGTGCCCAGACACACACACACACACACACACACACAGGGTGTCCTCTCCTGCTCCAAACCAGCCCACATGATGTCATGCAGCTGCATGCCAGCTGGAGGGTCGTGTGCAGAGACAGAGAGAGAGAGATGGGGGAGGGGGAGAGGGAGTGGGCGCGGATGAGAGGGACGTGCCCGAGTGGGATATGATCCGACAGAGGTTCCATCTCGAACGATGGAGGGACAGAGAAGGACGAAGGCGAGGGGGAAGAGGAGACGGTGGCGGAGAGCGGGAGATGTTGAGAGCGGGAGAACGAAGCGGTAGCATTTGATCCAGGGTGGGGAAACGTGTCGGTGCAGAGATTAACGCACAGGGGTTAAGGTTACACTTCCCCGCTGTCTGTTGGTGCATTTACCTGGGCGGCGTTAACCCAGAGAAACCCACAGACGAACCTTTGCAAATGGTCGACGGGGAAAAACATACAGCGAACATTCCCAGGAGAGGACGAAGAAGCGGACGGGAGGGGGAGAGCAGGGTAGACTGCGAGGAAAGCCTCCTCATCATCATCATCATCGCAGACAGGTAATCTCCGATGATGTCATTTCCAGCCAATCACAGGGACCCTCTCCTGTTCCTGCTCTCTGCAGATGTTGCTGTGCAGCGACGCCTGTGTCCGCATGTCCACAAAAACAAACAGACAACGTGAGGGCAATGTCACGGTGAAAAGCACTGGGTTACGTCACAAATCTCATAAACAAACGGTGCCCTGGCCAATGGGGAGAGAGGGTTTGCAGTGCGACAAAGTGTTTGATGTGTTCGCACGTGACGGGATTTTTAGGCCTGCGGAGAGATGGTGAGCTCATGGCGTCGTGTGCTATTGACCACTCAGCACTGACAAACAACGCCGTGCATTATTCATTAAGCTGCCATTGTGTCTGTCGTTATGTCTGTCGTTACTCCCATTATACAGCTTCGGCAGGGCCATTTGAATTGCAAAGTTTCATCGATTTCAACATTAGCATTTGAAAGAGAGGGGCGGTAAAGGTAGAGAATAGCAATTCTGTGTGTCGCTGATCTTTTGATCTCTACCAGAACCATACTGTGCTGAGAACCAGATACTGCAGAAGTGACATCATGCTGTATCCTGATTTAAAGGGTTAACACACACATCCTCTAAATACAGCAAAGTGACATCATGCAGTATCCTGATTTAAAGGGTTAACACACACATCCTCTAAACACAGCAGAAGTGACATCATCCTGCGTTCCTGATGACCAGGTTAACACACATCCTCTAGATACAGCAGAAGTGACATCATGCTGTATCCTGATGACCAGGTTAACACACATCTTCTAAACACAGCAGAAGTGACATCATGCTGTATCCTGATTTAAAGGGTTAACACACACATCCTCTAAACACAGCAGAAGTGACATCATCCTGCGTTCTTGACACCCAACCCTGAGAATGATGTCATAACAACAAGAGATATCGTTATATTGCGATGGTGGTATGAGTTCTCTCAGATGAAATCAGTTCTATTACAATAACCTCATCAATTCAAATATGCCAGAAAAATAACACGTCATCTGACCATCGCCTCGGGGTACAGACCGTCGAGGGAGGAGTGGTAGCGTTAAAATCTAACATCCAGTGACTCTATATGACTACTGTGTTCTTGACCAAAGCAAACTACTACCGTCCTACAACACGCCCAAACAAAAGTATTTCTAAAATGTATTTTGTTGTGTCCAATAAAACAAATATTCATAGATGAAAAAAGCAAATGCAAGATGGCAGAACATTTCTGTTTGTGGTCTAATAGGGTTTAAGGTGCAGGTGTTTGTTATAATGTTGATTCTTATACCAGGCCACGGTAAGCTTTAAGGAGGCATTACACTATATTTTGTGTAGGCCAAATCAGCCATAACCCATTAAGGCATGGACTCCACTAAACCTCTGAATGTGTCCTGTGGTATCTGGCACCAAGACATAAGTGAAGGTGTCCTGTGGTATCTGGCACCAAGACATTAGTGAAAGTGTCCTGTGGTATCTGGCACCAAGACATTAGTGGAGGTGTCCTGTGGTATCTGGCACCAAGACATTAGTGAAAGTGTCCTGTGGTATCTGGCACCAATACATTAGTGAAGGTGTCCTGTGGTATCTGGCACCAAGACATTAGTGAAGGTGTCCTGTGGTATCTGGCACCAAGACATTAGTGAAGGTGTCCTGTGGTATCTGGCACCAAGACATTAGTGAAGGTTTCCTGTGGTATCTGGCACCAAGACATTAGTGAAAGTGTCCTGTGGTATCTGGCACCAAGACATTATTGAAGGTGTCCTGTGGTATCTGGCACCAAGACATTAGTGAAGGTGTCCTGTGGTATCTGGCACCAAGACATTAGTGAAAGTGTCCTGTGGTATCTGGCACCAAGACATTAGTGAAGGTGTCCTGTGGTATCTGGCACAATACATTAGTGAAGGTGTCCTGTGGTATCTGGCACCAAGACATTAGTGAAGGTGTCCTGTGGTATCTGGCACCAATACATTAGTGAAGGTGTCCTGTGGTATCTGGCACCAATACATTAGTGAAGGTGTCCTGTGGTATCTGGAACCAATACATTAGTGAAGGTGTCCTGTGGGTGCACTGCCTCCGCCTGCTTGCCTTCTCAGTTAGTGCATTCTGGTGTCTTTTGTTCTCCAGGTAAGCGAATCACACTCACCCATCCACCTGCTGTGAAAGAAATCCAGGCCACATTCTTCCATTGTTCTGTGGTCCAGTTCCGATACTCGCGTACCCATCGTAGGAGCTTTCAAGAGTAGACAGCATGGGCACCCTGACTGGTCTGCCCCATACACAACACACCGTATATAGACATGTGTGTGCCTTTCCATATCATGTCCAATCAACTGAATTTACCAGGTGGAGAAGCAGAAACACTTTAAGGCTGATCCGTGGGAACAGAATACTCACAAACATGTGATATTGAAAAATGACTGAAATCCTGTTTCTGGTGTTTATTCTAGGGTAATGATTATAGATTGATGTTCTAGATAGAATATACCTGTAACTGAACAAGATGTGGAAAATGTGAAGAAGTTGGAATGCTTTTAGAATGAACCGCATGTCAAATAAAAGCCTAATAACATTGGGTTCGAAAAGATCTGTTATGTGCTTCGACAAAACCGTAAACCTATTCATCTATCCTAAACAGTTCATTTGTCCATGCTTTCAAAACTAAGTTTTTATAGACTGTACATATTGTCCTCCTCAAACATTAACTTTTACAGTAAACTCGTAGGCGTTATGACTTCCTCCCACTGAGCCGTGAATTCCTTTCCCGCTCTCCAGATCCTGTTTTTTCTTCTTCATTGTGTGTCCACATGCATTTGTAGCCCACGAGCTGAGTGGAGTGCGAGCGGAGGGTGTTGAGAAGAGGGCTGTGTGTAAAGGTTCTTGTAAATGCCATCGCTGTGGTGAGTCACCGTAGCAGAACTACACAGACGGAGAAAGTGTCTGGATGCTGCCATTATTGGTGTTGTCACGACAACACTTTCTTCTCAACTGAGACTGTGTGGTACTGGTAAGAGGCACAAATCTGGAACGTTCTACGAGACACCTAGGTCATTAAGAAAGATTTGTGATATAATCCGACTTACCCATTTGGACTGACTTTGTGGCTGTGGACACTAAGCAAACATGACTCACTTATTTGCATATCTGAGAAACACTTATAACTGCCGTACACGTAGCTCAATATAGTGTACAGTATGCAGACCCCTTCACTTACTCAACATTAATGCTGTGTTATAGACACATTTATAATTGATTGGATATATATGGTTCGCCATATATGGAAGTGAGAAGTAAGGCCGTTTGCGATGGATCTTACTAAGTTGGTCTCAGATGCTTCCTGTGTCCTTCGATCATCCTTTAGATGTCTTTAGATCCACATTAGATTCCATCTGTGGCAAATTGAGTGGACACCATGTAGAAACCCATACATGTCTACAGTGCTGGTAAAAACTGACTGACCCTTTCCTGATTTCCACTGTGGCAAATGTGTCACACTGAATGGTGTCAGATATTTATACAAAAGACAACAAGACTTAATAATTGGATTTAATTTAATAGCAGCCACAACTACAGCCAAATGCTTCCTGTAATTTGAGTCAGTCACAACGCTGCAGAGAAATATTGGTACAGCCTTCTTTGCAAAATTTCTGTAATTCTGTAGGATCATATTGGGAGACACCAAGCCACCCCATCCAATCTAACTGAGCTAGAGAAGATCTGTAAAGAAACACTAGCCACTTCCAGCGTAAAGTTGGCATACCCCAAGACTTGCAACGGTCATTGCTGTCAAAAACACTTCTAGAGTACTGAATAAAAGATCTACAGATTACTGAAAAGGAGTTTATTTTTTTCAATAAATTGGCACACATTTACAATAAGTGTTCGAACTAAGATAGATGGTAAAAAATAAATGTCAGTAACACAACAACATGTGGAGAATGTGAAGGCGCTGACAAAACATTATTATGCAGTCAGAGCAGATAAAAACAGCATCTACCATAAAGACCTATACACACACAGGTGTGATTTGAGAAGAACAAACATTATTCACCTATATGCAGCAAAGTAACAGTATTCTCCCGTCTTCAATGATGGCGCTGCATTTGTCACGGTGCAGTATTTGTCAATGTGGAAAAGCCAGTTAGACTTCTAAGCCAGATGGAGAGAAGGCGTTCAATCCAGAATATTCCGGCTTTTCCGCCTGCCTAGTTCCATTCACATATGGCAGAATGGAGCGTGGGCAGCAAAACATGACTAGACTGAACACATTCATAACCAATTTATTTTGCATTTAAATGAGACAGACAACACTGCAGGACTGTTGCAGTACATTTACAATAAAATAGAAAACATATCTACTTGTTAACAAGGTGATATAAAAAATAGATCCTTTCGAGACTCTACGTGACAGTTGGCAAGCATTCGTAAGAATGGCTTATATATGTGTGTTCTTTCAATGAAGAAATGCAATAGAACTGAACTGAAACGAGACATCAACAACGGACACACGCAGCCTGTCATCATATTTAAACCAAAACGAGACTGCAGCAGCTCACACAGATATAGAAAACAAGTGGTTCACTTCATCCCAAACTTATGCGGAAACATACATTGGAATTAAAGGACAGAATAAAAATAATAATCCTACATAACGTTTGCATTTGGGTGAGATAAGCATTCCTTACTGAGTCAAGAGTGAAAGGCCAACAGGCCAACGAGCTTCAGCGGTTCTAAGGACGACACCCAAAACCACACAGGCTGGGGAAAAAGTCCTAGTGATCAGAAATACCAGCCTGGACCTTATTAATCCAATATGGCCTCCTCACATCCCGACCTCTCAATCATTGTTGCTGACTGTGAGCAGGTAGGACCACACTACAACATCTTACCTGTGGTAACCATGGATCGGAGTGGACTAATTAGAAGGGACCACATTAAACTAAATAGACGCTGTCCTTCTCATTTGCTTCAGGCGTCCATCACTCTCTCGGGGGGAGCAGACAGGGTACACAGGTGAACGTTCCTTACTGACACTTCCTGTTCCGAATCTGCACCACTTCCTTCCTCTCTTTTAGGAAGTTCCCAAAGGACGTGCTCTCCTTGCTCTCCTCTGTCACTGCAAAGGAGGATGAGAAATATCAACTTATACGCCCTCTATATCATATTGGGTTTGCATCCCATGTGAGAACACTTAATCAACAGCCTTGTTGGGAACGCATGGTGATGTAAATCAATTAAACCGGTAACGTCAATCAAAGGAGAGAAGCCGATTAAACTCACAGTCGTGGTCAATGTCATCCGTGTCGCTGTCCACATCTTCTTCCTCCTCGTCGTCCTCCTCATCAGGGTTTCCACGGTTGAAGATCAGGTCACTGCGGCCAGGCGCATCGGCTTCCGTTGTAGGACGAGGAGATATCGAGTTTAATTAGTCACAGCACATCAGTCTAATGCTGAAAATACATAAATCTGAAGATACACTGAGAGTAAAGAAGTAACAGACACAAACTCTTCCTCACCTGCATGCGGGGTGGTCTTCATGGAAACCGACCCCATGTCCTTCCGTAAATGCTCCATCTGCTCCTGCTGCTTCCTGCTCTGAGCATCCGCCTGGAGAGCAAAAAACAAGACCGTCAGAGAGACGTGGAGAAAGCCGGACAGGCCGCGACCACACAGGTGTTGTCAGTGTTGTGCCAAGACAACGGTAAGTAAAACGCTCACCAGTTCTTTATGAAGTCTTTCATATTCAGGACGGTAATCCCTGGATAGATCATTAGAATAACGCATTATATTCATATAGAGTTTTTCAAGGGACCCAAAGAGACTTCACAGAATGTACAATGTAACAGAAACAAAAAACAGAGAGTGGGATTGGGCATGGCTGGAACAGAGTGAGCGTGTAGATTGAAATGGAAAAGGTCAGAGAGATAGGCTGGGGCGATGTTGTTCAGGACTTTATAAATCAGTAGGAGGATCTTGTTATTGGATGCATTGGCAGATGAAGCCAGTGTGGCTCACTGAGGATGGGGCTGTTATGCTGCCAGGACTTGTCATGAGTGAAAAGTCTGGCGGCAGTTGGGAACCATTTGGAGGTTGTGGAGGAACGTAGCGTTGATGCCAGTGAGTAGAGGGAGAATCTGAGTTGTGCAAAGGTTGAAGAATTAAGATTTGACCGTCTGTTTAATGTGTTGGAGAGTATCCAAGGAGAGTATCCAAAATGACACCACGGTTACGTACGCGGGGGATGAACCGATAATGAAACGGCGATGTTGATAAATACAATAAGATAGAGATTACTGATAGTGAACACTACACAGTGTGTGCGTGTGCTATGAGAGGTGTCGCTCACGTCTCATATTCTTTCGCAGCCTCCGCCACCTCGGCAAAGAACTGGTCTAATCCGGCGCCCGTGACTGCAGAAACGCCCACGGCCTAGACACAAAACAGACATTTCAGACAGAACCCACTTGATCACCTCTTCCCCACGAGTCGTATTCGTACAGGCATGGCAAACACAACACATACTGTCCTAAGTACTGTACACAGAGACGCCGCACGGCACTGGAGGCAGGAAATACGCACCCGTAAGCCGGTGTAGAACTCATCCAGCACCAGGCTCATGGAGCGTGTCAGGTTGCTGACGTAGGACGTCTCCTGGTTCAGGGCGTCCTGGAACGTCTCAAAATCCTGCATCCACTCCACGGCGAAGCTGTGGTCGATTATGTCTGTCTGAATACACACAAAGAAGAAATGTGGAGTTACACGAAGGATAGCTGGGGTCAATTATCTATCCAATCGCAAAACACTGGTTTTCATTGACTGTGTTTGAGGGTAAGGAATTAAGTTCTGACCTAAATCTTTCCAGAATGCCCAATTTTTACTCCCACAACTCCCTAATACATCGGTTTGAATCTGTTGTTTTGTTGGGGAGATATTTGCAATGACCTGTCAACCACTGCAGTAATGCAGAATGCCTGTCTGCTGTTTTAACATATCATGTTGACGCTTGGATTACATGTAAGAAGAACATATTTTTGATCTGTAAATTGTTGGTTCGTTCAATTGTGAAACATTTGAAAAGTGCACTATTTAAATTCACAGAAACGAATGCAAAATCCGAAAATATAAATGATTCTACAAAGTAGAGTATATACGGGCTTACACTATAGAGCATTGTGTGTTGATTTAAAGACGTGGGTATCCTGATCTTGATGCAAATAATGCAGGAGGCAATTAGAGTAAATAATGACACAGCTGGTTAGGATACACACATCCATTATGGTGGATAAAGCCATGTTCCACCACCTGTGTGGGAATAAACCCAGAGTGGCTGTAAACCCAGTGTGTTTTCAAATGGTAGTAGAACCCAATTTGCTGGAATTCTCTCAAAAGCATCTCATAGAAAAGGGCAAAGAGATATACTCGGCAACAGTTCTTGTCATTCTGTAAAAGCAGAACCATACCTTGTTCATGACAACGATGAAGGGCAACTTGGTCTTATACATAATGCTGGGGTGAAGAAACAGAAATACAGTCATACTATGGCATTAGATCTGGAAGATTCAAATAGTTCAAAACAAACAGAGGTTTCATTTGATCCCTGCTGGAGCCAAACCTGCAGGCGTAGAGCATGTTGGACATGAAGGTGACAGGGTTGACGCTACGAGAAGTGTCCATCACGTAGGCCACCACACAGGGGAAAGTCGAGGCCTGGGAAACACATTGACCATATCACAGCATTGACAAAACCTCCAGAGTGCCTATTCGTCGCATTACATTGTCATTTCCATGTTGCACACTACACACCAGGGTTTCTGTGATAATGGTTCCAGATGCCGACCAGGTAAACACTTCTATCTGCCCAGGGGTGTCAATCAAAACATATCTGTGGGCAGAAGACAGGAACAATTGGTGCCAAACAGCACAAGCTCTATCCTATGTATTATGTACCAGTTGCTGAAGTCAACTCAGAAGTTATTTTTAAAGGTTGTTTGCTAAATAATGTCAGCACCACAGAGACACAACTTGAATAATGGAACGAGAACAAGACATTTAAACACGTATGGAAAAGTGAACCGATTATGAACATTGACAGCACAAGAATCACAACATTGTTATTATGCACACTACTTACATCTGTGATTACCAGGACAATTACTACTAACTTTCATGCAAAAAATATACTTACTGGTGGTTGGACTGTTTATTCTCTATGAATTTCATGACCTTAAGAAAGGAGAATATATTCTTATCAATGCAGACCAAATGGTACAAATAATAATTATAATTATGATAATGATGACATCTATTGGACAGTTGAGGTATAAAACAAATGCACATTCAGAGATGCTGCCTAAATATAACTGCTAATATAACTGCTACTACGGTCCTTGAATACCAACTTAAGAAACGAATACTCGAATAGTCGAAGTATATATTACTTACTTTTATTAATGTGATAATAACTACATTTGATGACACTGGCAGGTGAATAAAGATGGTCATGGAAAATAAGATTCCGAAAAAATATATTATTAGAATCTATATTTATATACAAAAATATAATTGGGGCAGTTGTCTTCATGGAAATTGGAGGGATTTAGGGTGTTTACGTGCAGTATACAGACAATCAAATCGGGCAAACCTACTTACCTGATCAAACCGTGTGGCAAACAAATTCAATGATGTGACAATTCCTCCATTGGGACCTAGTCCATATTGCTTCATCACTTCTTTGTAATTCACTGTGTCGCGGATATCTGTGCAGAAACCATTAACTCATGATTGGACAACAGTTAACCAACGCTGTTGTGCAGTGGCAAGACCAACAAAATAACAACGCTTTCAATAAATGAAAAGGACAGTACGTAAACAACCGCCTGAGCTACCAAACAGTCCACAAATGAGATGTGAATATAATCAAAAGGACAGACAAAAATATGCCATTATGCATGGTGGCAGTCAGGATGATTTCTTACCGATGTTGGCAGGGAAAGGGACTTCATGGACAGCGGGGTCTAGGTTGATTACATATGGAGGAGAATTCTTGGTGTGAAGGTGACCAGTGAGTCTCTGTTTGTAAAGAAACAATTTCAGACGTTGACACATCTGATCTGAAAATACCTAGCAAGCTAGATGGTTAGTACTGTAATCAGCTAGTTAACTTTTGTCATAGTTCAGTGAACAGATGACAGCTGTGCTTGTTTTTTTACAAACAAATCATAAAAAGATAACTGCGAATACAATTATGGCCGCACAAGTAGTTATCGCGATAACTATCGCTAACAACCAAGCAAGCTAGTAGTAAACATATCAGAAGTTCCCCTCCCGGTGGCCCATTCCCCCACAATGTGAAGCAATAACCAGTGTCATGCTAGCTAACTAGCTCACCTGCACAAACGTAGTTTTACCGGAGCCGGCCATGCCAAGCACTATGAGACAAACCGGTTTCTTCTGTGGGGGACTACTAGAAGTAGTCGTTGAGTCGCCACTTTTGCCTCCATCCTCGGACTCACTATTTTTTCCTGAAAGCACTTTCGGACAGGCGCCCTCAGACGCGGTAGCCATGCTTGTTGTGGTTGGGACTCTAGCCGTAAAGCAACCTCGTCTGTCGCAAAGCCCGGCATGTCTAGCTATATAAGTTTCACCGCTAGATGTTGCTGTTTCTGCTTTGGATTGCCTCGAGTCCACAAATCACTACCATTGTGTTGCCATATTAGTAGAGGTGTGTGACGGTACTCTTAGCTCCACAAATAAAACACACAAAAAAATTAAAAACCCTACGTTTTTCAGTGCGAACAATAAGTCCAACCATAATCAAAGTAGTACTCTCTCAATTCTAAAACTGCAAACTTTGATGTTTGATGGCAGTTGTGGCAGCTTCTGCTTTGACATAAACACGCGGTTAAAATTTTACGCGAGCCGCAATGCTATTTTAAATGTTAAACATAATTTATTTTTGCCGAATCCGTTTGCGAAATACATTTTTGATTTAACAGATTAATAAAAATAAATTCCTTCTGATTTTTAATTAACACTTTTTGTATGTAAAAAAAATACCTGTAGGAGTATGATACAAGTAAAAAAGTGTTGCAATTTGCTGAGAAATCTTGTCGCGTTCAATATCGCAAGATCTCGTGCTACGACATATTATCACACCGCTACATATTATCAACTTTGTTGCTAGATTTAACACATTTTCAGACTTAACTGGCAACTTTTTTTTCAAACAGAAATGCTTCTTTTGGATCTGTCATTGTCTCAAAATTCCTGGTTGTGGGGATTTGATATGTATGTGCTAAAAAGGTCTGTGTCCACATTTCTCGGGCTGGTTGGATTAAAGTGGGGTAAAGCTCTCCCGGAGTTTCGTGAGTCTCCCACATTTTAATACAATATCCTGGAATAATTTTTTGGGGGAAAGTTGAATAGTCATTTTGAATGCTTGAACTAGCTGATTGCACATACAATATTTGACATAGTAGTGAGGGTGTAAGTTTAGATTAGTAGATACTTACTGACTGGCAAAAACTCAATGTTAATGAGAGATATCATAGTAAAATGTCCAGACTCATTCAGGCTGGGAAAATGGCTATAAATTCTTACATAACCATTCTTTACAAGAACAGTGTGCCAAAGGTCATTTCTGAACTGAAAAGGGTTCTACTGAATAAAGGACCTAATAATGACCGGATACTAGATAGGTGTAGCAATCTACAATTACTTGGCATTGTGAATACAAATATAAACTGGCAGGATTAGTTTGGGATTTCATCCCCAATTACCAGGCCTTTGTTTCAAACCGGCCCTTAGACAATGACAAACAAGTGGATCTAAACATAGACTTGATAGGAATGACAAATGAACGGATTAAATAACGAACTAAAACATACAACTGCCAAAAAACTTGAACCATAAGGAGTGAAAATTGACATATGAGGACGAGTGCAACAGAGGTGCATGGATGAGATTACAATGTTGTAAAAGTAAAAGTGTTTTTAGCGGACACATTGCTGGAACTGGATTTTGTACCATTTTATAGACGATAAGTGAAGTCAACAATTAAAAGTAACAAAGAATAAAAGTAAATAAGTCTTTATAATGATCTACAAAGGATTAATTTGTGGTTCAATAATGTTTTCCCTTTGTGAACAATGAACAACGTAGGCACCAATAGAAAAACATTTCCAAAGGGACAGCATAAAGTAATGGAATGAAATGTGATTGGTGGATGAGTTCATGGGTTTATTTGCTCTCACAGGAAATTATCTAATTAACCTTGTAGGCTAGTAGGTTTGGTCCCGAACATTGGTTGTTATGGTTTGTGTTCAGAATACACCAGTTAGAAATAAAAGAAAAAACATTATAACAAAGGCTTTATATACAATGCATTCAGAAAGTATTAACACCATTTTCATTCCACGTTTGGTTGCATTTAAGTAAAAAGTATTTACTATAATAAATCTACTAAAAAAACACTTAAAGACCAAGCAAATTTGTTTTTAGTGGCGCAATATGGGCGCTGTGATTTATATTTACCTAATATTGGGCCCTGTTCATAGATTATTGAAATTATAAACAACTTGTTACACTTTCTGCCTAAAATAGGAGGTTTGTAAACATCTTTAAGCAAAATGTTGTAAACCATAGATGTGTCACCTTAACATGTATTAAGTGTAATTTTGCATATTGTTCTCAACTGTTTGTGAAATTTGAGGCCAATTCCAAACTGCAGTAATTGGTATTGGCCAGTGGAGGGCCGTCTTTCGCAACTTAAGATATTCAATTACTTTCGTTGGTATTAGCCCCCCGCATTTTAAATAAACCGACTTTCTGGGCCAGGGCATTCGCTGTGCCTGCGTTTGGATTGGAGTTTCATTCCCTAATTTGATTGGCTGTTGGAGTGTGAGATATGTAAATAAAACGCCTGAGTGGTGTTTCTGGAAACCGGAGATATCCGTCTTTCAAGCGTTGCATGATTGCGTCTTCTTTCATTATAATATAACAATGTGCTCTACCTGCAGAGGCGCATGTATGTGGTTACAACAAGTCGCCGAGTGTGAAACTAGTCTCTGAACTTTGCTCGTCGCCGGAAATATTTCGAACTTTTCTGTTCATCGCCGAGGCAACAAGGTTTCTTTTCGGACTACCGTTCTAGTTGCATACAATAAAGTGAACCCACCACTTCGAGTCAGAGAGCTACTAGGCGTCGGTTAAACGCGTGTACTTAGTTCGGGTGTTATTGACGTTTTTAGATTAACTTCGTCCAAGGCTATAATGTAAAATGTTAATAGGCTATGTTGTTGTTTAAACACTTGCGTTGGATTGTATTTTTGGCACGTCTTTCTTTTTGGGAAACCATATCACGGTGTGGATTTGTTATCGCAAGAACCCCAACGTTTACTTGGATGCTTCACGTCATTGTTCTGTCTGGTGCAGTCATCGTTATGATCCCTGAAGAATGAGTGGCCCGGAGGCGGTCAGGCGGTGATCACTATCACTTTTAGGATTTATTACCCGGGTTGGAATTAGCAGAAGTTCCTCAAAATGGATCTGACGGTGTCCGAGATGATGGGGAACTTCATGGACACCCCGCTGGTTGTGTGGGTAAGTGGGCAAGTGGTGCCATATGGCGGAGAATCAGCCTGCTTTTAGAAACCTGCAGACATTTCCCCCCCACTTTCATTTGGCTAGTCCGATCTGTGTTTTTTTCTGTTAATGTTTGTTTTCTAATATTTTTTGAAATATTTTCTAATAGCCAATTTATTTTCTACAGCCACTGTGTCTGAAATGTTTAAGAGACCGATGCATGTTGCTTTTTTATTTTATTCTTACCATTTGTAGTACTGGTGCGGTTTGTGGGTTTTACTGGTTTAACTAACTAATTGTTTTATTCCCTAAAACTTTGGACTCTCTTTCCATGAAACTAAGCAAGCTATGCCAGCTGTTCACACAACCTTTGACCGAATTGAGTGTCTTGTCTCTGTGTGTCAATACTGGTTCATCTTGAAACCACATCAGCCATGCCTGCTCACACATACTGATTCGGCTTTATTTTTAACATCACACAACTCTAAATAATCATCGTTTTGTTGGTGAAACTCAGCTTTGGGGAAATTGGGACATAAGATGTGGATAGTATGTAGGCTTGCTAATACTAGTTAACTTCTTGGTTTAGGGCCTCTTCAAACACAAATACATTGCAAACAAATGTAGAGACAATGGTAGGTTTGGCTCTAAAACATTGGCCTCCACTGGTCCCAGTCTACGTCACCAGCAGTTTAGTACAAGACTACAAACCTAAAACAAACACTATGGCACCGGTCCACAATTTCTTCACATTGCCACCCCGATTCAGAATGTTAACAGTATGCACAGTTTGGCATCAGGCTACAGAAGGCCTGAATGCATGACGCACAAAGTGGGTACCTGGCCTAGAGAATACTCTGAAAGAACTGAAGTCCTGTTTCATGTCCTGGGTATCCTTTGTTAGCCAACATAGAATGCAAAAGTTTAGAGGGACCTAATTTTAATGCATGAAGTTGTAGACACATATTGCATATAGTAGAAGCCACCGGCCAATCCAGGGGTTTCTTCATCGTAGTCATCTCCCCATTCTTCATCATTCAATACCGGTTGCTATGGCTGGCTTGCTAATGAACCTTCCTTGCCCTTCTGAGGCCCCTTGTGATCTCCACTCTCAGCAAACAGAATTCACTGTGAATATGTCTGGAATGCTAGCGAAAGCAACAAAACCACTGGATTAAGCATATGCAATTGTATTTAAAAAAGGCAATCCAAAGTAATGGCTTTTATCTGCGACATGCACCATTATACCACATAATTCAATACCAGAGAACTCATTTTATTTAACTTAGTGAAGTTACTTAGCCTTTTTCTTCACTCATAAAATGGCAGATCCTTGATAGAATGCCCATCGTTGACTTTGTTTCGAAGTCCGCGATAATGCTTTAGCCATGTTATAAGCCAAAACATTGGGTGTAGTTAAGCTTTTGTTGATGCGCAAATGCTTTACTGTAATTACTTATTGACACCATCTACCACCATCTACCAGGACCACGCTGCTTTCGTTAGCTTCATTGCTGACAGCAACATATGACACACACACACACACACACCACAAGGACACAGTTGTTTTATCTTCAGAATGTCACAGGAAATAAAAGATTGATTTGTCAGTCAATTAAATTCATGCTTTATAACTGACTAGAATCCCCTTGAAGTGCACTGCAAACTTGTCACATGCACATTCTACATCCTGTGGGGGTTTGTCAGTTTCATTTCTATATTAACTAATGAGTTAAATGATTGTCAGTTTTGAATGGAGCACAACTTTGCTTTCCATTATTTGTTTGGCAAAAGAGAACATTTGACACAATTGAAATCAGTGAATAAACGATTTTTTGATATTTTGATCTTTTACTTTCTTAATTAAAAAAAACCTGTGTTATTGTTAAGTAGTTTTGCTGAAAGCAGTAGCATGCCAGATGTGGCCCGTCTCTTTATAGCTCGTCTGA
This sequence comes from Dallia pectoralis, assembly GCA_029465975.1. NCBI lineage: Eukaryota > Metazoa > Chordata > Actinopteri > Esociformes > Umbridae > Dallia > Dallia pectoralis. The sequence goes on along the minus strand of CM055754.1, from coordinate 8,048,647 downwards.
GCACTTAGTGATCTGTTCCTATCTTACGTTCTACTTCCTCTCCCCGTCTCTCTTTCAGGTGAAGACTTTTGGACCCCTGGGTTCTGGCTCAGAGGACACGCTGTCCATGTTTATGGATCTGGTGGATGGGGTCTTCCTGCACAAGATTATGACACACATGTGAGTGAACATAGACGTGTGTGTGTTGGATGTGTGTGTGTTGGATGTGTGTTTTGAGTGTGCGTGTTTCTGGCAGCTGCTTTGAGGTCTCCGTCTATCTCATTTTTAACCACATCCTGGCATTGCTCCTATCCGGGTTGGTTCAGACAACCTCTACGTGCCTTCATGGCTCACTGGGCTAGCATTCGCACTGTTCAGCTTATTCTTTTACCTGTCTTCAGTCAAATCGAGTCTATGACCTCTGTTGTGTTTAGGCTCCATCTCTCTCTCTCTTATATCTTCTGCCCTTAATGAGACAGAGATTAGAGAGCAGTGTTTTCCAATCCTGGTTCCGGGGACCCCAAGCGGTACACTCGCACGCCTGATTTCAATGTGGCCCTACTACTCACACACATGATTTCAATGTGGCCCTACTACTCACACACATGATTTCAATGTGGCCCTACTACTCACACACATGATTTCAATGTGGCCCTGCCACTCACACACATGATTTCAATGTGGCCCTGCCACTCACACACATGATTTCAATGTGGCCCTGCCACTCACACACATGATTTCAATGTGGCCCTGCCACTCACACACATGATTTCAATGTGGCCCTGCCACTCACACACATGATTTCAATGTGGCCCTGCCACTCACACACATGATTTCAATGTGGCCCTGCCACTCACACACATGATTTCAATGTGGCCCTGCCACTCACACACATGATTTCAATGTGGCCCTGCCACTCACACACATGATTTCAATGTGGCCCTGCCACTCACACACATGATTTCAATGTGGCCCTGCCACTCACACACATGATTTCAATGTGGCCCTGCCACTCACACACATGATTTCAATGTGGCCCTGCCACTCACACACATGATTTCAATGTGGCCCTGCCACTCACACACATGATTTCAATGTGGCCCTGCCACTCACACACATGATTTCAATGTGGCCCTGCCACTCACACACATGATTTCAATGTGGCCCTGCCACTCACACACATGATTTCAATGTGGCCCTGCCACTCACACACATGATTTCAATGTGGCCCTGCCACTCACACACATGATTTCAATGTGGCCCTGCCACTCACACACATGATTTCAATGTGGCCCTGCCACTCACACACATGATTTCAATGTGGCCCTGCCACTCACACACATGATTTCAATGTGGCCCTGCCACTCACACACATGATTTCAATGTGGCCCTGCCACTCACACACATGATTTCAATGTGGCCCTGCCACTCACACACATGATTTCAATGTGGCCCTGCCACTCACACACATGATTTCAATGTGGCCCTGCCACTCACACACATGATTTCAATGTGGCCCTGCCACTCACACACATGATTTCAATGTGGCCCTGCCACTCACACACATGATTTCAATGTGGCCCTGCCACTCACACACATGATTTCAATGTGGCCCTGCCACTCACACACATGATTTCAATGTGGCCCTGCCACTCACACACATGATTTCAATGTGGCCCTGCCACTCACACACATGATTTCAATGTGGCCCTGCCACTCACACACATGATTTCAATGTGGCCCTGCCACTCACACACATGATTTCAATGTGGCCCTGCCACTCACACACATGATTTCAATGTGGCCCTGCCACTCCGATGTATTCTGGGTTTTTTATCTAGGGGAACCGTGGACATTCATTATCTTACTGCTGGAGGGGGTGTGTGTGTGTGTCCGTCCGTGTGTGTGTCCGTCCGTCCGCCCGTCCGTGTGTCCGTCCGTGTTTGTGTCCGTGTGTGTGTCCGTACTAAAAACGGATGCTTGATTTTCATTCATACTGATTGTGTGTTTTGCTGATTACTAGTCTGGTAAAATGACGGCCTAGACATGATCTGTTATGGAGAGGCTCAAGGTCTTTCTCTAAGCCGTCACAGGGTTCACTTTTTTTTCATCACTTCCTTTGCTCATTTACTTCAAAGTGAAGATATGTAAGCCAACTTTGTTGTTATAGCTTAATTCATGCTTGACAGATTGTGCATGGTCGCCTTCTGTGGGTGGATTGGATAAGATTTGCCCAGGTGGGCTTCATCAAACGAGGGGGATTCTGTAAGGTCACGGCCATGATGTTTTTAAATTTTTGCTCGCGTCCGGATACTGCGACCGGTCCGAAGTCTACACACCTCCCTTTGTCCCGGGGTGATGTCACGGCTCTCCCCTGTCTTGTTTTGAAAGTGAAAGATTAGAAGTATGCGAGCTCACCACGTTTGACTGCCTGACCAAAATGGTTGTGTGCCACACCACCGAAGTCTGCCGGGGCTCCGAGTCTGTGGCTGTGTTGTTCGTTCACGCATTGTCTCATAAACTCTCTTTAATGCTGCGAGTGCCTCACTCCTTTACTACACTAACACACTTTTTTTTGTCATGGTCAACAAGAATAATGTTATTGTCCTCATTCGATTAGTTTGACCTATTAGAGTCGAGGTTTACTTTCATTTGACCAATTGGATTAAATGTCTTGACATTAGTTACCCTCTTCTTTTCTTCTCATGCCTAGTGATTGTCCCTTTGTTCCCCCAGCTGGGCTAACCGTCCAGTGGCCTCCTCCTTCCCCCCCATCCCCCCCTTAGACAGGGGCAGTGGGACAAGGGAGGGTCTAAGTCTAATCCTTTAACCCATTTTCTCTTAGCTGGTGGATGAATGAACATACTGTATGTGATACTGTCATACATGATTTAGCGACGTAAAGTAGCCCATGTGAGGCCAGTGGCTTGAATGGCTTGTGATTATCATAGTATAGCGCTTATGTTGACTGTCACTCGAGATGAGCAGATGACATTTAACGACAGCGTACACCCCTTCAATATATTGAAAATGTTCCTTGTCTTCAGTACCCAGAAACATGTGTTAAGAATAGCTATGGAAGTTTCATAATTGTATGTTAGTTAAAACGGGAATGTTTTCCTTTCCTGAAAAGTTTTTCCTCAGACGGCAGCGATACGATGGTACTCTTATTCAGGCCCTCTTTAATAATTTATAGTTTGGAAAGTAATAAACTGTGTGTTTGTGTTGTTCACCTGGTGTATTCAGAATAATTTGGCCATAGCCTAGTTTGTTTCTAGGGTTGTCGGCTATGACTCATTGAACTGTTCCAATATGGTCAATGGACAAAAGAATAATCATTGATGTACAGTGGATATGAAAAGTCGTCACACCTGTGTTAAAAAGGCTTTATGATGTGAAAAAATGAGATGGATAAATCAGGTCTGAACTTTTTTTACCTTTAATCTGACCTGTAATTTGAACTATTCAATGGGTCATAAGGGTAAAAAAGGTACACGTACCGTGTTGCATAAGTGTGCACACCCATGATCTAATACTTTGTTGAAGCATTTAATTTATTACCGCTCACAGTCATTTTGGGTAGGAGATTATTAGCATGGCACATCTTGACTTGGCAATTTTTGCCAACTCTTCATGGCAAAATGTGTCATATTGTGAGGACCTGTGCACAGCCCTCGTCAGATCATGTTCAATTGAATTCATGTCTGGTCTCTGGCTGGGCCATTTCAAAATGTTAATCTTCTTCTAGTGAAGCCATGCTTCTATGGATTTGGATATGTGCTTTGGGTCGTTGTCATGCTAAAAGGTGAACTTCCTCTTCATCTTTAGCTTTCTGACAGAAGCCTGAAGGTTGTGCCAAAATTGGCTGTTCATAATTCCCTCAACCATGATGGCCCCATGAAGGCCCCAGTTTCATCTGAAGAAAAACAGCCCCAAAGCCTGATGTTGCTTCACTGTGGGTATGGTGTTCTTTGGGTGATGTGCAGTGTTGTTTTTGCCAAACATACCTTGTGGAGTTATGGCCAAAAAGTTCAACCTTGGTTTCATCAGACCATAACACATGTTCCTACATGTTTTTCTGAGACTTGCTGTTTGTTTTCAGCCAGGCTTGGATGTTTTTCTTCGTAAGAAGGGAGCCTCTAAGAAGCCTCCCTGACCAGTTTTCTTCTTGTCTTTAATTAATTTTGGAGGGACATCCAGCTCTTAGTAATGTCTCTGTTGTGCCATATTTTCTCCACTTGATGTTGATTGTCTTCACTGGGTTCCATGGCTTCCAGTTAAAAGAGGGTGTGCGCACTTATGCAACCAGGGTATTGTAAGGTTGACATGTATTTTTTTCCCAGCAAATAATTTTCAGTTCGTTTTTCAATTGAAATGTTCACGTTATAGGTCACGTTAAAGGTGGAAAAAGACATGATCTATCTTTCTCTCATTTGTTCTCATCACAAAAGCCTGAAGTGAAGTAAAAGACAGGAACATGTTCTGTATCAGAGAAGGCAGTATATGTGAAAACATAGGCAGGCCGAACATCAGCTGAGCCGAATAACAAAAACGGTTGCTTGTTTTAGAACTAAAGCCCTTTCAGAGACCTACTGGAATACGTGGCCAAACTTGGCCGAATTTGCATAGTGTGCCCACAATACACATGTAAATGAGGTTGGCAGTGGCACAAACACAGCACATCTCGCACGGCCCCTACAGAAAATGGAACCATATGGGGGTTCTGGGTAAGAGAAGTGTGATGTTAGGACATATACTGCGATCTTAGAAGCTTGTCTCAATTCTAACTGACTGGACTCAGGACTAGATAGAGTCCAATGTCCACTGAATGTTTACCTCACAAATTCTCACCATGTTGACTCTTTGGTGTGCAAGTATGTCTTATAAATGAGTGCCTGTGTGTTGTTCTAAAATAATAGTCAGATCTTTCATGACATTCATATTTTGAAATGAATGCCCCTGGCAGATGAGAAGTTTGATGAGCATTTATTCGACTTTAAACCAATACTACAGGAGGTGTGGCCAATCAGGGCTTAGAGCTGTTCTGAGATACCACACAGTGTGGAGTATCTGGATTTAGCACTATTATGTGGTATAATGGGAATTAACCACAAACCCCTGAGATCACTTGTAAAATAACCAAACCAACCATGCAATCATTAAATGACTTGAATAAGAACAGAGCACCGAGACAAACTACAAACGTTCTTGTACAGAAATGTGTGCTATCATCCACCCATGCTAATAGGGGCCCGCAGATAGCCTAGTAATTGGGCTAATTACCAATGGGAGGATGGTTTAATTGCCTTCTGTTAAGCAAGGCATGTTAGCTTAATCACAATTGCTTCTTTAAGTTACTCTGACGAATAGCGTCCACTTAATTGATAAAATTTATGGAATGTAGCCGAGTAATCTAAAGGATTATACACACAAATCTCCCCCCTTACTTGCCAGAGAATTTGCATCTGCACAGAGAAAATATGGTAAAAACGACATATGCTAATGAATCGTATGGTTGTTTAGGATTTAATGTTCGGTTTCCTTTTCTTACCCAGAGACCCAAGCCCAACCAACCAGCGGGTTAATAAAAATGTAAACAATGATGTAAACCTAAGAATCCAGAACCTCAACATCGTCATCCGGCACATCAAGAACTACTACCAGGTGAGCACCACTCCTTCTATTCACTGTTCTTCCTGCTCACGTTAAAGTCCGCTCACCATGTCAGAATTAAGATGGAGCTCCTCCTGGTACCTCCTTGTCCCACGGCCTCTACTCGACTACAGATAGAGGAGTGGCATGATTATTGCGTCTACTGCTGGTGCTGGGCTTTCAAGTCTTTGAGAACCCACTGAACAGTTGTTGCCTTGCTAGCTTGGCTACTAAAGTAGAGTTATTACAGCCGTTTTGTTTGGCGATCTTCTGTGAAGCGCTGATTTACTCTGCACTAAAGTGTTGCATACTTCTGCGATGCTCATTTGTGTCGTTACGTGTAACAAGATGAGTGATCAGAATTTATTTTATTTCATTCTTTCCCCTCAAAGTGAATCTACATTGTTTGTTGATAATCCTGTCACTCAGTGTGGTAGTAATATATAAGGACAGTAACTAGCATGGTGATGATGATTGTTTATAAGAAGACATATCTTGCTCTTCAGACCCATCCGTTTATTGACCCGGACATTCATTTCAAATCCCCAAAAGGGGTCTATAACTGCTGTAACAGTAATGTGATGAAACCCTTTGCTGTCCTGCGTTTGACCTGGCGCTATTGGTTGTTGGTTTTCTCTGGATGAATGTCACTTTCCTTGTTTCGTCTGCAGTCCTTTCACGTTAAACCCAACTACAAGGTGTCCTCTGTGTGCTTCTTCGAAAAGGCTGCTGCTGTTGACAAGCTCTAGACTACACAAGTCTGTCGTGAATGACTATATCGGCCCATTTCAGAAATCTTTGCTTAACCAAAACTGTAGCTCTGTGTTTAAATTTGCAACCTTTAATTATAGTAATCTGGATGTGGAGGGGAAAGGAGTTTTGTTTTATTATGAATCATGATTGCAGGTCCTCTTAAAGACAGTAGGCGTGTACTTTCTGTGTACTGTAATCGAGATGGTGAAATCAAAGCCTTTTATTTGTCCAATACACCTAATCACACAGCGTCATTCTGAACCATGCAATTATTGGGACATGGCACGCAACATCTACGCAATAATAATTTATGGAGAAAAATGTAATATACATACGATAAATATACATACAATTCCCTCTGAGCATATGCAAACGCACACCACAAGAAGAGCGATCAATGGTTCCTGGCAGACCCCTTTGTACCACATTCTTTCTCTGTCTCCTTGGTTCCCCACTCGTTACGTCACAGAACTCTCTTCAAGTTGGCTGTAACTCCGTCCTTCTGAACACCTTACAAACCGGTAACCGCTGGCTCCTCCAGGTCCAAAGTTTGAAACCTGTGCCTGTTTTGTATGTTCATGGTGTAACCCGCTTTGGTGACACACACCTAAACAGTGTTGCCTGCGCCAAAGACACGGTCTACGGACTCTGGCCTTTTCCTCTTTCCTTTGACATGAACTCTCTGAATGGAGTTCTGTAGTCATTTCCTTTTCATGCGGTTTAGGTAATAAAAACAATATATTGCCGTAGCTATCGATTTCGGAATCGCTTAGATGAGCGCCTCCAATGCCTCCAATGCACTATGCACAATGTTTTTGATTAGTGTGTTAATCTAAATTAACTTTATGCTCCTAAATGTCCACACACACACGTCAACACGGCTAATGAATAACAGAATTGTGTGTCTCCAGGCTAGGGGCTCTCCTTTCTTTTGAATTGTTAAGACACTTTGGTCACATGATCATTCACCTGAAATCTCTGTAGATTAAATGTCCGACCATTCGTTTGGTGAAATAAATAGCTGTGACAACCGATTCTACCCGATCTATTTCTAATCCCTGTGTTTTGTTAGCTGACCGTATCTAGTGTCAGCACTTAGCTTTTCATCTTGTTCAATCTCTAGATTCCATCTTTGAGACAATTTGAAAAACTGAAGAAGTTTGAGATTCTCCATTTCAGTTTGTTGATCATGTGACATTAGTGCACCTTTTTAAAAGCATAAAACATTCCCACTTCTCAATTCGGTCATCTAATTTTAGCTACAGTCCTGTATTAACTCCCAACTGATCTGAGACCATTGAAGGTCATTCATTCTTTTCACCACAACGCTCTTTCACCCAGACATTTATAACCATCCAACTGTCTGAGGGCGTGGCCACTGAGCTGACTCTGCTTGCCAAAGCGGTCCCCGAACCTATTGCTAGAGTGTGATGTGAAAAAAATCCCTGGTGATGTCACTTCCTGGGCCTGTACTCTTCAGCAAAGTAAATAAACAAACCCCTTGACGCATTTGTATATTCAAAGCATTTGTATGGACCGTTTCCTCATGTATAGAAGTTGAATAACCAGATCTGTGTAGTCGTGTCAGGCTATCTAGTACGATCACGGTGGATAGATATCAGTCTCACCCCGATGCACAGATGCTCTCCCGTTTGCCTTGCCTGCCTGGTGGTTATATCTTTGGCCTATACCAAGCCCTCCGGCTCCAGCTCCCTGAGGGTTTGTTTTAAATGTGCTGGGCCCTGTGTAGCGGAAACCGTTAGTTTTCTCACTTCAGATTAGTCTTATCTGGACAGATGTTTTGGTTTCCACTCTACCCGACGCTCTATTAGTTTCGGACAACTGCTCCTAAATTGGTCCCAGTCGTGTACTTTGCTCTGCTCTCCCCGAGCCCACTGCGTTCGCGCACGTTCAGGGTTAACCCGCTTCGTGTCGAGAATGAAGACGGACGGCTGGGTTTTTTCCCCCCCCGAGGCCAGCGGCGCTGTCGGTTGGTCGTCAGATGACCGGGGGAGTCCTGCGGGTGTCTTTCGGCGTGTCGCACCTCCGTTTCTTGTTCCATCTCTCGAACAACCGGTTGACCTTTTACCAGAAGCTCCCATTAATCATTGTCCGTATCGGGTTTCGCCACGATTTCTTATTGACCGTGACTTTGACTGATCTGAGGGGATCTATTGCAATCAGCCGTAGCGCATACCGAGTCAGCCGGACGCCCTTCGGTTGCCATGGGATGGCCGCACGACTCCTCCCCCCTCCTCCAGACCATGTGCCCCCTCAGGGGGGGCCTACGTTAATAAAGCGAGGGCAGAGCGATCTGATCTGATCACACAATTGAGCATTGAAAAGGCACTATGGCCACAGACAAACATACCCAGAAGGCCCGGGCAGATAAGATATGGTTAAGTCCTGCGAACCGGCCCTTTGTTATGTGTGCCACCATCTGAGAGGAACGGTTAGTCGCCGTGGCAGGGAGGCTCCCCGTTGCCAGGTGACATGATACTATGAGTGCGTGGTAAATGTAGTGCACCGTGTAGGGAATAGTGGGCCATTTTATTAGGCGGGTTGTAACAAGAATATCATTGTAAAAGACGTTTGTATATTCCGTTCTGTCACTGGCCTCTCACTTCTGTTTAAGCCTGTTTGTTAAGACCATAAATCTGTGTGTGTGTGGGGGGGGTGTCACAGAAATGTTTATTGATCTCAAGCTTGGGTTTAGTTAAACCAGAAACATTTTTCCCTGCTTTGCCAAACATGGTTCACAACTGACATGTAAATTAAAAACAGTTTTCCAACACAGTTTTTGTTGTGTGTGTGACCTCATTCGTGGGTGTGGGAAGGGGTGTGGTTCACTTGGTCACGTCCTAGTTTGGATTAACAAAAACTGCCATATCTAAATTGCTGGTTTAATATGTGTATATACATAAAGTCGGCTTAGTCTGGATTTAGTTCTGAACCTAATTCCTGTCTCACATTAGCTTTGAGCTACCCCCGGCGGGCTGGCGGTGCCGTGGATTCATCCAGGAATGTGAGAAGGGCCCGTGACAATGTTCTAGTGATTTCCTCTCATTCCGATAAAGCCCGTGCCCAGTGTAGGACAGAGACCGAAGGCAGAGCCGCTTGTCACTCAGAGGGATCATGTCTGTATGGAACTCCGCCCTGATTCCACTATCTATTCTCTCTGCAAATTAGATTAGCTCCGAATTACCCTCTGTGTGCGGCACACCGCAAAGCATCCTGCCAAAACATGGACAATGGGGACACGGGAGCGGTACAGGGGCGCTCCCCAAGTCTGGAGGTAGAAACCAGTTCAGTAAGCTTCCAGCAGGTCAACTAAACCAACGCACCAGTTCAGATCCGGCTTCATCTCGTTCTGTGGGCCTGAAGCATCAACATGGCTGCACTGGATCACTTTGATGACATTGCTTTCTACTGACGATGAATTATTATCATTGGGAATAATATAATATATTTCTATAAGAAATTGCAGAAGATGTTTTAAAACATTGACGAACTTCAACAACGTAGTATGTCACGCACGGAGAGCCTCCAATTGAAATGTTGCTGCTTGCTCTGTATTTCCAGTATTTGACGTTCCGGTTGAATCGATTCAACACTACCTGGGTGGCAGTTTGAAGCTACCTCATAATGCAGCTGTTTGGGATGTCTACAAAGCTTGGAAGGTGGACGAGTCCACGTTGACAAAGAAAAGTACCATTTTGCTTAGTTTGATGTGTAAAAGTGAAAATGAAGGATTTTAATGGGACAGCTTTCCCAATAACTGCAAGCATGAAATCAATAAATCCTGATATGTATAATTAACCAATACATTTTTTTAATTGGCCCCGAAAACGTCTCCATAGCTGTGCAAGTGTTGGTGCAGTATGGGGCCCATTGCATTGTGGCTGAGGTAGAGCCTGCGTTGTCCTATGCTTTGTGCTTGGCGCTCTCCTTTCCCAGAGGTGTTCAGTTACTCCACTGTTCCCTGTCGGTTGTGGTATACACCTGGAAACCTCCAGAGACTAGTGTAAGAGCCGCAGGCATTTTCTTCTCTCTTTTCGTACTTTTCCTTCCGAGCCATTTTTGGCTCACCTGGAGTTGCTGCTTTGCTCTCTATCCCTCCCTCGCACTCTTTCTTTCTCTCGTTTGGCTGGTTTTCCTCAATGATATTTTCCTCTCCTTGGTACTTCTTTAATGCCTGATAGTGTCTGACCCCCCCCTCCCCCCAGAACAGGAACCCCCTTCCTGAGACCGCTGCCGTGGGAAACACAAAAACAAGAGCTCTGGCTTTTATTTTTTCTGCTCATCGCTCTGTCACAGATTCTTGATCACTCCAGATTTAACCATTCAAGTCCTTGTGTTTCGTAGGGGAGTTTTTCACATTCGACTGGTGGGTTGCTTTCCTGGTATTGGCCTTGTCCTGTTCCATGTACAAAAAACAGTTACACCTGCTAACGTGTGGTGTTAAGGCATTCTGCACATTATATTGCAGAAGCATGTTTCATGGTTAGCCTGAACACGGCTCAATAAGTGTGTGACGGTTTCACCACAACATTCTTGGAGCTCTATATTTGTTCAAGACCCTGAGGGCGCCGGGCCTGTGTGTAACACTGTGTCTTAAAAAATTATAATCCAATCTATGCCAGACGACCTCTGTAAGAAGGTTGTATGACAAACCCTAAGTTCGACTAATGTGAAGAACCCTGTGAAGCTTAGGTCCAGCCATTCCACATCCTGTTATGAAGTTATTCCAGGCCACAGGCGGCCGGCGTGTTTGTGGGTGGGAGGTCGTGTTTGTTGTGCTGATTCGTGGTCCAACCCTTTGTCTTCGCTCCAGATCCCTAAGTGGGCGACGTCTGTCTGCGTGGCTCCACAGTTTAATTGCCATATGTGCCAGTTGTGCCACGGCGGCGTTCTCTGATCAGCGTCTGTTTTACTTTAGCGCAACGTCGGCTGCCAACCTGTTCTCTGTGGCGCATTGCCCGACATAAACGCAGCGTAATTAGAGGGAATTGGATGAAAGCCTTGAACATGTTGCGGATATTACCCGCGCACCCTGTTGAGCAAAGACTTTTTCTGTTCAGCGCTTCAGAGTTCTTCTGTAGACAGTTGCTGCTAGGCTAGTGGGCTGATGGCATAACGGCACGGCTATATCCGCATGCCATCACCACACCATATGCCAGTGGAGCTGTGGAGTATTACCGCTTGTTTCCCAGTCTCATCCCTTATCTGAGACTGTCAAGCGATGTCTGTCAGCCCAGTGTGATGACGCCTAACCGCCGTGGTCCACTCAACGGGCAAGGGAACAGCCGAGCAGCGTTCCACAAGTGTGTCCCCTCAATGGACACTATGACTGGTGAGGTGACTGGGCCATTTAGGGGAGGTGACTGGGCCGTTTAGGGAGGTGGCTGGGTGGTTTAGGGAGGTGCCTGGGTGGTTTAGGGGAGGTGCCTGGGCAATAAAGAATGACACGGAGTGTCAGGGTTACCGTGGTGTCAGGAATGCCTGATTTCTGGACCTAAGCTTCACAGGGTTCTTCACACTGACGGGGGTGTTCGGCTCGGTTGTGAATTTGTTCGGGATCTCACACACTCTTGGTATCGTGACACAAAGCATAATTTTGTAAATGATTGATGAATAGCTTTTATACCCAAGGGTGTCAAGTTGTCAACACAATTTATTTTTCCCATATAGTTTTCCAATTTCGGTTGTTTTATGTTTTGATCTGACTTTTGCCCCTCATAAATTTTCCTGCATTTTTGTTAACGTTTCCACACTGTGCTGATTAGGTCTACAATATGGGGCGACAGGGCTGCCCAGTGTTTGGACTAACTGACCAGGAACAAAACCGTTGCTAGATCAAACATCAGAGGGCATGTTTGCCCATCTGTTATCCATGGGCAAGACCAGTCAACCTAGGTGATCACAGCTCATGGCTGAAACTGGAAATGTGTTTTCAGTCTTACCTGTTTAAAGAAAGATAAACAGCAAAAACATAAGTAAAGGTGTTGGGTGGGGGGCAAGTAAATCTAGGTTCAGTTAACTGGTGAACTGTTTGCAACATGGATATGGAACCATTACAATTGTTTATAGTTGGAATATAGTGGAGGGCTCTTTAAATATATTGTAAGATGAGTAAAAAAGCTGTATGTAAACAAGACTGGTCATGTGTTGTATTTCACGCAAAAAATACTGGACCGCGTCTCTGAGAACAGAATGTTTACTTCATAATATTCATCCATGTGGATAATCTTGGCATACGACTTGGTTTATCAGATTATGGAATGACAGATGCCCAGTTACTGACATTGTTCCCCCGTGGATTAGAAGCGGACCGTTATCCTGTTGTAGAGTGCAGTAAATATGTCACGTAAATATGCCACTTCAATTATTTTATTTTGAAGGTAGGACGTGTGGGAGGGAGGAATCACTGAAGTGGCCAAGCGTGAAAGATATTACCTCGTATGCTCTATCCTGCTACTATATGCATTCATGTTCTCTGTGAAACACTAAATCTTAAGGAAACCTGAAACCTCACTATGGAGTCCTAAAGCTTGTAGCAATTTGCTTAAGTGCATTCTGAAGCGGCAACGAAGTCGTAATGAATTGGCTTTTATTTTTGTTTGTCTACATAAAGAGGTCTTTAACACAGGAAAAAGCGTGTGGAGCCCGGTGATTGACGTGTCATTGGCTTACCCACGTAACCCAGTTACTCTGTTATCAAACATGATGTTCGGCACTTTTCCTGCTCACCATTGTTCGATCGTTGCTGTACATGGAATTGACTTCCGCCTTGTCTTGTTAAGTTACAATATTTGGTTACCAAACAGCACACACTGCCAATGAAAAGTTTAAAAAGCTAAACGTAACAATCATCCCACCAATACAACCGCGATGGCTTGAACTGCTCCCGGTCTGAAGGACAACCAGTTAAGTCCCACCCTCTGCCTTTACAGCTCTAGTTTATGGCACAATCAGGGCCACACACAGTTAAAACGCATGCTGTGTCTTGCTTCTTGGTGCCTGGAGACATTTCATCTTGTGAAGACCATGTGCTCATCTACTTTCTGTCCTTCCTCCATTGTAAAAAACACACAAGATATTTAGTCACTGGCTTTTTCATCATGATTTCATCACGCTTAATTGCATTCAGGATACGTTAAAGATTCAGGATAAATAGATGATTGTGTCGTTATGTTACTTCTGTGTAAGAGAGTGTCTATAATATCATACTCCCAATGTCCAATTAAGAGTAAGACGTGCTGCTACATTTGACCAGAACCGTAGAGACCGTATGACCACTTTGTTTTCTCCATGACTCCACATGTCTGTTTTCGTACAGTATAGTTTTTTTTCGACAGACAGGTGTTCCCCATCCCCCGTCTCTCACCCTTCACAAGTATCTGTGCTGTGGTGCATTTGATACTCTGGTTACCAAGGTACCTGCAGAAACGCCCAGGTGACAAATTCTTCACCACAGCGCGATTAGAATTCAGAAGCAATGATCACTGCTACAGAAGCTCTGCTGATGTAATGGTCAGTCAGTGCACATGGTGACTATCATATGTTTCTATATATTTATATGATATATTCAAAACCTTCACAGACTGATATTGATGTTATATTCTATAGATCCAGAAGGGCTACAACATATATTAGCGCTGTTAGACATGCAGTGCCGGTCGGGGAGGACTACCCTAGAGGGAATATGGGGCAGTTAGTTGAGGTGATGGGCCGTAAACATTGGGCAATTGGCTAGCAGCCCTGTTTGTGTGCGCGCACACATGCATACATGCACACACACGTACATGTACGCACACATGCATATGCACGCACACATACACACAAGTGCTCATGTATTTGGTGTATGTGTCCTGACTTTTTTTGCAAACTTTACACAAGAAACCTCAAAAGAAACAAGAGCTGTGTTTTTATAAAGAGAGTTTTGCCAGACGAACGGAGTAATTGCTTGTGAGCACTTTAACAGAGTGGACTAAAGAAATATGCAGGAACGGGGCACATATTGCCCAATATAATCTCACTAGGTTGTGCTTGGTTCTGCCCGCTCGCCTTAGCCCAGAAGCTGTCGTTTCCACTTTTGAGGCTTTCTTCACTTTATTATGAAATCCCATTTCAGAATACTGCACCACCCCTTAAACAGCATAGTGATGTATTATTTTTGTTTGGGTGCAATCTCTCTTCCCCTGACAACTCCTACCAATTGAGCTCATTGCTTATCTATGTTTAAATTCAGGGTATCCGCGGGGTCTTGAAAAGTATTAAAAGGTGATAAATCAATTTTGGGAAAACTAAGACCCTTAAAAAGTATTAAAGTCTTGTCACGGCTTTATAAAGTCTTAAATATTGAATGTATTTTTTCTGAATTAGCTGTCCAACAGTCCCAAAAACATCGTAAAAGTGTGTGAATTTAGTCATTTTTATTTAAAAAAAACGTTCGTAGATTGCCTCTGAGACCACCAGAGCGGGCAGGCGGGCGGAAGTTCAAAAGCACAATGTACGCTCTGGCGTTCCCAGTGCGTATTACAACGCACCGCAGTGTTCAACACCATCAACAAGGCTGGCCAGTTTGTGTTAATGTTTGACGAGTCGCTCAACCAGTCAACAAAAACGAAACCGCTTGATGTCCACATTCGATTCTGGGAAGATGACCGTGTCCAATCTAGGTACCTGCTTAGTACTATACATTATATATATACTCTATATACTATATTTTTATTTATTTCATTTTCAACCTGTTATGTGTGTGTTTTGAGAAGTGTCATATTAAAAAAGATCTGTTCTGGCTAGGTACCTTGGCTAGGTAAGTTAACTTTAGGGCTGCAACAACGAATCGATAAAAATCGATAATTAAAAAAGCTGGGAACGAATTTCATTATCGACCCGCCACTCAGTCGCGGAGATAAAAGCAGTTGAGTTGAGTGCGGTGCGGAGCTGTAACGTTGTTTTGATGGCGGTGTCGGCAAAATCAGTTCGACAGAAGTCATTCAAAGTGTGGGAGCATTTCACACTAAGGAAATACATAAATAAAAAGTGTGTTAATTGCAAGATATGCAAAAACGACATGACATGGCATGGGAGCGCCACGGTGATAATACAGCACTTTAAACGGAAAGAGTCCTTGTTGATGCGGAGAGTTTGTGTGTGCGTTTGTGAGTGTAGTGTAGAGAATAAGTTCTGAGGTTCAAACAAATCATTTTAAGTTTTCTGAATTGTATTTTTATAAATTATTTATTGTTTTGACAGGTTAGGTCCTTAATAAAAATACAAATTGCTGTGCCCTTTTTATTATTAATTAGCTCAGGGATGTGCAAGGAGCAAAGCTGTTTGTGCACTTTCTGAACATTTTTTGCACTGTGAATTGCACTGTCAGTTCTGTTTTTCAGTAAAGGGTTGGATATTAATGCTTTTTAGTTTTTATCACTGATGTAAATGGTTACAGCTTAAAGTGGCGGTGAGGTATTAAAAAATATTGAGAAGTCTTGAAAAAGTATTAAAATTAACTTCAAGATTCCTGCATAAACCCTGAAATTGGGTTAGAACGGACAGTAGCCTAAATGTCAATTTTTTGGATTGTCTGTATTTCCTTTCAGTTGCACAGAAGTATGGAACTTACTGTGAGGCATCTCCGGCATATTTGATGGAAGCAGGAGTCCTGCTATACAGGTCAGGGTCAATAAACTGTCAGGGTGACTTCCATGGTGTGGCTCTGGGTTTAACAAGCACGTCTACCTCTGCCACATCTGATTTGTGTGACGCAATAGTTCACAGTTGTAATTTACACATTCCTCTTGACTGCGAAATAAACGCAATTGGCAGTTGTTAACGTTCAATATAGGACATTTAGTTTTTGTACGTTTATGCGTCACGTCATATCATAAGGCACATCTATCCGTTCGCTAGTGGTGTCTGCGTCCCGTTGTGTTAATTTATGCTGTAGCTTTGGGATTGTTGTGCCAACAGCGGAAGCGCCCGTGACCGCCTAAATGAAGTGCCGCCAATGAAGTGGAGAAAACAAAGGGTCAATTTGGGATTTAGCGAGTGAAACTGCAGAGGAAGAGGATCTCTGTCGCCGGGTGCGGATTTGGTGCCTGGGGAACGCTCTGATTGACGTTCCTGTGTCGTGCAAGTTTCACTGTTATCTGTAGTGCCAACTTGTCTGATTTGGAAGGTTCATCACTCCATCTGGGACACCACTGAGCTGCTCTGTCCCCAAACATTCAGGACAACGGTGAACACAACCAAGCGCAGAACCCGTGTGACCGACTGTGTTTTCTAGATCGCAGCGTCACCTCTTTGTTCTGCTCGGAAACCGAGGAAGAGGAAACGTGACCCCGGCATCAAAGGGACACGACCAACATTTCTTCTCGGCGACGTCTTACTTTGACCCTCGCCAGTTCTTTTGAAGACGAACCTTTTAAAAAAAACGACCAGAATTTTAATGAGCTGCAGATGATGGTGGTGGTGGTGTGCATGTTGAACTTTGTTTAAACGAAGAAGTGTGTCGGAGAACGGCGGTAGATTCGAGGGAGATGGTTGTTTTGTTCAGGGAGGCTTTTGTGGTTCGAGGAACGGTCACTGTTGGGAGGACAAGGAGAAATGATGAGGAGAAAAGAGGGCCATTAATTCATTACTTGAATGTGACCTCCCGTGCGGGTCGAAATCCATCTGTACTCCATCAATAATGTAGGCCGGTCTGTCAGTCTATTGTTTCCCACTAACCTGGTTGATACTCCAGGGTTCAGCTATCAGGGCACTCTAATAGCAAACAACTTTATTCTGTGAAATGATGTATTCTCGTTGTTCTGGTATTCCGTCCCTTTCAGTTTTTTCTCCAGTTGCTTTCGACAGCTAATGAATATTACCTAGTACAGGAGAAAAGAGGTCTCTATCTCTCGCTCTGTATCTCTCGCGCTCTCTTTCTCTCGCTCTCTCTTCCACCGCTATGGTCTGTGGACTCCATCTGCCAGGCTGTTGTCATGTTTAATTGACAACCATTAAATTGTTTCTCTTGTGGTTGGAGATGGTCCGTACTGACCAGTAGACGACCAGGCAACACGAGAATGTTTGCCAAATGACACCTTATTAGCTTTACAGTGTACTACTAAACAGAGCAAGTTGGCAGGTAGATGGCGTGATAGTGTAACCAAGGCGTTCTATTTGTCTCGGCGAGTAACAAGTGCAGCTTGCGACATCCGGAGGGTTAACTGATCGAATGCCTCAGTTGCGGCTGTCATTGATCCTCAGGTTCTTCTTGACAATCGCCGGAGAACCGTAGTTATGGGTCAGGGCAGTGTTTTTCCGATCCTGGTTCCGGAGACCCCAACGGGTGCATGTTATTGTTTTGACCTCTCACTCACCCACCAAATTAAAATGAAAGACTTGATGATATGTTGATTGCGACAATCAAGTGTGTTGCTGGTCGGGCAAAATCCAGGACCAGGATTGGGAAACACTGGGTTAGGCGAGGTTTGCCGCTCAATCTGCTGCCGGAATGATTTATGTTAATTGGGCTGGGAAGAATTTTTACTACTTATTAAAACCGAGCTATAATGTAGGCCATTACATTGAAAGAAAACAGTATAGTGTTAAAATAACCACCCAGCTTTTCTCCACAGACGGGTAACCTCAGATATGTTATTGACATCATTACCACTGTTACAACCGGGGTGTTGTGAGAAGCCTAACCAAGCAGGCAGCTATGCTCTGCTCTTCCCAAACCCATGTGGTCCTCGCACGTTTAGCAGCCGAGCACGTTTCAACCAGAGAAGCGGGGTGTGTGTCTAGCGTTGGAGCGGGTTTCTCCGCACGACTCGGGAGAGCGATGGAATGCTCAACGTTTTTTGTCCCCTCGAGACAAAAGAGCCGTGGCTGGGCCTCTGCCAATGTTCTGCCCCGACGGCAGCGACGGATAGTGAAACCCGTCATCGGCCCTCTGCGTACGAGGCTCTGCTCTTCTCTTGCAGCCCCCTCCCCCTTCCCCCGGTCTGTCTAATCCAATGCCTCCAGTTCAGCGCGAACTGGATTAAGCTGTCTGGGGAGCAGGAGAGAAAGGAGAGCACCGATGATGTCATTGTAACATCCATCTTTCTGTTTTCATACACCGATCTTCATACTTCAGCCTTGAATTTTCTCCGGTCATCATGATTTGGCGTTGAGCTTTCTTCGTCCCCGGAGAATTTCCGGACGAATGCTCAATGTAAACTTCAGCTAATAAACTAGACGTGGTGTTTCTGTACGTCAACAAAGGCTACCGGTCATTTGGGCATGTTGGGTCTTGTCTACAGTGTGCTGTGTTTTAGCTCCGGTCAAACCCGCTCTTGCCCAGAGACGGACATAATGCTACAAAACAGAAACCAAACAATCGTCTGCACGTACTGTACACAATGGCGTTCCTCCTCTTTTTAACGTTTGGGATGGAATGTGCTTTTCCAGACCAGCCTGTCCTCTTCGTCACAACGAGAGGAACTGCGGCTAGCTGCTACATTGACTGCTTTATGAACTTCCCTTCTCCCTGAATGTGCTCTCTGCCGGCAGAAAACAGGGCAGAGTTTCCATCTGAATTTCCTGTCTGTGTTTGTCAATCCACGTTTTCCGCTCCCACCTGGCCTCGGCTCTCTGCTGTAGCTCCGTCGGCGACCTCGGCCTTCGTTTTAACTTGGCTGGACTTTGCGTCCTGTCCAAGTTAGCGGTTGGAGCTTCGTTAGTCAACCCTGTTAACGTCCTCTGCCTGTGTTCTTTTTTTCCAGGAGAGTCTGCAGCAGCTTATCCTGATGACTCTGCCAAATGTTCTGACCATTGCTAAGGACCCCCTGTCAGGTAGATCAATCTGGATTTGGCTTTTGTGTGTTTTTGTGATTTCTCTCTGCAGGGGACACGTAGCGCAATATTGAGTTGCAGTAAAATGTGGGGTCATTAACAAAAGTGAATTTGAGGTCGCTGGAATTAATTTGTTATTTTATGCGGCTCCTCCATCTCAAATACACACACACACACACACACACTAATATGGGCCTACGATGTCCCCTACATTCCACCAACTGCTTGTTAATGAACCCAAGACTATCCATTGCAACCAGTTATTGTAGTGTCAAATCTTAGGGGTTTGAAGGATGCACATGTTCAGGCGTTATTCTGTGGTCAGCATGAGGGTTTGGCAGGAACAGCCCACTGGAGCTCAGATGGTCCGCCCTTAGGAAACGAAATCAGGACATGAAGAGGTCTGGGTGTGTGGGACCTTCAGTCTGGTGTTGACAAGCCTCTTCAGTCTCTTGATAACGGAGAGGGTTAGAGTTGATGTAGTGGGGATGTAATGATATGTGAAGTTGGCAGGAACAAGCGCCCTCCAGAATAATGGCCCTCCCTTGGTTAAGACACAATTTCCTCTGAATATAATGTTACATTCGTCCTAGTTTGTGTGTAAAATCAAGCGAAGGAACCACACTGTTCATTTTTTTGAGTAACATGCCTTTACCAGTTCTATTGTGCACTGTACAGGGACAGCTGAGCTTGGGTTATCTAGGGTGTCTATAAGAGCCTTGTGTTATGGCATTAAATGGGATCATCGTCATGTTTGAAGTATCCAGCTTCTCCACCAGACAATGTACCGCTTAAACCGTCAGCTTGGTCTTTTCGTGACCTGAGCAGACGCCGGCTCGCTTGTTTCGCATGCTGATTCCTGCGCCCGCCTTTCACACACAGAAATAACTTTTTAACAGGACCCATTGTCTGAGTTTGTTTTCCTAATGTGTGCCAAGTTGATTCGATCTAGGCCTCACAGGCCTGCACACAAAACGTGAAAGCCGGAATCGCGGAATGGCCTCAGGAAGCCGATCCGCTTGTAGATTAGAGACCGGGCGAAGCTCCTCTCAGGGTGACACCAGCGTGTTTACTTCCTTTGTCTCGTTAGTTGGTCTCAAGGGAATAAGGGCTGGGTCACAGACAGGGTCTCCATGGTGATGTGACACACTAACACTACGGATCCCAAACAAACCCGGTACAAAACAGAACGGTCTAAACTGCAGTGAACCGTGTTTCATTATCAATAAATGTTTGCTTCATCCATAAAAAATAAAGAAAATATAGCAATATTTTGCTTGATTCCAATGTAATGATTGACTGGCAAACTGATAATTGCTAACCACATGAACAGAGATGTGTGTGTGTGTGTGTGTGTGTGTGTGTGTGTGTGTGTGAGAGGGCTAGTGTAAGAAAAAAGGAGACAGGAGATTTCATCAAATTTCGGAACTTGATGCCTGCCCTTTGGTAACGAAAAACAGCTTGGCTAAAAGCAAAGCGTGGCGATTTTCTGTCTTAACTGTTTGTCTTTTGTCTTTGTTTTTAACAGCGAAGGGCATGGATGAGATGAAAAGTCTGCTGCTTTTAATCCTGGGTTGTGCTGTTCAGGTAACACTGCATTTTGGAGCATTGACCTCTGCCTTTTCAAAACACACCTGAATGAACAAAATTGAATGAAAAAGTTCTCCTAACGTCCCAATTGATGTTTTACTTAGAAATGGATTACCGTGGTAACACTGTGTTTGTGTCGAGGCACTGAGTATATTGCATATCCCAGTATCATAATACACAATCTGCCCTGACATACTTACTCCACCTTTTACCTTTTTACCTTCGGAAGTATGGGTGATTCTCGCGAAATTAGACTTATGAGGTGTCATAAAACATTTTGATGATAAAAGTAAATGCTATCAAAATAAGAAGGATACCGTTATAAACATCTCTTCATGTACGATTTTGCACATGATTTCAAATGAAATCATGAATACGAATTTTGTTTTTTTTCAACATTTAAAGGGAAATTTCTCATTACCGCAACGTGTCCATGACTGGATTTTGGTCCTTTGAGATGGAATTATTCATATTTAAAAATATAAAAATAAAAAGCTTCAGTGCATGTTATAATATAAACATTTACAGTAAAGAAACATGTGGTATTTGGTGATCATTGGTAAATGTAGTGACAATAATAAGGAATAAAAATGTGTCCAAGACCAATTTTCTCATCCTCCGCAACAATTTTCAATCATTGTTTAAGTGCTCAAGGAACTATCATTTTTTAAGGAATTTGTTGTAAGGGACATAAATGACTGTGACACTCAAAATGGCTATCAAGTAACCAGTTATAATTTTTTTTCTCCAGATAAAAGTAAAAATTTGGCGTGTCATAGTACCTACACGACTTTTTAGTTCTCATTACTGAAACATGTGTTTGTGAAGTTATAAAAAATGTTGCAGTTAAATTTTTTTGATTACTATATACCCCATTATGGTCTAAATATAAAAAGATAGGGAATGTTTAGCTAACTCTCATTTAGCTTCCACAGTTAGCAAGAATGTTTAAGGTCGCTCATCCTCCGCAACACCATTATCATTCACCGCAACAATTGAAGGCCTGTTGCGGTGGAGATACTCAATGTTTCGGTAATGAGAAACAGACTTATGAAGGAGGCACGCACACTATAACTGTTGCTCATTTTAATATAACTTGATAGTTTCCTTAAACGCTTCTTGAACAGATTGCGTAAACAAAATAGCTATTACAACCCCCCCAGCAAGGGTCACTAATTATTATTATTTTTTTTAAATGCTTCCACAAAAAGCAGTATGAATGCAGTATAGGCCACCTATTATTAATGCAATATTATTTACTATTTCATAGTTTTACTGTGAAACAATGTATTTTCTTTTTTTACAAAATGTTACATTCAAGATGGCAATTGTGTATTTTGTTACAGACAGTTGAAAAGAAAGGGGCATCAGCGAAAAACAGTCTGGCAAAGCATAGGGAGAAAATACACAGTAATCCAGTGTTACTTGAGGATTACAGAAGAATGGAGAGAGAGAGGTCAGGGGTCAGGGTGATAATGGGGAAAGGAGAGAGGTCAGGGGTCAGGGTGATAATAGGGAAAGGAGAGAGAGGTCAGGGGTCAGGGTGATGATAGGGAAAGGAGAGAGAGGTCAGGGGACAGGGTGATAATAGGGAAAGAAAGGAGAGAGAGGTCAGGGGTCAGGGTGATAATGGGGAAAGGAGAGAGAGGTCAGGGGCAGGGTGATAATAGGAAAAGAGAGAGAGAGAGGTCAGGGGTCAGGGTGATAATAGGAAAAGAGAGGTCAGGGTGATAATAGGGAAAGAGAGGTCAGGGGACAGGGTGATAATAGGGAAAGAGAGGTCAGGGGTCAGGGTGATAATAGGGAAAGAGAGGTCAGGGGTCAGGGTGATAATAGGGAAAGAAAAGAGAGAGGTCAGGGGTCAGGGTGATAATAGGGAAAGAAAAGAGAGAGAGGTCAGGGGTCAGGGTGATAATAGGGAGAAATATAACTTGGATTCATTGTTTTGACCAACACTTGCACACACACACACAGACACACACACACTGACAACGCTTCACCCAAGTTGGGATAGCAGATAGCATGGGGGGGGTGGCTTGGTTTGTTTTTATTGGGTTGTGAATAAAAAATTGTATGCGTTTTAAATATGTAGGCATAAAACCCCTTTGTCAACAGTGAATGTGTGAGCTAAATCTCATTTCCGAAACAATGATCCTCACTACCGAAATGGCATTTTCATTACCGCAACATGTATCTTTTTTACCAATTAAGTGATAATAAGATAATCATATTTTGTTTTAAAATGTATATATGTTTTATACAACACTACTTATTTAAGGTCTGCTACATAACAAAAGTGTATGTTATCTATTAGTAAAACAATTAAATAAAAGAAATTGTAAATCATCACGTATGTTTCGGTAATGAGAGAAAATAAGGAAATTACAAAACATAATAAATATGAAAAAGTAATCTCTCCAGAGTTTTACATAGCTTTGAGCATGAGAAATAAAAGTCTACTTTAACATTAGCCAAAAATACAAGTTTCTAACCATATATTTAATGTAATGTCATGTTGCGGTAATGATAATTTTTTATGGACTTCATCTGAAAAATGTAAATAATTATATAGGAAATATTTTTTTAATCTCCTAAAAATAATGGTCTTAGTAAGTTCCGACCTTAATCTTATATGTGCAAAAAGAAAATTGGCTTCAAGGGAATTTTAAAAATTCTGATGCTGGACACCTTCTAAATCTGGATTTCGTGAGAATCACCCGTATATCTGCGATGTCATAACTCGGCGTGTCAGAACAAACTCCTCGGCCGACTGCTTGACTGAGAAAGTGGCCTACAGCGGAGAAGCGATGGCCTGTGATCAACACATTAGTTTTGTGTTAATTTAACAATCTGTCTATTAGTAGCTTCACAGAGCAGGACTGTGTCTATCAGGTACAGGGTTAAATGATGTGTCTGCAGCTGACTTGCCTTCGCTCTCTCTCTCTCTCTTTAGTTTTCCATTGTGTTTCTCCAGTCCTTTTTGTTTGCATACCTGCATGTTGTTGTGTTGTTCATGAGAGGAAACGGATGGCGAGACAGATGAGCTCAGTACACTTGAACAACACTTTCCATCCCTCAGTCATATAGTTGTCTCCATAACAAGGAATAAGTAAAAAAACATATTATTATTATCTATGAGACTCCAAACATTGTCATTCAGCGTGTTATTGACTGGGATATTCAATTCACGGCGCTCAGGAAAGCGCGTGCGAGAACCGGTTTTTGGAGTAATACGCAGGCGAGAACCAGTTCTGAAGTAAGCCGTTTGCCAACTAGCTATGACATATATATATTTTTTTTGCAGTGCGAGAGGAAAGAAGAGGTAATTGAGAAGATCAAACTCCTGGACATTGAGACGCAGACTGCTATCGTCTCTCACATTCAGGAGGTGAGTGGTGAATGTTCCGGTGCTTTCTCAGAGTGGGTCCTTGTTCATGTGTACCAGCCTGTTGCTTCCCACCCGTGGAGTTCTGAACCGGTGCTCTCTCTCCGTCTACATCCGACAGACACACGTTCAGTTCTACACTCCGACATGGAGACATTCTCAATGACATTTTATCACAGAGGTCCATGCATTTCAGTCACCTTTACATACTGAATGTATTTTAATGTTACAAACTTTTGCTTTGTCGCATAATCACATTCAAGTCTTATTTGTATTATTATACGTTTTTTTTATTTGCAGGAATAGAAGGTAGAGAGCACATAAATATTAATATTTAGAGCTTATATAGCACTTTTCTAGGTACTCAAAGCGCTTAACGTGAATTAAATAATTAATGTAAATGTATAAATAAATCTTTATGCGTTACGGGTTTCCTCTAGTATTTATCCTGGAGTTTCTTTTGATATCGTTCGTCTACCCCTGTAGGTGACCCATAACCATGAGAACGTGTTGGACATGCAGTGGTTGGAGCTGCCAGACGTGGCCACTGAGGAGCTGGTCCCCCTGTCCCGAAACATGGCTCTACACCTCCGCAAAATCATCGATGAGCGAGACGAAAGTGCCGAGGTCACTATCCAAGACGATATGTTTTCAAATGTTTTTACCCACAATACAGTAGAAATTGCGTCTCTTCATCATGTGGTTAATTGACTTATTACCGTTCGTCAGTGATCTGCTCTTTTTACATGAGTTTCTTTCGCCCTCCTCCAGGTGATTGTGGAGCTGACCCAAGAGAGGGATTACCTCCAGTCCCAACAGCCCTCCAACGACCTGGGTTACCCCAGTCCTGAGAGCTCTGCTCTGGGCTTGGGCGGACCCGTCTCGCTGCTGTCCAAAGAGGACCGGCAGCACTTCGCTGTGGAGCTGGCCGAAACTAAAGCCAAGCTGAGACGCTCGAGGCAGGAACTGTGAGTCCGAATAACAGAACGAGGCTGCGACAGCGGGTCCATTGATAATGTTTCATTTTATTTAGACAAATTCATTTCCTAAACGTTTGCTGATTGATTTGCTGTCACTCACGCTGTGTCCCTGTCAGCGAGGAGAAGACTGAGCAGCTGATGGACACCAAGCACGAGGTGGAGAGACTTGATCTAGACATCCAGAAACTCAAGCAAGAGGTACCCGTTTCCCCTCTCTGTCCACACTATCTCCGGCATGCTCGGTCTCCTCTTATGTTGATTGTCTCCATCTTCTCTCCTAACTCCTCCTCCTTTCCTCACCCCTTTTTTCCTTCCACTCTCTCTATCCCTCTATTCACTCCTTTCCCGTTCTCACTGCCGCCGCCTTAGTTTCACTCACTTATGTAATTATTCCCAGGAAAAACCCAACTTTCTCGTATTTCTCCAGTCAGCGTTCCGAGTATTTTAAGTCTTGCCCACTAATGACACGGTGGAAACGCTTTAAATAGTCCACGTTTCACTGCGGTGAGATTTTTAGCCGATGTCACAGCATCAACAAACCATTAGCATTTTAGGATATACTCTCAGGACTAGGACATTCTCACATGGAAAGACGTTTTAACCTCCTTTAATTGAACCTCCATCACATTTTCTGATCGTTGAAGGAATTCACGTACCTCAGTCGCTATAAAGTAGTGCCCTCGGTTTCATCACCCACCCGGAGACCCTGACCGTGTTTTTGCCCTTCGCAGAACCAGCAGCTGCTTGCCGAGGCGCGGTCGGTCCGTGCCTACCGGGACGAGGTGGACGCTCTGAGGGAGAAGGCGGCCAAGGTGGACCGGCTGGAGACGGAGCTGTCCCGCTGCAAGGAGAGACTGCACGACGTCCACTTCTACAAGTCACGGGTCGAGGTGATCTACGGCGAACGACGCATCGGGAAAAACTTTTTACTCCCGACGTCTTATTTATGACGTCTAAAATTAAAGATGCACTGTACATTCTGAACATGTGTGAAAGTGAACTACCTTTTCAATCACTCATCGTGGTTTGTAAGAGACACTATTTATTTTTCGTCGTTATCGTCGCGAAACCGCATATTCCTGCGTTATAGCCAATCCCATCTGTCAAGACGTCCGAGATATGATTGGCGGGCCACATTCAGACCCCCCCCCAACACCCATAATCCTTAGCGGTATGTCTTTCATGTCTGAGTCTATCAAATCAATGCGTTGGTTAGAGCGTTGCCTGGACCCCCTGCTGGTTCTGTTGTTGACGAACAATGGGTCCCACTGAGCAGCAGAACGACCGGGCAGATGAGCCACAATGGGTTTAATGGGGTTCTTCAGACGGGCAGCACCACAGCTGTCAGAGGCAGACATCAGACACTATATGTCATATTATGTACCGTTATACTGTGTGCGGGTGTGTGGATTTCCCCCCCACATGGGTCCCTGAACATATATTGTGTGTGTCATTACAGTCAGACATGCAGAATCCCGATTCCCCCAACATGTGTCCCTGAATAGCTTCTAATTATTCGATTGAATGGTCCAAACTTGAATCAACCTGCTAATGTGCTGTCAGGCGTCCGTGTCACCGTCTGATTGTGTGTTTAATCTGCGCCTCTCCAGGAGTTGAGAGAGGACAACGTGACTCTGATGGACACCAAATCAATGCTGGAGGAGCAGCTGGGAGCCGCCAGGGGGCGCTGTGACAAGCTGCACGAGCTGGAGAAGGAGAACCTGCAGCTGCGCTCCAAACTACATGATATGGAGATGGTAAAGAAAAGCAACCCATTAACTATCAATCATGTCGAGATAATGCGTGGGTGTTGGGTATGCGTGGGTGTTGGGTATGCGTGCGCGTGTTGGGTATGCGTGCGCGTGTTGGGTATGCGTGCGGGTGTTGGGTATGCGTGCGGGTGTTGGGTATGCGTGCGGGTGTTGGGTATGCGTGGGTGTTGGGTATGCGTGCGCGTGTTGGGTTTGCGTGCGCGTGTTGGGGTTGCGTGCGCGTGTTGGGTGTGCGTGCGCGTGTTGGGTATGCGTGCGCGTGTTGGGTGTGTGGGTTGGGTATGCGTGCGCGTGTTGGGTATGCGTGCGCGTGTTGGGTATGCGTGCGCGTGTTGGGTATGCGTGCGCGTGTTGGGTATGCGTGCGCGTGTTGGGTATGCGTGCGCGTGTGTGGGTTGGGTATGCGTGCGTGTGTGTTGGGTATGCGTGCGGGTTCTAAGTGTGCGCGTCCTGGGTTTGGTCTGACCCGTGCTGTCCCTCGGCAGGACCGGGACACTGATAAGAAGCGTCTGGAAGAGCTGATTGAGGAGAACATGCTGCTGGAGATCTCTCAGAAACAGAGCATGAACGAATCTGCCCACCTGGGCTGGGAGTTGGAGCAGCTGGCGAAGAACAACGAGAGCAACGACGGTAGGAGCACATACTACGTGTCATTGCAAATGTTCCCGTCATGCTTCCAGCGTTCACACTGGGATTCGAATCACTCTCCAGTGTGCTCTGGCCTTGAAAGCAGCCTCCAGAGTAAACCGCAATATTAAAGTGCAACCTTAATTATTCACTAGTATCTGCAAGAGGACGGGGTTGGGTTCCAATTCAGCTAAAAACAAGTAACTGCTTCGGTTGGTATGCGGCCCTTAACACTGGACCATTAAAGAGTGAAAATACACTGGAATAAGAAACACTGATTCCTGTTGCTTTGTGCCAGGGACTGACTCCGGGTTTGGACTGAGTCCACGGTTCCATCCTGCCTGGTGTCACCGGCTCAGACTGGTGACGGTAGTGCCGCGGGGTGGGGAACATTTTCCAGGTCGCTGTTAGGTCCCCTGGCACAAGTAAAACAGCGTCTCAGCACAAATGAGTGTCTGTATTGTGCCGACCAGGTGCATCCCATCATTGATCAAGTTTTCCCTCTGTCCTATGGATTTGACCAGCAGGATAATGAGCCCCGTCACATGGGTCGTTACAGAAGGACGATGACCATGTTGATGTAGGCATGTGTGTTCACTTACTGTCCCTAGTACTGTTATAGTATTATACCAAGTGTGTGTGATAAACACACCCATGTCTGTTCACTTACAGTCCCTGGTACTGTTATAGTATTATACCAAGTGTGTGTGATAAACACACCCATGTCTGTTCACTTACAGTCCCTGGTACTGTTATAGTATTATACCAAGTGTGTGTGATAAACACACCCATGTCTGTTCAGTTACTGTCCCTAGTACTATTATACCAAGTGTGTAGGACTTTTACTAGGTGGGTATATCTGAGCTGCCCTTATACTGTCTATATAAAGTACTGTCTAAATACTTTATACTGCCGGTCTTATCTATATATGATACAAATATATCATTGCGTCTTTTCCCGTTATAGTTAAACAAGGTCATCCTGCCTGTCCTAATATGCTACAGAAATTTGAAGAGGTATTTCCTTCCCAGAGAAAGACCTTAATAAAGGAAGTGCCCAGATTGATTTGTGTTTAGTAAGCTGTTGAGTGTGGCTGTTTTTGGCTTGTTTAGCAAAGGCTTGTTTTCTTGAGAATACTGTTTTATTTTCATCCTCATCTCAAAGAAAATTGTCATACACACTTAGTTTGCGTGTGTTCTTAGATGAGGCGAAACGCCAATGAGTCGGCCTCTTGCAGTAGATGTTGATGGAGTTTACCCCAATGCAGGAATGTTTTAGATGCAAACGTGCTATTTTATGGCATACGTGATCATATGTTAATAAAAGTGTAAAATGTTGTCCTTACCTAAATGGTAACCTATTTTTACTCATTAACGGCTGTTTGTGATGAAGCATCTCACTCCACTGTAGACTATTCAGAGAGATGTGATGAAGCATCTCACTCCACTGTAGACTATTCACAGAGATGTGATGAAGCATCTCACTCCACTGTAGACTATTCACAGAGATGTGATGAAGCATCTCACTCCACTGTAGACTATTCAGAGAGTTGTGATGAAGCATCTCACTCCACTGTAGACTATTCAGAGAGATTTGATGAAACTTCTCAGTCTGTCAACTCCTATTGTTGGGTTGCACCATTGTGTAAACAAAAAAACATCAAATACATTTGCCTGTTCAATTAAAATTCTGAATATCAGAGCTGCGTTTAGCAACCCATTCACAAGATGATCAAATTCGTAGAACATCCGTTTACAAGATGAGATCGATTACTGTATTTGAAAAGGATGGAAGTGCGACCACAAACGGTAGTGAACAAGCCTCTCCCTCCCCCTGCGCAGCGCACAAGTCGTTTGTGTTTGAGCTGAACGAGTCTGCGTCAAGCCGCCTGCTGAAGCTGGAGAAGGAGAACCAGAGTCTCCAGAGCACCATCCAGGAACTCCGACAGGCTTCCCATAGTCTGGAGGAGGGCCACCTACACACCCTGGAGCTGGAGAGGGAGAACCAGGGCCTCGGCAAGAAGGTACCGCCACCGCACAAATGCTTGCAGGCCTGCACACACAGCAGCGAACATTCAGGCTAGAGCACTCTGACACACACAAACACACACACACACACACTGATTGATGCTCACATCTTGTATACGGAGAGCCAGCATTAGTGTCTTGTAAGGTTGTCATTACCTGTTCCCCATGTCCTATGTATAATGCAGTGTTCATTACCATTCTGCTCTCCGGTGGAGTAAGAACCGTGGGCGTAGGGAGAACCGCATATACAGAGAGCGCCACCTCTCACTATTCACGGCATTCGTTCATCCGGCACCAGAATAGACGTTCCTAAAGAGTATATCACTCACAAACGCTTTCGATATCTCATATTTGCCACCCCGGTTTTGTGGTGGTTGTCGGTTTCGCCCGCCCTCTTCTGCGATCGTCGCCCATCGTGAGTCTCCTGTCTCCCCCCCAGCTGGAGTGTCTGCAGACCCTGCTGGACCAGGAGAAGCAGACCACCCAGGACATGGAGGGCCTCGGGGAAGACCTGCTCAGGGACAAACAGAAACTGCAGGAGGCCTTGGAGGCGACGCAGGCGGACAAGGACCGACAGGTACGGACTGAATGACCGGACACGCACACAGGGCTCTATGCCCTGTCTCACATACCAGAGGACCAGTGGTCATGGGACGTGGGCCTGTGGCTGAGCGCATGTGACTGTTAACCCGACTGTCTCCATGTGCGTTCCCAGATCTCGGAGCTGGAGAAGGAGAAGGAGCACCTGAGCCAGGCGGTGGGCTCCCTGCGCCAGCGAGCCCAGGCAGACAGTGAGGCCCGGGTCCGGGAGGTGGAGACGGAGAACCGTGTCCTCCACCAGACCATCACCGACACCGGGTCCAAGGTGGCCCGGCTAGAGGCCCAGGGCAGGCAGGCATCTAAAGAGTTGGAAATGCTGAGGGAGAGGGGAGACCGCTGCCAGGAGCTGGAGAGGGAGACGGCCCGTCTGGAGAGGAGCAAGGAACAGCTGCAGAGGGAGGTGAGTGAAGTCATCCTTGCACCGTGTTTGGTTTTTAGACATATTGAAGAGCGTTCTACGATCCGGCTTTTTCACGAACCAACTGTTAATGTAAACACAGGTCGCATCTCTGAAGATCACGTGCGACCGCGCCGAAACACTAGAGCGAGACAACGCCACCCTTGAGCAGGACAACCGGAGGCTGAAGAAGCTGGTGGACACTGCACAGAACTTGAGCTTGCGCCTGGCCACCCTAGATAAGGACCACAGTCTCCTTGACCAGGAGAACCTGGAGCTCCGTCGCACCGTGGAGTCCCTCCGTCCGGCTGCCGTGCGCTTGGCCCAGCTCCAGCAGGAGAACGGGGAGCTGGAGAGGGAGAGGGAGGAGCTGGCCCGGTCTGTGGAGGAGCTCAGGAGCCAGGCGAAGAGAGCGGAGCGTCTGGAGCTTAACGTCAGCAGCTTGGGTCAGGAGAACCAAAGGCTCCAGCAGAGCCTGGACAACACCTCTACCAAGATCCAGGGACTGGAACGGGAACTGAGGCAGTCCGAGGCCGAGACGGGAGGGCTGAGACGGGAGCTGGAGGAGGTGCGTCTGGCAGGGAAACGCCTGGAGGCGGTGGAGAAGGAGAAGCGAGGGGTGGAGCAGGAGCTGGGTCAGTCAGAGAAGGTATGTCAGTGAGTTTGTCTGTATTCATTGGTGCCTGTTGGTAAATCTCCTCACTTGGATAACTTGATTACATGAACTTAACTTCTTTAAACTGTATCGGTTTTTGAAGGAGAGAAAGCAGCTTGAGAAGGAGGCGCGGCGGCTGTGGCAGCAGCTAGAGGTGAAGGAGAGGGTTCTAGAGGAGAGCGCTCTAAGGCTGGCCTCCCTGGAGAAGCAGGGCGTCACTGCGGAGAAAGAGCTGGCCAGATTGAAGGAGGTGGCTGGGAAGGTCAAAGAGCTGGAGAGGGAGAACAAGGAGCTGCATAAACAGGCGACCATTGACAAGAGGACGTTGGCGACACTCAGAGAGGTATCTTATCACTGGGACAAAGAACGGTGGGCTCCAACTGGTTGTTACCAGAAGCTCATAGTCTAAGCATGAGTGGATCGCCAAACGGCTCTAGAAGTACATGCAATTATCCATCTGAACTTGTCACATTACAAACACATTTCACTAGTATTAGACAAAGCAAGCTTCTGTCTAACGCTGGCAACGTAGACATTACCCCAGCCTTGGTTTGTTTAGCCAGAATAATATCTGAAAATAATTTTCCAACAATCTAGCACATAATTGTCTGTGTAGTGTGCGGCTTTGTATATTGGTCCTTGTCTAGACATTAGTTTAATAAAAGTAATACTCTGATCGTCCCCAAAACCTTAGGCTTACCTGGTCGAAGTAGATAACAAGTTAATATATACATGTGTGTTTTAACCGTTTAACTGGCACACTTATCCGGAGCAACTTATCTCATTTGTGTGCATACATTTACGACTTGGTCCCTCATGGAAATTGAACCCATAACCTGCCATTGCAAGTCTCATGTTCTACCAAGTGAGTAGTGTTTCTGTCAACCTTGTCATTGAATAAGCAGAAGCAGAACAGAGCTCTAGTTGACTCGCCATTCCACCTCACGGTTGAAGAAAATTAGTATTCATGCAGAGTTGAACAAATGTTCCTGGTGATGTAATTTGGTATGTGACTGACATTTATTATCATATATCGGAGCATACAATATGTAGGTCCTCTGCTAATCGTTTGGGTGAATAACGAAAGTAAGATGAGAGGAAAATTTCAGTTGGGAGCTAACAAAAAATGTGTAGCTGTGGAAATATTTTCATGTTGCTGTCATGGTAGAAAAGGGGGTAGTCCCCTGACAAAATAAGTTAATTTATAGCAGCCTGTACATGTTATAATTGGATGAATCGGTCAAGTTAAATGCAAATCAAATGAAATGGATAGGAAGTTAATCTAGAGTAAACAAATAAATAATGTACTGGTGGGTGTATGACGACTAATGGAATCTGTTTTGGATCGACATTAGAGGGTTACAGTATCCTGTTGTTACAAACCCGGTCTCTAGATTTGTCTTTCCGCTTCAGGAACACTGGGCTGTGTACTCAAGGTTATTTGTGTGATCTGTCGTGGTCAGGACCTGGTGAACGAGAAGCTGAAGGTGCAGCAGCAGTGGAATGAGTTGGAGACCGTAAGTCACGAGCTGGAGAAGATCGGTCTTAACCGAGAGAAACTACTGCAAGAAGAACACAACTGTGATGACAAGTGAGTTCCAGCGTTTATCACACTATCAAATGCTTTAAACTACAAATAGGCCAGATGTATGTCATCGCCATCGGTGGCTGACTATGTCGTAAAAGTGAGAGGGGGGGTGGGGGCATTCCTGGTTGTTTCCCCAGAAAAGTTTAGCTTTAATGGGAACGTATTTAGCAATGTCATGTCTATCATTATCAGAAGAAGCCTAGGGACATGCGTGCAATGTAGGTCTTTAGGTTATGAGGTTTTGTGGATACTCAAGTGCAGACGGGTTAAAAAACGTGAATATTTCTAGATGACCTAACCTTTTTTTTTTTTTGCAATAACCATCTTATTGGTCAGCTCAATGGTTCAGACTCCAGCTGTCATCATACATCCAGTGTGTCAGACACATAACCCAGATTAGGTCCAATGTCATTAGAACACTGTCAACATGCTTCTAGCCAAGAGTTTTAGTATTTCGTCGTATTTATTTTGCATTCATAACGCGCTAAAATGTTTTCTGGCCCTAATGAGAATCTGTGTCCACTTTAGTTGGGTAACGTTGATCTTTTGGGATTTTGGGTAGTAAAGCTTGGTTTATTGGACACTGCCAATCCTCCTGACTGTCTGTGCTGTGCCAGGTAGCGTGTGTGAGTCCTGGGTTCTGTGTTAATCTGTGTTGAATCTATCATCTGTCATTTCTTCAGCTTTTATTTTGGCTTTCTGTTACATGGTGCAGTGGTCGTAAACTATGTTCCAGGCATTTGCCCTGGCGGCGATCTACGTTTGCCCTGGCGGCTATCTACGTTTGCCCTGGCGGCTATCTACGTTTGCCCTGGCGGCGATGTACGTTTGCCCTGGCGGCGATGTACGTTTGCCCTGGCGGCGATGTACGTTTGCCCTGGCACTTCCTTCTGAAGTGTTCTTTTCAGTGGCAATATAAACTTTTATTTAATAAAATTGTTTACATTATTTTTATCAACCTGATCACCAACTAGTAGTAGTCATGGTGTCATCAACTTTAACCCCCTCACTCTCTACCTTGGTTTCCCCATCTAGATCAAACTTTTTCAGGGTATCAAAAGTATTGAGTACCCTGCTCTGACATTTGACAGAGTCGTTAAATAAAGATTGAATCAATCACAAAATGTAAAAAGGTAACAGAGCAGTTGGCAAATAAAATCTAAAAGTCTTCAGAGCTGTCTTTGCATTAAAACTTAAGGAGAAAATAGCACAAAAAAATGAATATAGAGCTAAAGTGCATGTTTTGGCAGTACTTTGATGTTGGAACGGTCAAGAAGCCAGTTATTGCATGCAGTGGATATCGGAGCTAATGCAGATTTGAAGTGCTTAATGTGGACATTAACCCGTCCCATACTTAATGAACAGGCACACTCTTTAACCTCCCCTTTAATTGTTCTACATCAGATGTTTTAATGTATAGCCAAAAAGCCTTGGTGTCCCAGTTATTACAGCAATGTGTATATTTCTAAGGGCCTCAGAAATAGTTTATTTTGATTACTGGCCCCCTGAGCGGTTGTGGAGCTGTTTGTGTGTCCTTGAATTCCCCTTTCTGAAGATGGCTGAATAACAATAGCAGCATGTGTGCAGGCCCCTGTTACAGCAATTATCTTGAGACTGTACACAGAGTGGCTAAATAATATTTGTGTGGCGTTCAGAATTGTAATTTTCTCCGGTATGTTCTAGTCCTGCTGGGCTAGATAACACAGTCACAATGAGATCTCCGTCTGGAGTTCCAGTCAGATTGTTTTTCCGGTTTAACTAAATGTTTGATTCAACTTGCCTGGACTGCTAGCCACTGCAAAAGGACATTTTTAGACCTATTTTGTACCAAACAATTGACGTATGGCTATAGTGTTTGTGAGAAATCAAATGCTGTTTCAACCCCATTTTGTGGTGAGCCAATCATAGCAGGACAGCGCTTTTGGAATGTTGAACTCGACACGTCCCTGACCTACGGCCTTTCTGAGGGAACTAATCATGAAAGAAGGCACTTGGAAAGACTTCTAAGGCTGACACTTCTTGAGGTTTTTCTTAGCCTCTGAGGATTTGATGCTATAAGGCAACATTCAAAAAGTACCAACCCATGCTGGTATTGGCCAGTGGGGTTGGATTAAACCGAGAACACATTCTTTCACCCGTCATTAGTGGTCAACGGAA
The DNA here is from genome assembly GCA_029465975.1 of Dallia pectoralis. Taxonomy (NCBI): domain Eukaryota; kingdom Metazoa; phylum Chordata; class Actinopteri; order Esociformes; family Umbridae; genus Dallia; species Dallia pectoralis. Next base: position 8,013,651 of record CM055754.1, on the reverse strand, counting down.
CCAAAGCTGCCACTAGTCTGCCAATGTCAGATAGGAATGTAACTTGGGTTGTAATTTGTTTGTGCTCACTACACGCTCCTGAGGAGTGTTTCGTCTCTCTGTCAGGGTTTTTCAGAAGTTTCCCTTGTAGTTGTCAGTCAGTCAACGTTTTTCATTTTAATCACAATCAAGTCATTTCACTCTTGCATTTCCGTTCAACTCGGTTAACTTAAACATTCGGACAAACCTTTTGCCCCTCTCTACAGTAAGTACAAGATATTGGAGAGTAAGATTGAGTCGACGCTGAAGAAGACTCTGGCGATTCGTGAGGAGAAGATTCAAGGGCTGGAGTCTCGACTGGAAGAGTCCAGCAGTCTGAACCAGCAGCTACGCACTGATCTCAGCGCAGTACGTACCTATATCTGCTCTCCTTCACTGTCACTTCTGCTCAGAAGTAGAACATGCTGACTCGAGGTCTTGTCGTCCACGCGCTTTGTGTCCTTTGTGTCACGGCGGTTAGGTGAAGAAGACTTTAGAGGCTCTGAGGCAAAGACAAGAGGAAGAGGAGGCGCACACTCAGAACTCCCCACAGCAGACTGCTGGTCAGAGCCAGGAGAAGGAGAAGTGGGAGTCCGAGACGAGAGAGTCCACGGCAGAACTCCTCAAACTCAAGGAGCGTCTTATCGACATAGAGAAGAAGGTGAGTGGCGTTCTTCATGGACTTGGTTTAACGCTTAGATACCCGGACATGGCTTTTCTTGCTTGACAATTAAGCAGTTATTTAAAGATAAGGGAACCTTAACTGACTATTATTTAATGTCAAATCTGTTTTAACCAATCAATCAATGACATGTATTTTGTGAAGTCATTTTCACGTCAGCAGTCACCAAGTGCCAGTCTGAAACATAAAGAGCAAGCATTAACATAATAGATGCACAGTGGCTAGGTAACACTCACTAAATGGGTAAAATCTTAGACAAGGACCTGGCTCTGGGGGGAGGCCATTTCTCTTCAGGCATGGCCTGAATGTTCACTTCATTGGCACAAATAAACTGTCAATCTTAATCACTCAGGAGAATTTAGAGGGTCATGTCACGGAGAAATTTCGGTTGACACAACCTTCAACATCACCACAATAATCGTGGATGTTGCTGTATGTATATTTTTCACCCAATAGATCTGGTCACATTTTCCGAAGACCCAAAATAAAGTCATAATTGAACCAATTGTCTGGACTGTTGTTTGTGACTAAGTATGTGCACCAATGATTGTATGTAAACTTTTGGCCACAACTGCATATGCATATATTCTGACATCTGGCATCTCTTTCCTCGCAGAATGCAACGCTGCAGACAGAGAAACACTTACTGAAAGAACAGCTGAGACAGCTGGACAACCAGAACAGTCAGCTGAATGCGCAGAATGTGGCCTTGCAGAAGCAGGCCTCAAGCCTGCAGGAACACAACACGGCACTGCACACGCAAACCGCCAAGCTACAGGTATAGAGGCTCTGCTTTAGCATGCCGCTAAAGCTCCAAGCTCTACCCCTCGTGCGTCCCTCATTAGAGTGTCGGGCGGCCGGTTGTGGCTGACACGTGAACGTCGGAGAGAAACTGTATCTCAAAACCGGCGTGTTTATTTAATGAGGTAATTTTGTCAACCGTTCTCAGGTGGAGAACTCTGCCATCAACTCGCAGAGTGCCTCCCTGATGGCCCAGAATGCCGTGCTGCAGGGCCAGGTGGGGGCGCTGGAGAGCGAGTCGGAGGCATGGCAGCGGCAGCGGGAGGAGGCGCGGCTGGGCAGGGAGAGCGTCCTGCAGGACCACGAGCGTCTGCTGAGCGTGCACGAGAGACAGGCGGCGGAGTACGAGCAGCTGATCGCCCAACACGCCACCCTGAAGGGCAACCAGAGGGCTCTGGAGCAGGAGCACCGGGTGCTGGAAAACAAGTGGGTTGAGCCTGAACCTGACACACCCACAGGGTAGTGACACACCCACAGGGTAGTGACACACCCACAGGGTAGTGACACACCCACAGGGTAGTGACACACCCACAGGGTAGTGACACACCCACATGGATTAGTTGGTGATATGGCCTGAGGAAATATTTTACGTTTTGGTTCATTTCGGTGAACATATGACAATCGACCGGTCCACATAACCGCTTGTCGCCAAACTCCGAGACGTAATCTTTTCTTTTGTGTGCATTGTGCTGTGCATGTCTTTTTGACGTAACTAAAATTAGGCCAACTCTGGTTAAATCAGGTACTGGTGACTGTGGGGGAGACTTAAAAGGCCACATATGACAACAGAGATTAGATTAGATAAAAAGGAGTTTGCCATTACTGACATGTGAAACCTCATGCGCCAGACTCATTTCACTGGCAGACACCAGGTCTAACAGGCAGGGTTTTACCTATCGTGTGCCTCTGTAAAAGAGTTTTAGTAGTCAATTGGGCGTGGCTGGGAATTATGGTAAACTGATCGCTAGCATTCGGCTGGCATTATTCATAGGGCTTGGGAAGGACCGGGCCATTGTGATGCCTGTTCACAGTAACTACACAACACTAGTTTGTCATTTCTTTTTTGTCTGTGGATTTGGTCTATGGCCGTAGTGGTTGTGGAGACTTGCCCCTGCGCTGCTTCTGTTTAGAAGTTTACTAAGGTCAATGAGGACACAAGTGCTTTAGTCCTGTAACTATGGAAACGGTGACATATTCTGCGTTCTGGCTCTCCTGTGTGAAAAATGGAGCAATCGCCTCTAGGGGGCAGTGTTAAGGCATGGTCTGTCTGCCTGTTCTACCCTCAACAACCATATCAGCTGGGATATCACACGGTCCCCAGCCAATCACAACGGGCTGTGTTGAGTTTGTCGGGGCACGCCGTAGCAAATCTTTAGAATTAAACATTTTCAACTTTCTAACTGTTGTTGGACAGGTTGAGGTAGTTGCAGCGCTGCTTCTCCCTCCCCATGGGGAATCAGTCAGGTTTTCAGGAAGAGTAGTGTGTGCCGTGAGAACTGGCTCGCTTTCTGATCGGATGAATAAGAACCTAACAGCACTTTGGTTCCACACTTGTTCTTGCCTCTCAAACCCACCAAACATGAATTCGTCAAACAGTAAAACATCAGATGTACAGATGCATGTTTCACAACCACATATCAATACTAAATACGTCATGGAGATCTCGTTCTTTCTGTCATCAGGGTAAATGAGAGGTTTGAGGGTGTCTTGTTCAATAGGAATTCATTAGATGCTGTCAGTAGGATGGGATTGACCTGGCTTATTTCTTCATTGTAACCCAACACAAAACATGGGGATAGATAACTAGGCATCCTATATGTTTTGTGTGACTTGTTAGGAGAAGATGTCTTCAATCTGGTCTATTTATATGTCTGTGTGCAGGTACATGATGCTGTTGAAGCAGAAAGACGCCACAGAGATGCTGGAGTCCACCCTCCAGAAAGAGCGCGAGAGTCTGGTAGAGGAGATCCAGAAAAATGCCCTGATCTGGGGAGAGAACCAGAGTTTGATGCAAGAGGTGGAAAGGTGAGCTCAGTCAAAACCAAAACAATACCTTAAGCTTTCACTGCTTTACCCACAGTCCCATAGAGTAAATACAGAACGCCCTGTCATTGGCGCCCTCTGGAGGTTACATATTGTAATGGCAGACTCTCAAATTCATCGCTCAAACCAAATCAAAATTATTTTACATACACAAGCCAAATCTGTAATAATCAGATTATAAGCGGTGTATGGTTGCATAAATTAACAGTAGAGGTACAGTGCATCTGGACACTATTCACACAGCTTCATGTTTTCAAAATGTCATTATGTTACCGCATTTTTCCAAAATTGATTTAAAAAAAAAATTCTCAAATTATACACACAATATGCCATAATTACAAATTGAAGAAGTTTCTTTAATATTTTTAATAGATTTGCAAAACAATAATAATGAAAATATAACTTGTACATTACAGTATTCACAGTCTTTGCTCAATACTTTGTTGAAGCACCTTATGCAGCAATTACAGCCTCAAGTGAATTTAGTCCATTTTGCAATTAGGCTGTAACAAAACAAAATGTGGAAAGAGTGATGCGCTGTGAATACTTTCCGGATGCACTGAAAATGTCCAGTATCGGTACCGCGTTGTACTTCGTTACCACGTTCTACTCCTACAGGTTGACCCAGACCCACGCCCAGATACATCGGGAGTACGACGGGCTCCAGGCGCAGACCAAGGAGCTGAAGGCTAGCCTGAACGGGGCCCAGTTGGAGGTGAACCGCTGGCAGGCCAGACACGACTCTCTAAAAGAACAGCACCAGTGCCTGGATATCTCCATGACCAAGCTGGACAACCACTGTGAGGTACGACCACCGGCCCAGCCACTGGGAACTGTGCTCGAGCGCTACTGTACATTCACAGGACATTTACCATTCTGGCCGCAGTGTTTGCACTGAGAATGCACCGTAGTAATTGCTGTGTGTGTGTCTGTCTCTGTGTCTCTGTGTCGTCTCCAGCTTCTGACGCGTCTGAAGGGGAACCTGGAAGAGGAGAACCATCATCTGCTCAGTCAGATCCAGATGTTGAGTCAGCAGAACCAGACACTGCTGGAGAGGACCATGGAGAGCAAGGAGCTCTACCACGAAGAGCAGAAGCAGTATATGTAAGTCCTCTGGGTTCACATGAGTGTGTACATGTGCAGAGGTCATGATTATCTTTTATTTAATTGACCAAACAAACCCCTGTGTTTTCAGTGATAAGTTAAACTCACTCCGGAGGCAGAAGGAGAAGCTGGAAGAGAAGATTATGGACCAGTACAAGTTTTATGATCCAACCCCTAAAAAGTAAGTAACATTTTAATTATCTTATCGAAGCGAACAAAACGTGAGTCGGATGACATTCGCCAGCCCCTAAAACTCCTAGAACTTCTCCCAGTCAGGTTGCAAACAAGGGCCTCGGCCCCAAGAACAAATGTGTGCTAGCATTTTGCTTTGTCTACGTCTGTTAGGAGAACCCAGTGGGCTGGCGCCAAGGCTCTGGTCAAACTCATCAAGCCTAAGAGCAGGCAGGACAGCTCCAGGGAGAGGGCTCTGAGTATCCCGGACATCCCGCTGCCCCAAACTCCCACCCTGGACTGCCCCACCGCCCCCCCGCCCCTGCCTCCCCCTCCACTGCCCCAACGCCAGTCCCACCGCAGCCTGGACTCTGTGGGGAGCCGGTCTTTTGAGGAGAACTACCAGGCCCTGGCACTCTCCCCTACACACACCCCAAACCCCTCTAGCAGAGGTAAGTTCAACATACAGGGTCAGGGGCTGGTGTTTAAGAATGCAGTATTCTTGTCTACTCATCAAGGATAGTTGTATATGAATAATATATTTATATAATCGTAGCGTTACAATTCAATGTCTTCATTTGTCCACAAGAGGGCGCTGTAGACTAGGTACATCTAAACACTCATTTTGTCTCTGTTATTTCCACGTCCGCTCATCAATTCTCTACCAGTCGAGTAAGAATCTGTCGCATGCCTAAACATTTAAAAGTAGTTTTTTTTCACTCTTTGGGATCTATATCCACGTCGCATGTAGTTGCTCTTACTTTTACTTATTCACTCACTCCATTTGTCCTTATTCCTTCCTTTGTCATGTGTTTAAATTAACTCCTTCCGTTCAGCTCCCCCGGCCACAGCTGAAACCAAGCGGTTTGCCTTTCTAAAGAGCAAGAGTCAAAGTCAGGAAACCGTTCCCAAGACGAGCTCCACACGGCGTTCTCTCTCGAGACGCCTCCGCTTCTGGTCCTCTGGTGACATCTCCAACTGCAATGAACCCCTCCTCTCTCTCACCAATGGACATTTCTAACACCTTCATCGTCATCTTCATTTTCACTCGCCGTTTTGGGATGTCTTCATTTCTTTTTGGATAATATACCTTTTTTGTTATCCCTGAACACTCACACACACTCACACACCCACCCACTCACCCACACACACACACACACTTACACACACACTCACCCACTCACCCACAGACGCACACCCACCCACTCACTCACTCACTCACAGACACACAGACACCCACGCCGAACTGATGTCGTCCGGTCCTACACTTCACATCCTACACACTCCACTCTGGACTCTGAGTGTAACCTGCAGTAAGTAGTGTTCTAGAATGGAGCCCTCCCTGTCTGCTGCAGCCAGCCTTCACTGTTCACTGTTCACTGTTCGCTGCAGCCCTCTGTTTCTGCAACCGGCAGCTTGGCCTCTCTTTGCCAGAATGAGATGTGATCTCTATGTCACTCGATATGTCTAATCGTGTAACAGTCGGAAGATGGACAACACCAGGGCCAGCAAAAGCAATTTCCGTCTGCTGTGTGTCTGTTAGTCTGGCAGCCCTTCTATATCTCATATTCCACATAGATGGAGTGACGCAAAGAGAGCCGCTTGAAAGTGCGTTCTGCAATATTAACAGCTGTTGAATGGGTTTGGCTTTTAACCCCAATGTGATCAATTACCCACGCCGGGGGAATGGTTCTGTGTTTAGGTTACGTCTTTGGCCACCTGTAGCCGGGTCTCCTGTAGCCGGGTCTCCTGTAGCCGGGCCTCCTGTAGCCGGGTCTCCTGTAGCCGGGTCTCCTGTAGCCGGGTCTCCTGTAGCCGGGTCTCCTGTAGCCGGGCCTCCTGTAGCCGGGCCTCCTGTAGCCGGGTCTCCTGTAGCCGGGCTACCTGTTGTCTGCTCTGTGAACACCTCCGGCTAGCGCCCAGCTCTCTCGCGTGTCTCAGACCTATGGGTTGTCCTCATCTTTTCTACAACATCTGCACTGTTAACCCTCTCTGTCCGTCTGCCTGTCTCTGTCTGTCTGTCAGCCGCTGCTCATATCTTCCCTTTGCAGTGTCCAAGTGTTCCCCTGAGTCAAATGACCAGTGAATAACCTGTATTGGATACTAAAGTACGAGAGGCCTTCGCTTCCTTTTTCAAAACGTGTCCTGTTTCATTCTGTCTCAGCGTTCATATAAAGGCCTCTCATACTCTGGTACAAAGAGAGCAATCGTACATCACGCACATGCAGCTCGAAATCATTGGCTGGAAAGTCGCCATTCATCTGCTTGAATAAGAGCTAGTTCTGGGGCCAATGTATTTGCTAACTGAGACCCCTTTCTGTTCTCACAAATGCGCTCGGTCTGCTATAATCTTGTCCTGTCATTGTTCAGCTGAGTCTAACTCCTGTTTTATGCTCTACCCAGGAAGGGGGTATCACTTTGTTTCCCAAGCACACGGTAGCTTGTCAGGTGCTAACTTTTCCTTTTCTTGCTCCCGTAGCGCTTAACGAAAGTGGACAGTCTCGAGGTAGGGAGATGTACCCAACTCAAGGGGGCAGCAGTGAGAGCGTGAACGGCACTGCGGAGCATCACGCCCGAAGGAGAGGCGTGGAGCTTGGCGGAGCCGCTGCTCACTCCACCCCCGTCAACCACATCTCCACCTCCGGTCCGACACCCAACTCCAGCTCCAGGTCTGGACGCAGAGGTACAGAAGGCCCCGTTGCTTGACAGTATTGGCCCGCAGTGTTTATCCTATGTATGTAACGATGCTAAACAGCAGAGTTGGTTACTTGAGTTGAGTTAATGAGCTGTCATTAGTTCTACGCACAGTGTTATGCTATCTAGCCACTGAGTAAATAACAAATAATTGTCATGAGGAAGTAACTGTAGCTGTATTTGACATCATTTGCCAGCGATAGTGTTTTGTATTTGCCTACAATGTGATGATTTGATGTTTACACTAATAGGGAGGAAGTTAGGCTTAATTATGGTGCTGGGAAGGTGTAACATTTTCTTTGTACAATACGAGGCACTATCTGTTATTATGAACCCAGAGAGAAGACTCAATACGAGGCACTATCTGTTATTATGAACCCAGAGAGAAGACTCAATACGAGGCACTATCTGTTATTATGAACCCAGAGAGAAGACTCAATACGAGGCACTATCTGTTATTATGAACCCAGAGAGAAGACTCAATACGAGGCACTATCTGTTATTATGAACCCAGAGAGAAGACTCAATACGAGGCACTATCTGTTATTATGAACCCAGAGAGAAGACTCAATACGAGGCACTATCTGTTATTATGAACCCAGAGAGAAGACTCAATACGAGGCACTATCTGTTATTATAAACCCAGAGAGAAGACTCAATACGAGGCACGGTCATTGTGAATGAGCAAAAGACAAGCAAATCCTTTCTTCAGTACCTCAATATTTGGTCTGTAATGTAGTGCATGTTCATGTTCCAAGGCAAAATAGTATTTTACTTTAAAAGTAAAGCGTTATTGGTGTTTTTGTCATTGCAATTGCTTGTTTACACTGATTACACACCAAACAACAAATCATAGGTGATACTGTATGCTAATAGATAATGGAGTCATATATTACATGCTTTAAAATCTTTATCTCCTTTATTTATTGCTATGCAATGTTCTAAGCAGCCTGGATGGAATGAAACAGGCGATACAACACTCTCTATTGGAGAATATGAGACTTGAGACTTGACTTGGACTCAAAGACTAGTGAGGATCTCGGCTAAACAGCCTCTTCAATGTGCCTTTATCCCGGATCCCCCAGAATCCATTTTTGATGTAGCCCTGACTAATCTGTGTGTCTCTCCGCTGACCACTTGGCAGAGGATCAGTGTTCAGTGCGTTATTAAGAAATAATTCAACCGTACTCAGTCAATAATCACGGTCGCGGTTTAGTAGAGCGCTTGTTTGCTTCCCTTGGAACCTCGTGGCCCGATCTCAGAACTTTGTCCTTCAGACCGTGGAGAAGATACACAAACGCTTACAGAAGGGGAGCACTGTTGCTCAAGGCTTGGCCGTATTACGGAGCAGGTTGTTTCAGTATAATATACAGGAGGATTATTAGAATGACAGCGACAACCATTCTCAGCGGTCCACCTCCAGTTTATCTACAGGTTGTCACATCGGGTTCAAACGGGGGTGGAGAGACGGGCAAATGTCAAACAGGAAGCTAACCTGGTGTGTACTAATAAACGTGACGGCCTGTTTCGCCACGGTGTCAAAATGAAGATTTTCGACTCAGAAATGTCCCCTTCGTCTCCCTTAACCTGTTTCGTACAGTCTTGTGTGAACAGGTTAGTAGGCCAGAGAGAGTCAGAGCGTAGCACTCGTGCAATGATGTGGTTAACTAACGGCCTCAAACCCTTAGCGAGACGGATGACTCATTTACATTTTCTGTCATTGCGCATTGACGCGTCTCACTTCCTCTTCAATCTGTTTCCTCTTCAGGTTTCATCTATGATGAGGACTCCAGGGTTCACTCTCCGGATGCCTTATACGGGAGCGGGCTCCATGGAAACGCAGGTAGAGCGTCAGGACGGCTTATACGCCTCCGTCGCCGTGGTTTTATATCTTATTCCTCTTTCATTTTGTCCTCATGTACCTCGGGTATGGTGGGTAATAGTTAAGTCCCCCGCCGCCACGTCTTGTTCACCGCAGGTTATCGACCAGGCTCCACTGACCTGAGCCGAAACACATCCAGCAGTAATTCCCCCGTCAACTGCAAAGGTACAATTGAGATCTGTCCGCGAACGACCTGCCTTGTGAACGCTGTTAATGGTTCAGCTTTTGCATTTCAAAACCAGACCTGATGTTTGGCGCAGAACCATTTTCTGGTATAATTATGGTGGAATCCGGCACTATAAACTGTCATATTTAGTATCTTAACCATAGCGCTCATTCCCCATTCTAACGTTCCATCTCTTACCAACTCCGTCTGGCCCAGATTCCCAGGAACGCCTGCAGGTCCGTTCAGCCAGCCTGTCCAGCGACGATGTCGTAGGCCACGACAGGTCCCTCACCCGGAGCACCACGGTACCCTACGATTCGACCGTACAGAAGAGCGCCCAAACCCCAGCGCCTCGCCCGGGCCGACACAGATCCTCATCCCCTGGCAGCGAGATGGTAACTCTGGAACAGTTCCTGGAGGAGAGCAACATCCTCTCACCGCCGACCGTAAGCGCAGAAACAAACGACTAAACTAATATTAATAATCGTAAATACTGAAATGGATGGTGTGCATGTGTTGTAGTGAGACAGATGAAGGTTTTTGGCATGTTCTGCATTGCGCCTAGCGCTGCTGTTTTAATACTACTGATATATTATTGATTGTTTTGTATCAGCAGACGCGATAAGCACTCACATGTCATCGTAGAGAAATGGCTAATGCTTCGGCTTCGACTTAAAGGGCCAGGCTACCAGCCTCAGCTTAAACCTCAAGTCACATTCCTTCTGTGTCAGGGTAGATTACTGTTGTAGTCGAGTGTGACTGGTTTTCTTTCACGTCACCTTACCTATGCCGAACTGCCCCTGATGAGGGAGGGATGGGGAGAGGGAGAGGGAAAGGGAAGAGAGGGAAGGCGGGAAGGCGAGAGAGACGAGGGGTCCAAACATAAATCAGAGGACGTTGCGTCACATAATGTGCATGGCGAACGGGAAGTTCAAGAGGTGACATCGGTCACTTTCTGTCTGACTCAATTGCTTTCCATCTCTTGCTCTCTTATTCTGTTTTAAAGAAAGCTCCGAGACCGATCTTCTGTCTGTCTAACCAACTTTAAATAGGTTTAGACGGCAGGGTCTGGCTATACGCTTTCAATTATCTCCGGCCCACATCCCTTTCAGTCAACTTCTAAGCGGCATCTTTACCTGGCGTGAACCCCACATGTTCCATACTGTGCTGGTGGATTCAGACACAGTCGATTCTCTGTCATAAAGGGATTTCTGCTTCTCCATTTGCTTCGCTTTGTTTTCTCCTCGTCTCATTGGCCGTTGCCCTGGAAGAGTGTTGCAGCGGGCCACTGATTGGCTAGCCATAAAGGCATTTCTATTTAATGTGTTTATAGCCTGTGGTGTCGCTTTCTCCATGATGGATCTGCACCAGGGTGGCAGAGGCGGACGGTTTATCATCTGTCACCATCTCACAGAGCTGAACCAGCACTAAGCAGGTTTTAGTTTGACCTCTTCCGTCTTCTACTCTCTCGTCGGTTGGTCTCTCCAGGATCTGTCTCTCGCGCCTCTTGTTCCACTGCTCACTTCCTCATACTATCCTCTATCTAGGAATCTTCTATTCAAATGGGCACACGCGACGTTAACAAACACTTCACTAATTGGATAAGCCCAGGATCCAGAGTTTATGTATGCGTCCAGGTGTGATGGGCACAATTTGTTGAATATTCGAATAACCAAAATTTTGTTTGTACATTTAAATCAAATTTTTGCATACGATGATATACCTTAACATAAAAATGCATTGTTTCCTTGTCATTTTTTTGCTTGCACTTGTTGTTAACGTTTGTCAATCAAAGCCGTATCAATGTGGTGGCCTAGTGAGTAACTGTGATGCGATATACACACAGCCTACTGTTAGCTAGGGGTTATAGGCGAACGATTTCAAGGGAAGATGGACTACATTTACTAAAATCAAGTTACCTGTGAAAATGATTTATCTCCATAAAGATATGCAAAGTAGGGAGGTGGAATGTAAGCACCAGTAGCTGCCTACAACTATCCGTTCTTGAATGCGTTATTCCTCGATTTCCTTAATTGCTCTTTACTCACTCAAACAACCATTGCGCGAACGTTCGCTCAGAACGACCACCGCTATGTAGTGGCCACATGTCGATTCTGTAACCGAATACATAATCAATTATACTATTTTTGTAATAACATTATGTCAAAGGCACAACCCCAGCATCCAGAGAGCTGAGCCTCACCGGGTAATAAGGATATGGTTTCAGTCAGTGTTTGCCGAACGCGTCTTAAGTGTCGTCTGTGTTCCCCGTCAGGTCCAGACGGGCAGTCGGGAGGACCTTATGGGGGATTACTTCAACAGAACCGGTGAGAGGGAGCGAGCTGCCCCAGGTCGACCGTCTCCTCTAAGAGACGGGGCCAAGACTCCCACCAGCTACGTCACGCCCACCGTCAAGAGAGACGCCGACCTCCATCGGTCCGGCGAGGGACCCGGCAGGTCTTCCAAACCGGGCCAGAGCGTCAAGCCCAGCGTCCGACACCCTGAGGAACCCACGCCCCTGTCCCACTCTCAGACCCTACCCAATAGGGTCAGCAACGGGTTAGGGGTGGGCCCGGGTACGGGGGTACGGCCCTCACCCCTGGGACCGCCTGGGAGTCGCCCCGGAGGTCAGAGCAGCAGCAGCACCAGCCTGTCTCGGACCTTCAGCCTGGCCTCCACCGACCTGCTGCGCTGCAATGGTCCAGATAGCTTCCGGCTGGACAGGGAGGCAGGGGGGAGGGCCGGCCTGGGTGGAGGCGATGAGGGGGTGGTGAGGAGGCCCGGGGCAGGAGCCACGGCCAGGGAGCGTCCTCAGTCTGCCAGGTTAGCGGGACCGTCGGACCTCGACCCCCGCAGGCTGTCTCTGGCTCCTCCCAATGAGGAAGCGCTTAGCCTGGCTCCTCCCCAGCACCACTCCTCCTCAGTGTCCCTGCCGCCAGAGCGCTATGGCGGGAAGGGTTCCACACCGCGGAACAGCCCCGGCACAGGAGCACATCCGGGTCGGCCGGCTACGCAGCAGAACCAGAAGAACCACCGTGGAGAAGTGGCCATGGTGACGCCGGTCAGGGCGATGCCGGCTTTGAGGCTGGAGGAGGCGCCGGAGGAGGCGCAGCGAAGGGAGGCGCGACTACTGGCCGACTCCCCGAACCTGAAGAAACCAGAAGCTGAAGGAGGCGGCGGAGAGTTAAGCTGCACAGAGGAGCACCCCAAGAGCACCCCCGCCTCTCCGGACCCAAACGACGACCCCCAGACTGTCTGGTACGAGTACGGATGTGTCTAGAGGCCATTAGGATGGTGGTGGAACACAGATTCCATACAAACACTGTTCATTCTGTTCAACCACTGGGGGCTCGTCTGGTCCTCAATGGAATGCACAGTTCTCGTCCATTTCTGACTTCCCACCTGCTTTAAGAAGGAACCCCCCCTCAGGAGACCACCTCAGCTATCACACAGTTGGTTGATTTGATTGGTGACCTTGGCGAGAAAGTCGGCGATGCCAGCGCCGCAGTTACTTTAACATATACGGGAACGCGAGAGCATGCAATCTTTTTGGGACACCGCTAATTCCGGTTTGAGCTCATTATGGGTTGTACTCAAAGGGGAGTTGGTCTGGCCCAGGCGAAAAGAGATCTATTCTGGAAGAACAACGTTTTGGACCACTCCCAGAGTAATTGCATGGTTATTTGGGCCTTCCATCTTTAGGAGCTTGAGGGGAGACGGTGCTCGTTTATCTCAACCTAGTCTGGAAAAGACTCTGCCTCAGTTTAGACAGGCCGGCTTCTGTTTTGTCCGTTGGCCACCAAACTATTGGCTTTTGGGAGTATCTCTCCTCTTAAGGCAAAACTAGCTTGTGGTGATCACGTTATTCCTCCATTTATTCCTGTACACGATAGGACAGCAGAGGATGGGATCTGGACTGTCCCATTGTATATATGAAATAACCGAAGTATTGACAATGAATGGAAATGAGATGGAGTCCAACGAGGAGCACGGAGGAAATGGGCCGATGATGATGAAAAGCGGAGAGATGAAGACGTGTGATTGAGAGTTGCAGACTGGTTATGTTGAAGAATAACGAACGAATTGTAAACCCGGGCGGTTTGAGCCCTGACCTTTGATTGGCTGAAAGCTGTGGTTTGTCAGACCGTATACCACGTATACGACAACCATTACTTTTACAACAGGTTTTGAATGGTAATCGGGTGCATTAAGGGTGCTAGTATGTGGCCAATTTAACCACTTGAACAATTTGTCCAGGCCCTCCGCATTCATCTGCCCATCAATACAGTTCAGTTGTGGATTAATGGCTAAATAAATGGCTAAATACAACCAACACCCGAGGCACCTTGTTGTTTAAATGACTGGCCAACTAAAATGCCCCCAGATCTGTATACAGTAAAACACTGTCAGGTTTCCAGCTTCTATACTGTATGTATATAGTGGATGTTATTCAAGTACATTCCAGAAAAAGCACTATAGGATGACGATGACGACGTGGATGATAAGTCTGAACACTGGTTATGTTTTTACTACAGAAAACTAGTTGATAGCGTTATCGACATGAGGTTCTTATCTGTTTGTCTGTGTAGTATTTATGTCTTTTCTATTTTTACACTGCTTCCCAGATCTACAATAACACTTGATCTATTTATTGTTCCCCTCAAAAGATAAAACCATGTCTGCGTGTTACTGTGTTTTCCCTTCTCACTTAAATGTGTTTTCTCATACGTGTATGTTTCACTGGAAGTGTGGTGTGGTTTGAATTGTGCACAGCTTGTCTTTTTTGTTGTTCTAAGTATTCATGCGTTTTCTGAAACTGAATCCTATCCGACTCATCTGTTAGGTAGACAATTAGTTGTCCTTTTATTGAGATAGAAATCGTAGTTCATCAGATGAGAGATTTAAAAAAGACCTTTCATGTTTGGCACTTCTCATCCAGCTAATATCTCTCCAACTGTTTTGTCTAGATTCGGAACCAATTAATCGGAGGTTGGCAACTTGGCATGGTTGGCAACTTGGCATGGTTGGCATACCCATAGACAGATATCAGTGATATGTCATCATGTGTCTTGTGGGAGCTTTAGTGTAGTTGGTGATTTGTTTTGGATAATCATGACTAAACACTACAAGAAATGGCTACAGTGTTCGGAAACAGAGCTACCTTCATGCAAAGATACCGAAATGAAAATATTGCAAATGTTTGATCTTTCTCATGGCTTAATGTAAACCCATAAAACCCTCTACAACCCAGAATTATTTTTTAAATAAAGTTTTGTAACTGTATTTTGTCTTTCCTGTTTTTCTCTGTCAATAGCTGTCATTGTGTGAATGTAGTCTTGGTAACATTACAAAGTCAGGTTAAGAGGTCTATGCCTTGTCTTCTAAATGTATTAAACAAACTAGGTTCATTTTAGGATATAAAAGTGAAAAGTTGAATTTTCAAACTCTGAAATGGCATCAGAATCAGAGAGTTTTATTGCCAAGTAAATTTACAACAAACAAGGAATTTGTTCTGGCCTGTTACTGCAATGATTTATACTGAACAAATACCAACAATGGGCTACAACACTGATTCAACACACAAAACAAGACAAAGGCATGTAGCTTAGAGCCGAGGCAGCCGTCTGCTGTGCCTGTTTGCCCATTAAACCGAAATGTCCTCGCATTAAATTAAATATCAATTATGTTATATATTTATATAGATTATGTAGGCTGTAGGCGTGGCCACTGGAACTGTGAAGGCCTGTACAGGGTCATTATGGACATCCTGGTCGTCGATAGTTAGTCAGACTTCTGGTTAACAGGTTATACACAGTGGTTGTGTAGTGGTCAACCAGTAGAAGGTCAGGGGTTACTCACAGTGGTTGTGTAGTGGTCAACCAGTAGAAGGTCAGGCGTTACTCACAGTGGTTGTGTAGTGGTCAACCAGTAGAAGAGAGGTCAGGGGTTACTCACGGTGGTTGTGTAGTGGTCAACCAGTAGAAGGTCAGGTGTTACAGTGGTTGTGTAGTGGTCAACCACTGGAAGGGAGGTCAGGGGTTACTCACAGTGGTTGTGTTATGGTCAACCAGTAGAATGTCAGGGGTTACTCAGTGGTTGTGTAGTGGTCAACCAGTAGACGGTCAGGGGTTACTCAGTGGTTGTGTAGTGGTCAACCAGTATAAGGTCAGGGGTTACTCACAGTGGTTGTGTTGTGGTCAACCAGTAGAAGGTCAGGGGTTACTCACAGTGGTTGTGTAGTGGTCAACCAGTAGGAGGTCAGGGGTTACTCACAGTGGTTGTGTAGTAGTCAACCAGTAGAAGGTCAGGGGTTACTCACAGTGGTTGTGTAGTGGTCAACCAGTAGAAGGTCAGGGGTTACTCACAGTGGTTGTGTAGTGGTCAACCAGTAGAAGGTCAGGGGTTACTCACAGTGGTTGTGTAGTGGTCAACCAGTAGAAGGTCAGGGGTTACTCACAGTGGTTGTGTAGTGGTCAACCAGTAGAAGGTCAGGGGTTACTCACAGTGGTTGTGTAGTGGTCAACCAAGGGGGATTTCTTCATGTAGGAGCATAAAATTACTTTTCCACTAAAGAAGGTTACAGCCAAACGGCCAATCCAACAGCCCAGAGAACCACTGGAAATGATCCAGGCCTATCTGGCCTCCATGTTTCCTAGACACAGGCCTGAGGAGAGAGGCTCTTAGTTGGGTTGTCCCGGACTCCTGGCTGTAATGTGATGGCTCTGAGAGAAGCCGGGCACAGCTGGAAACACAGCCTCCAGGTACAAATGTACCCAGCCAGGAGGGACAGACGGATAGGGCTTCACAATCGATGATAAAGGACAGAGGTCCCCATACATACAGCTCACTTACGGTCTGGGGCCCCAAAAACAGCTTGGGACCTTTTTGTCAGCCCCATGACGATGATACATTTTAATATGGGATTCTGCTCATTTGGAATTTAACTTATTTTACCTAACTACACGTTTGTGACATCTGCCTTATAAATAATGTAGATATTAACAATAAACAAGTTAAATCATTAACATCTGCCGTATCATCGCCATGCTGTTCAGAAGGTGGATAGGGCTAGCTGCTAGTTAATGTTTTTGTTGAATTATTTTTGCTAGCCTGCTAGTGAAATCTTAGCTAACTAGCTAGCGAACCTTTGGCCATCTTGCCTGTTAAGAAGTCTTTCGTGTGAGCAGTTGACCTTGATTTTGGATCAAGATGGCTGGAGGAAAATATTTAATTAAGTGGTTTTCTACTCCAACCCTCAGGACCCAAAGGTTGTCTTTCTTGTCTGCAAAATATTGACAAATTTGCCCCCAGGACACCAGTTCAATGCAATTAACCACCAGGCAGAATGAAAACAACCCGTGATATCGGTCTCCAGGCTAGAAGTTGATAACCTGGATCTCAGTGACATAGAAAGAGGTTCATAGTTGGGGCACAGATGGCACAAGAAGGTCACAAGAAGTTACAAAGATGATGTTTCAATAGAAACAGTGAGTAATGTGGTGGTGTCTGCATTGGTTGGGGGGATTGGATCTGGTAACAGGGATTGGATCAGGTAACAGGGATTGGGGCTGGTTACAGGGATTGGATTTGGTAACAGGGATTGGGCCTGGTTACAGGGATTAGATCTGGTAACAGGGATTGGATCAGGTAACAGGGATTGGATCAGGTAACAGGGATTGGATTTGGTAACAGGGATTGGGCCTGGTTACAGGGATTAGATATGGTAACAGGGATTTGGTCTAGTTACAGGGATTCGATCTGGTAACAGGGATTGGGCCTGGTTACAGGGATTGGGCCTGGTTACAGGGATTGGATCTGGTAACAGCTAGGGATTGGGCCTGGTTACAGAGATTGGATCTAGTAACAGGGATTGGATCTGGTAACAGCTAGGGATTGGGCCTGGTTACAGGGATTGGATCTAGTAACAGGGATTGGGCCTGGTTACAGGGATTCGATCTAGTAACAGCTGGGATTGGATCTGGTAACAGGTATTGGGCCTCGTCTCAGAACGGAAGAACTTTCTTTCCTCTGCCTGAATGCTGAACCTGGGAAACGTTTACCTTTCAGGACAACCACACCAAGCCAAAGGTAATTCAGGTAATTCAGTCAAATACAGTGGAAAGTATTTAGATTCCTTCACATGCTCCACATTCTGTTGTGTTAAGGACCACATTTATTATTGAGAACTTTTTTATTATTGTGAAGCTCTTTTCTGTAACAGTCTGTCACTTCCATTGACTGGGAGAATGTTTTTCCCCCGTCTTTCTCACAGTACTGCCACAACTCTGTTGTGTTGGAGAGATTTCGTGCACGGAACTCTTCAAGTCCCCCAAAGCATTTTGATCGTATTGAGATATGTACTTGGACATAGCCATTCAATATCCCTGCATTTCTTTTTTTTGTGTTGTAGCTTTACTTATGTTTTAGATTATTGCACTGTGGCAAGATATGTGTTCCCTTCAGCCTGTTGACAGAGGTCCTCATATTCTATGGCTGAATCAACGAGGCAGCAAAGCAGCCCAAATCCATAATGAAGCTTTATGATTTACAGTTGGTATGAGGTTCTTCTGTTCAAAGGCAGTGTTTAATTTTCACTCTGGCAATGCGGACAAATAACTCCACTTTTGACTCATCTGTCCAGAGCACATTGTTCCAAGTTTTAGGTCTTCACACAGGTGTTGACTTTTTGCAGGTGTTGACTTTTTGCAGGTGTTGACTTTACGCAGATGTTGACTGGCGAAGGCCAGTGTCTTGAGGGTTCTTCTATTTCTGTCTTATGTAGATTGCCAGTGGTCTGGAATTTCTCTGTTGGAATGTGGAATGATGTAATTTCATTTGCTTGAAAAAGGGTATTGTAACCCCTCTAACCTTTTTTCAAGCATCAAATCATCAAGTATGATCCTAGACGTGCAGAACCCACAAAATGTTGATTATCCATGATAATCAAAATAAACCCGACATGATCAACGTCTAGACGTTGAAGGATGGACCCAAGGACTAAAAGAAAATCAAATCCATGTCAACTTCAAACCTGACAGAACCCACAAAAACATAAGGTCGAGAAAAGAACTTGAAAATAAATAATTCCAAAACACCACATACCAAAATGACGCATTAAAAATATACATTAAATATACAAAGCACTATTCACATGCTTGATACTAGAAGAAAACGCATAAAAAAAATCCCCAACAGCTTATGCAAAAGAGGGACCAGCGAGGTTTTTACCGTGAGAAAATGTTTTTTAATTCATATTATTTCACTGCCCACCGGAATTGGAAACCTGTTGTTCACATAGACAATAGCCCGAGGCACGCCCACCAAAAGCCCGAGCCACGCCCATCTGTGCGCGTCCTTCTGCTGCAGCGCTTCTTTCCGATTGGTCGAGACGCGCTTCTGCAGAGCGCGCGCGTGGGAGAGAGTCGCTGTCAGAGCTCGAGCCGCTATTGATAGGGAGTAAGGTAACGTTATTCATGTTTAATTAACACATTTCGCCGGGTTTTATCGGTCTTCTCGTTCACTGCATATTACCATAAGTTTTATGGTGTCTCTGCAGCACTGTCAACGTATATTTGGTTATTATATTCGATTATCATGTACGTATTTGGTCGCTGTAATTGTACAAACTTTGTCACTAATCTGACTTGCTCTGTATAGGGTGTTTTATATGTACATATAAGTGTTGTAGCTTTCAGGTGGTAATAGTTAGCTTCCTGAAGGAAAGCAAAATTGTGTGTGTTTGGACTGTATGTTATGTTAGGCAGTGTATTTTGTGGACAGTCTTCAGCCTGGAGACCAGTGCTTCATTGCTTGGAAATTATTTTGAATTCTTTTAGAGTATTTATGAGTATCTTTGGGAGTATTTTTTTCAAACAGTAATACATTTTCTACCATAAGATCTGGCTACATCCTCATTGAGGAAATGTTTCTGGGTTAAGAAGTAAAAGAGGAAGTGCATATGTGCAATTACAATTGCGTTCTTCATGTAACCCACCAGTCACTTGTAGTTTCTCTCCAGTTGACCCAACCATCCCCTCAGTTTCTTTAAGTGGGCCAAGCAAATCCCTCAGGCAGCCACAGTTAGGTGCCACAGGCCTGCCAGTCTAGGAATAATTGGTCAATGAATGAGTTGATTGGGATCAATGTTTCTTTAAATGTTGACACCTGAAATTAACTCTTTCTTTCTGTAACATATTATCAGATTAATAAGGCCTGATTGCTACATCCTGCTGGTGCTGTGGTATCTTCATCCTGCTCAGAATGGCAGTTCTTCCTTAGGTCCCCTCTTTTTAATATCAACGTCAGCCGCAGAAAGTACAAGGAGGGTTATGTTATTGATCTAACACATCTATACTAGAAATCAAATAATCTGTGTCTAATGTCCTCGAAGCAAACTCCGATTCAGTTCTGTGGCATTTCTGCTGTCCAATGGGATCACATAACAAGGGACTAATGTGAACGTGTTATTTGAATGACCCGGTTCCCGGTACACCTGCTACTGTTTTCTGGTTCTGTGCTTTGTAATTACCCCTGAAGGGATACGAAAAGTCGCACGCTCACATCAATTATTCTGGGAAGGATATAAACCCGCGCAAGACATGTGGTCCACGATCCAATTAATACACCATGAAATAACTATTTTTCAAGGCCTACGTGTATTTTCCCGGTGTGTGCCAGAGCACAGAGTCTTATGTTTGCATTTGAAAATTGCACAAGGACGATTTGTTTCTTGGGGCTTGCATCCAAAACGAGATACAACAGCGCTGGTGAAGTCTTGCGCTAGATTTTGGTCAGTCACCTCTGTGTCAGACTGAGTTACCCAAAAAGAGAAGCTAGCTATAGTAATTAATCAATCCAGACTAGTCTGGGTCCATTAGGGTCTGCTTGTCATGTGAGATACACAGGCCTATAAATAACCGGCAAATGAGACGTTTAAGTTTCTTTTTGCTAACACACGGTGTACTGGGCTATGGTGCTTAACTTAAATGGTATTAATGGTGAAAGAAAAGCCACCTGCTCGAATGCAACGGAAATCTGCAACACTAACTCAGGCTGTCGACAAGGTGGCTGGTTCGCCTACAGAATAACATTTTTGAGTAAAAGCGTCTTGCCCTGTCTTTTTTATGCCTGCACAGCATGCAGTTAACCCGCCATATTGAATATGTTTTTTTTCTCTGCAGTTCAGACATACTTCAGAAGTTGCGTTGGGCGTCAGCATCAAACGTTAAAGGCTAAGTCTTTGACTGAATTCTTTGCATTATATTTAACGCACTCTACAACCCTTGGTTTCTCCAGGGTTTGAAAACTCTCTCTCTGTGAATGTGTACATTGTGAAATTGTCAACTCTGAGGGGCTGTGTTTACACGTCTGGTGAAATATTCATCAAGGTCCGAGCCTCGGGCTGACCCTGTTCTTTTTTATATTCATAATGTTTCGGTTTGATGCTGGCAGCTCTCTCTACCACTTTTATGCAACTGACACTTTCCACTTTACATTCGGCCCATCATTAAATACTGCACTGTCATAGCTTTAAAAACATCCAACATGGCTTCTTTGACCTCTACCGACCCATTAATGAAAATGAAGTAATTGTATGGACCTCAGTTAGAGCGTGTCAAAAATATAGATACCCTGGTACATGGTTTGACTGTCAAATCCTGGTATCCCTTACCCACACAGTCACTAGTATGACATTTCTATTCTGGATAACTGGTCTCCCTTACATACAAGATGCCAGACTCTGGGATACCTTCTTTACCTCAACTTATTCCGAAACATCCAATTGTTATGTCTGTTTTAGTAGATATCTTCTACGATGCCAATCACTGGAAGTTGCAAAAAGAACATCCGACTTAAACATGGCTGTTTCAAACACGCACTTACTGAGCTGGTTGGTATTTGCTGACATGATTGGCGATTGACAATAGGAAAGAGAGCAGCAGGCCATATTAATAAGGCCTAAATTCATGCAGAATACAGACGTGCTCAAATTTGTTGGTATCCCTCCACAAAAAAACAAAGAATGTACAATTTCGTCAGAAATAACTTGAAACTGGCAAAAGTAATTGACATCCACCATTGTTTATTCCATATGCAATAGAAATTAGACATTGCTTTTGATTCTGTTTTCCAACAATAATATTGTAATTAATAAAACAAATGAAAATGGAATGGCCAAAAATGACAAGACCCTAAACCTAATGTTTAGTTGCACAACCTTTAGAGGCGATCACTCCAACCAAATGTTTTCTCTAGCTCTCAATGAGACTTGCTGTTGATAACAGGTAGTTTGGCCCATTCTTCCTGTGCAATCAACTACAGCTGTCTCAGGTCTGATGGGTGCTTTCTCCAGACTGCAATTTTATGCTCAATTCTATCGATATTCGACAGGATTTAGACTCATATGAGGCCACTTCAGAACAGTCCAATGTTTTGGTCTTATCCATTCTTGCGGGCTTTTACCTGTGTTTTGGGTCATTATGCTGCTGGAGGACCCATGCCCTCCGACTAAAGCAGAGCTTTCTGACACTGGGCAGTACGTTTTGGGCCAGAATGCCTTGATAGAGGCATTGTACCCTGCACAGATTCAAGGCACCCTGTGCCAGACGCAGCAAAGCAGCCCCAAAACATAGGGAAGCTTCCTTCATGTTTCGATGTAGGCACGGTGTCCTTATTATTGAAAGCATCATTTTGTCTGTGAATGTGACACCCACGTTTGTGTGTTCACATTTTAGTCACAAACTTTTTACTTTAACAAAAAAAAACAGTTTTTCAGATAAACACTGAACCATCTACGTGCTGAGCATGACAGGTCAACATTATTCTGGAATATCTAGGTGGATTACATGAGGATCTACAGGGTCAAAATAAAATAGTTACTTTAGTGTCAGTCTTCATTCTGAGGTAAATCACAAGCTTGAAGTCCGTGCTGACCGCAGTCTGCTCCAGTTTTGACTCATCTGTCCGATAAGGCTCCAGTTTTGACTCATCTGTCCAATGTTCCCAGATTATGGCTTTTTAATATTTTATTTTTAATAGTCCAGGGTCTTCTTCGACGGAGACCAAATTCGCTCAAATAGCGACGGATAGTCGATTTTCCTGTTGCGACCGCTCCCAGGGAGGTTGGATACGGTTCCATGGACCTTGAACTTCTTAATAATTTTTGCAACCGTTGTCACAGGAACATCAAGCTGCCTGGAGATGATCTTGTAGCCTTTACCATTAACACGCTTGTCTATTATTTTATTTACAATCTCCTCAGACGACTCTCTCTATTGCTTTCTCCGGTCCATGTTCAGTGTGAACCTGTCTCTGCCCGTGTGAGTGTGGTGTGCACAACGATACCAAACAGCACAGTCACTACTTTCCTCCATTTAAATAGGCTGAATGACTGATTACACGATTGAAGACATGTGCGATACTTATTAAAGAAATAGCCTGACTAATTGTTTGAAAAAATATTAAAATCCAATAATTTGGGCACCAGCTAAAATGTCTGGGCCGTTTTAGAATATTTTCATTGATTGATAATAATTCATCTCTTCAAAGCTTCTTTGATTTACTCTATGCAAGATGCAATAGCTTTTTAATGTCATCACCTTACAGGAGTAATGAAGCTTAATGTTAATGGGCTTGTTAAAGTACCAACAAATTGGAGCCTGTGTGTCTTCATGCACGAAGGCAACGGCTTAGAACGCATTTTCGTTTGAACATGCAGCCTTTTTTGCAGCTTACTTCTTACCACAGCCGCCTCATAAAATTACACCTCTAACCTCGTTGTTTTCCTGGTCACAAAATATGCACAGATATGTATGCCTAGTCGTCCAAAGGCGTATGTATATCAAACCAACACAGTCAGATAATTTCCCCGAAGGTGGTTTTTTTTCCTTTTCCTTTTTTACGCAAAAATGTAGTTGAGTAATTCACATGGTTGTTTTGATCATAATTGAAAGGGTTGAGGAAAATGGGGGTCAGATTCAAGGGCCACCATGATATGAGTAGGACAAACCGACATACTCGTATCATTCGGCAGTCCGACCTAAGCATTAGAGAACATTGATGAAATTAGCCTCACTTAACCATCCATGAACATGTCTAACGTTCACACTTTCTCATTGGGCTAAGTTAGCAGGGTCTGGGCAGGGGGGCCAAGGGACATTCTGGCCAATTAGATAATAGAACATGTACGCAGTACAATGGACCCAACATCTTGGTGTCTGTCGGTGCCCTCAGGTTGTGGCCACGCTGAGCCGTGGTGGAAATCAAATTAGAACGGATTAAATGTAGTCAGTGGTTACTTGCACATGTGGGCTATGCTAATTGGCGTGTTACTTGTATTTCTGTACTCGCTGTGTCATCGGTTACCACTGTAAGCCAACACACGACATGCATTGAGAGTTAATTGTATAGTACCCATATGGATAACATCGTTGTCACAGTCTGGCTGCTTACTCTGCTACATCTGTAGCCTAACTTTTTCTGTTCTACCTGATAACTAAACAACTAATATAGCCGGTCTAAATTAGCTAGATCTCGAAAGTTGCCGAGCACTGAAAGCTAAAGTAATGATATCCACTGCTGATTCCATTAATGCATTTGCACCAATCACTTCTCCAAATTTCTCTGATTCTCAGCCGTTTTAGAACAATATCTAAACAACGGTGGTCAAAGTCACCATCATTCCTAGTTTAGTTTCCATGCCGACCGTAGCACAGACTGCGGTCAGCACGGACTTCAAGCTTGTGATTTACCTCAGAATGAAGACTGACACTAAAGTAACTATTTTATTTTGACCCTGTAGATCCTCATGTAATCCACCTAGATATTCCAGAATAATGTTGACCTGTCATGCTCAGCACGTAGATGGTTCAGTGTTTATCTAAAAAACTGTTTTTTTTTGTTAAAGTAAAAAGTTTGTGACTAAAATGTCTTTAAGTCCAGTATACACCCCTATCATTGACGTAAATGTAACCCACTTGGGAAAAGGATTTGTATTATTAGAAACCTTGTTTTTTGGGTCAATCACATTATTTTTTATTAAATGCTACATATGTAAGCACCATTATTTAGCAATTGGTTTTCTCTCAAACATGTGAGCTTGCCAACCTTCTATTTTTTAAGAATATTAGCTATAATAATAAATGCTGCGCTTTTATATAGCGCTTTTATCCAAAGCGCTTTACAGACCCTGCATCTCATTCACCCATTCATTCACTCATTCATACACTCATTCATACACTGACGACCGCGTCTACCATGCAAGGCGACTGCAGGCTCGCCAGGAGCAGCTGGGGTTAGGTGTCTTGCTCATGGACACCTCGACAATTTCCCAGGAGGAACCGGGGATCGAACCACCAACCTTCCGATTGATAGACAACCGACTCAACCCACTGAGCCACTGCCGCCCCATAATATATAAAATGATACCTTATTTCTATTCCTTTCCAGGTTACATTAGATTGAAAAGGGTTTATTGTATAACAACAACTCCAAGCAGATTACAGACAGTTGGAAGAGGTGGCAAGCTTTTCATCTAGTTCATTTGGAAGTGTATTGGTGAACTGTGAGCATCAGAAGTTTCAACAGATGTTGAATCGGGTTCAAGTCCGGGAGCTTTACAGACTTACCTAAAGCCACTATAGTGTTTTATTTGCTGTGTACTTTGGGTAGTTGTTTTCCATCATTATACATCTTTACACCAGTCTGAAGTCCTGTGCACTCTGGATTAGGTTTTCTTTCAAATTGATGACCTATCTGCCAGTCTCTGCTGCTGAGAATAATCCCACCAATATGTTTCACTGCACAGATGGTATTAGCCAGATGATTAGCTATTCTTTGTTTTTACCAGATGCAGTGCTTGGAATTCAGGTTTAATTGCCTTTTTTGGTCTCAACAATGCTCCCAGAAACTTCCGGCGACATGCCATATGCCTATTACTCAGGACAGGCTTCTGTGTTGTCGCTATTGTAAAGTCCTGATTGACGGAGTGCTACAGACCTGCCGCAGATATGGTGGTCCTTCTGACAGGTTCTCTCAGAGAAATTGAAACCCAGGTTCCAGGGACACCTCAGGGATGATGGAAAGGAACAAGATGTATTGGAGCTCAATTTGGAGAGTCACTGCAACATTTCTAAATAGTTGCAAACATGAACATTTCTGTTTTTAATTTTCAATAATTGGTCAGATTTAGGTATTGTGTGTAGAACAATAAAAAGGAATCAATTTCAATTTGAGTCTACATTACAACATGGACATGAAAACATTGTACTTTTCACTTTCTGTCATTATTGGTTCATACTCGAGTCCTTATATTATTCAAAAATCAACGGGTAGTTATAATATGTTTATGAGTCCAGAAAAAGGATGTAGATACTTTTACATGCCTGTACAAAGTAGGTGTTTTCATATTAAAGGCTATTTTACTGCATAATACTCCAGGGATAAAACAATTCGAAAATTGTCAAAGCACTGGAACGTGATTAAATGATTGAAATGTCAAATGGTTTTACATTATGCAGTCTTGAATCTCTGCTGCCTGGCATATATATTTCTGATACAGCAACAGTTGTTCTAATATAGGTTGCCAAGGTAACACATGGGGCTTTTGGCAGGCTGACTAATCACCTGGTCGCTTGGCAAATCAATAGATACGTTGGCCATGCAGGCCAGCTAATAGAGAACCCATCTCACCTGTCTCTGCCCGGGTGATAAAGCAGAGGGGATTTCACATGGAACGGCAAAAGCTCTTGGGAAATCATACCAAGTCGTGTGTTTGATTTATCGGCCTGAACTGCAGCATGCCCTGTATTTTAATAATGTTCCCTCACGGAATGAATATACAGTGTTTATAGAATGGAAGTTGTGGTGTTTAGGTATAACTGTTGTGTTCATTTGCTGTTATGTTTCTCCCTGGCATGAGAGTAGGCGGCATCTCTGGGAATATGTAAAGTGGTGACTGTCCTCGAGGTATGTAAGGAAGACTACTACTGTGTGATTAAGTGGGGCTTACGGTACTCTCCTCTGTTCTCTAGAAGTCACTCACAGAATCACAGCGTCATCACTTCAATTGACGGTCTGATGTTCTAAGAAGAACACGACATGTATAGCAAAAGAAATTGAGAAGATAGACTGTAAAAAAAATATATAGGTAGGGTGGGATAACAGAAACCATTTCCCATAAAAATAGCATCCAAGCCATATATATTTTGCCAGGCTCAAACCAGAATAGAACGAGGACTGGGAGGTAGTTTCATTAAATAATACCTGCAGTGAAGAGGCGGCTGTAGGAGGCAGAGTGGCAAAGAAAAAGGCTTCGCAAAAAAAGGAACACAAACACTGGACAGAGGAAGATTGGAAAAAAAATTATGGACAGACGAATATACAGTGACGGAATAAATTATTTAATCCCCTGCTGATGTTGTACGTTTTGCCCACTGACAAAGACATAATCAGTCTAGAATGTTATTGGTAGGTTTATTTGAACAGTGAGAGACAGAATAACAACAAAAATCCAGAATAACGCATTAATTAGAAATTAATTAATTTGCATTTTTCTCTGTGAAATAAGGACGCCGCTTGATCGGAGCCTATTTGTTTTTACAATATGACAATGACCCAAAACGCAGCTCCAAACTATGGAATTACTATTTGGGGAAGAAGCAGTCAGCAGGTACTCTGTTCATAATGGAGTGGCCCACACAGTTACCAGATCTCAACACTATTGTTGTGGGAGCAACTCGACTGTATGTTAATAAATAAATGCCCGTTAAGCCAATCCAACTTGTGGGAGGTGCATCAGGAAGCATCAGGTGAAATCTCTTCAGATTTCTTCAATAAGTTGTCAACTAGCAGGCCAAAGGTTTGCACGGCTGTTATTGCGGCAAGGACTGAATGCCACAATTATTAGTTCCATTAAAAATCTGTATTTCTTAATTTGTCACTGAATATATGTCCTATATATTCTGTTTTGCTATTTATATTTTCTATCCAAAATAATTGTATGTATGTTTTCAGGGAAAGCAACATATTCAGTTAGATTTCTTTGGGGGTAAATTCACATGCATCAATGCGCAGCAATGGTTAAACACCTAAATTAGTAACTTCTCTAGTTTCAAATCACTCACAAACGAAATCTTGAGATTCGATTTTTGGTAAAAAAAAATGTTCTATCTATCTATTGCTAAATCTATAGCTAATGCAGCCTGTTTTGTGTACAGGTTCATAATACAAAATAATTTTTCTTACTTAGAATGTCAGCTTGTCAAAAGCGGCATCTGTCTGAGGACCATTCTCTGTCAAATGCGTCTCTCAAATGTCTCTCTTAAATTACAATCATTTAGATTTCTTCAAAACACGACAAAACGTTCATTTTGTTCCTCCCCCCAATGTGACATTTTGTGATGTGTTTTTTCAGAGCCGAGTGAGCGGAATATCCTTTTCACGTGCGCGGCCATGCACAGTTGAATAGCGCGTGGGTGCTGACGGGCACACAGTAGGATGGATTGTGAGTCATGTCTACCATGACGGTCAACATGTCTGACGCCGAAGCCATAAACTGCACCATCGGCCATGAGATTCACCAGTACCTGTTCTCCGGCGCCTACATCCTCATCCTTTTCATCGGCGTGCCCACCAACGCCTTTTCCCTTTACCATGCCTGGCTGCAGCTGAGAGCCAGGAACGAGCTGGGGATCTACCTCTTCAACCTGACCGTGTCGGACCTCCTCTACCTGGCCTCGCTGCCTTTCTGGCTGCAGTACATCTTCCAGGGCGACAACTGGAGCCACGCGGAGTGGCTCTGCAAGCTGAGTGGCTTCCTGCTCTACGAGAACATCTATATTAGCATTGGGTTCCTGTGCTGCATCTCCATAGACCGGTACCTGGCTGTGGTGTACCCCCTCCACTTCACGTCCCTCCGGAGCATGCGGGCCGCCAGTTTGGTGAGCGCCTTCATCTGGCTGAAAGAGATCGCCGTCGGCGTGGTCTTCTTCAAGCACAAGGAGCTCAGCACGGACCCCATGAACCAATCGGTGTGCTTCGAGCACTATCCCATGAAGCAGTGGGAGTACGCCATCAACTACTACCGCTTCACCGTGGGCTTCCTGTTCCCCCTGGGCATCCTGTCGGTGTCGTATCTCCGGGTCCTACGGGCGGTGGACAAGAGTGCGGGCACACAAACCGTCCAGAAGACCCGTATTAAGAACCTGGTGACCAGCACTATTGTGATCTTCCTGGTGTGTTTCTCTCCGTACCACGTGTTTCTCCTGGTGCGCACTGTTCTGGAGAGGGACTGCGGCTTCATTGTAAGCATCTTCAACTACTACCACTTTTCCCTGCTGCTCACCAGCTTTAATTGCCTGGCCGACCCGGCGTTGTACTGCTTCGTCAGTGAAAGCGCCCAGCGGGGGATCCAGGAGGCCCACGAAGCCTGTTCCCAGGCACTCTGCTGCTGCTGCCACAGGGGGGAACGCGGCCCCTCGGCCGGCACGGACTCCAACGAGGCGGCCACCTTCAACGAGAACGGAAACGCCTCGATCACAATCCTGACACAGCCCAATAAGGTCTAGTGGCAATGGTGAAATGTTTCGAGACGTTTGGCAATGAAATGGCAAAATGCCATAATTCATGTTTTTAAGTGTTATAACGAAGGTGTAATAATTAATATGATGCTTCTGGGTTTTTAAATGATTAATGTGTTACGCTGTGCAGGACACACACACACACGGTACTGTCGTGTGCAAACGCCACAGTTTAAAACTCTTTTGTACCAAGTTCTCTGCAGCTTCCTGTTTCTATCTACTTATGTGATATTCATTCAGTGTTTTGGGAGTGACTCATCTGCCAAATCCTACATATCAAAATAGTCTCAATACCTCTAACATCTAGCCCGGTCTAGAACATAGTTTATTCCCAATTTTCTCTACCACATTCTTTCCCATGGTCCGCTTTGGCTCTCTTAACGATGTCTACCTCAAAACATATTTTAAAGTACAACGACCACCGCAGCTGACCTTTCACAATATGCACAGATTATCGTTACTTACAACTGCGTGTTTTCCTTTCTTACTTCGGGTTTTGAAGTACCACATGTTCCCAGAGGTAAAGTGGCTTTTCTATGATGAAGTGTGATGGGTGCAGTTGTAAATCACTTATGGGTGGATGAATTGTTTTATTGGGCGACGATGAGTAAAAACCCAAAACGATAACGTCTTGAGAGAGTTCTAGTTCATAAATCATAGAAGGTATTTTAGCAGGAAAAGAAAGCACAAGAAATGTGTGTAGAACTATATATTTTCTGGTGTTTCCTTGACACCACCATGAACGTCTTGGGAAGGAGTGGATTTTAGGTCTTGTACTTTCTACTGTCTATATGTTTAAAGCACTCTCCAGAACACAATAACATACTTCTCTGTGTGTTGTGTTTGCTATTGCTTCAATGCTGGACAATATTGTCTTATTGCTTTTCAGAAGGCCTTTCTTGAACTGAATTTGTCTTTGCTTCTGATATATATATATATATACCAATAGGGTCTGTAAGAATGCAGCTGTCGCTGTAATAAATCTGTTGGAAGTGTGTTATCAGATCAGACACATTAAGGTTGAAATGTCTGGTGCACTTCACTGCATCAGAACATTGGCTGGCCGACATAGTAGTCAAATACAATATATCACACTCGCCTAAACATATGCCAATACGTCACATCGTTATTAACCTACAGACATTCCAGCCACCCGGGCTTAGGGACTCTGAATTCCTTTAAATCTGCTGCTTTGGTTGAGTTCACAGTCCCTCAATCCTCTGCTTAATCTGTGAAAGGCAAAACCGTTCCTGTAATGTTTGTTGTGCCTTACTTGTCAAAATATCCAAAACTCAGAACACACTGAAATGGTCGTTATAGGGCATTGAAATGGTCGTTCTAGGGCATTTCAGGCTACATGTTTTCCATCTTTTCAGTATTGAGTGTGTTGATTTTGGTATGTTTTTTGTGAATTCATCGCTATATATTTTTATGTGGTAATGTATTTTTATAATTACACAAGCTCGCCCAGCTAAATAAAATGTACACGTTATCATCTTGTTCTTACACTCTTACACACGTTTATTGAGGGAAAATTGTTAACAGGAAGTAATTATTTTATTCAAAAACATTTGTGCCACAATAATCGGCGCCCCTGTATTTATTACTATGCTCCTGAGTATTCTATTATTTTTGATTTGGCGAGAAACCACATAAGAACAGATATATAGACATATGAATGAGTCGCTTGTAGACTCCCCTATTCAACTCACCACATAGGATTTTCAATAGTATTAAGTTCTGGAGACTGGAATGGCCTTTTGCAAAAGCTTGATTCTACAGTCAGTGAAGATATTTTTGTGTGCAGTTGTAGATATGCCTTGGATCATTGTGCTGCTGAAACATATATCAACGACCGTCTTTTGTTTTATATCTTATATGGTTACTTTGTTTTATGGGTGCTATATGGATTCCATGTTACCATGTAACCTAACAGGGTTCCAGGGCTTTTAGAGTGAAATCATCCCGACAACAACAAATACAAATCCTAGAATATGTTATTTTCTGCATAACCATTAGCTTTTTTTTTTTTTTACACCAAACCCACCTTTAGCGTTAGTTGCTTGTACGATACATTTTTGTCTCATCACAACACATTTTCCATGTTAACGGATACTTAAGGAAGTGTGTCATCTCATATTTATACCCTAGTAAAACAAGATGTCATGAATGATCTTTTAAGACCTCTTAAAGACTTTAGGAAAACTTTAAAGAGTAAAATCTTTAAAACTGCACAGCATATTTGAGGGTTTCTAATTGTATGAAATGTCAAACTTTACATTTACCCTAAAGATCCTACGTTCTAAGTTTGTAGAAGTTGTTTACACAGTGTGTGTTAATCGATGTATTAATCATAGCTCCCTGTTTTATTCATGCATTTTCACAGCCAATCTCAGGCACTATTCATAAGTCATAAATGCTTCACCCAGACTAATGTGTTTGCATTGGCAGTCAGCTCTGCTGTCCCAGGTAAAATAATGACATGACAACACAGGATATTAAAGGAAATATACAGCACATGGTATAAAAAATGAAATGCCTTTATAAATATATTATTCATATCAAGTTGTTTACATACTGTATGCATATGAATGACAATTTAATCACAATAATAATAAAACGTATGTTCAAAGTATATTTTTGTAGATCTGTACTCAAAATGTGGTTTTAACGTTTTCTGCTTTTGATTGATGTATGATTTTCGAGAGGTTAAATTATTTAAAGATCATGCAGCCTGGTCAGATGCTCGAGTGCCACTGTATTCATAATGAAGAAATGCCTTCCTGTTGCGTAGTAACGCTGCTGTCATATTACTTTTATGTCCCCTTGATTTAATCTACTGAAATGTTCTCATGCCGTTTCTCTCTCAATCTTTGACTTCGCTATTAAAACTTTGTCCTGATTTGTCATGGTTGCTGATATTTGGAGTGATCGGGATTTCTTTGTTGTCGTTGGGGCTTCCTCTGGGATTTGGGATGCTAAAAGATTTTCGTTGTTGGTTTTTGGCGCTTTGACATAAAAAAACGGCGTTCCTTAATCTCATCCCTTAATGGATTGGCAGTCATTCCGGACAAACCTATTCATTTCGTCTTGACAGTTTTGTTTTCCTTTCAAATACGACTGCACGCTTAACACATTAACCAATTCACCTCACTCTAAACACGTGTGCATTAGGGTATGACAGACTGAGACAGTGTCAGAAACGCACACTCAAACATGCACACGCCTTGATGGGACTCAAGTTGAATTTACACTGTAATCCTCCGTATCCTGTTATCTTTGGGCTGAAATTGTTCAGTTTTGCAGTAAATTATATTTATTTTCTTAACAAAGCAACTCATTAATTCTGTCATTAAATAATATCAAACATTCTCAGGTGTAGCCGGTAGCCCATTGAACTTGGTCAACGGCTGTACTAGAGTGAGGGAGTCTGAGTGAATAACAAATAAGGGGCTTGCAACACTTGTTTGGTGTAGTAGGTGATCAAAAATACTATCCAAAAAATGTCTGCCCCCGTAATTCCAGCCAATACAATGGGTCATGTGTTTCACTACCATGGTTAATAATCAGGCCTGATTTGAGCCAGCGCTTCACAAAATAAGTTGACTAATGTTGGCTCTGGTCATTATATTGCTGTCATCACAAAGGATCTAAAGCCACATCCTTCAACAGTCAAACGAAACCCCAGAACAAGTTGTCGATGTCTAGCTATCTAAAAAAGGGTTTAAGCACAGTCAGGTTAAAGCACGGTCAGAGCCATATTCTCTAAATGCAAAAGGTTAGGGAGAAATTAAATCTTCCCAGGAGTGCCCATGTCAAAAACGCTATTTGTGCGGGCAGAAAGGAATCCAGGAAATGAGAAAGAACACTGGAACAACATCTAGGGATCTGCAGGCCTCTTGTCTCGGCTAAAATCTGTCCATGACCACCAGCAGAAAGACACAGGGCTAAAATTGGATACATGGCAAAAGTGGAAACCACTGTTCACTTTAAAGAAAATGAACGCTTGTCTAAAGTTTACTAAAAGCACCTGGATGATCCTCAAAGAACCTAGAACATTTAGTTAGAAGTGGAAGTCCTCGGGGCACATGGGCCTGTTATGTCTAGCCAAAGCCTTAAAGCATTCCACTTAAAGAACCTCATTTTACATGTCAAGCATGGTGGTGGCAGTGTTATGGTTTGGGTAGGCTTTGCCGCAACAGGACTTGGGCAACTTCCTATCGTTAAAGGAACCATGAATTCTGCTTTGTATTAAAGGAGGTTCTACGTGATCAAAGGCACAGCTGGGTCATACAGCAGGATAATGACCTCGATACAAATCCACAAGAAATACAAATGTCGTTTTGGTCCAGGCCTCAAACCCCTTGAGATTTTGTGTCAGGACATAAAATAGGCAGTTCATGCTAAAGCAACCCACAATTGTCACAGTGTTCAAGCAGTTTTGGAACATTTTGATAATAACTGGAAGAAGCGACGGATTTCAGTTGTCGCCGCTAAAAGCGCAACCAGCTGAGGGGATAATTGCTTCACTGTCACAGGGGTAGAAGGTGTCACAGAATTTTCTTCAATAAATATATCAACGTTGTGTGTTGTTTGCACGTACACGCACACGTACGCGTGACTCATCGTATCAGGTGATCTCCCACTGCTTTAACGTCCAGTTTTGAGGCTCGTACGCTCCTTGTGTTGACACGTGGACTGGGATCACCATGGGCACTCTGACCATTTTATTTGATCATTTTAGAGATGATCTGACCATAAAAACGGTGACACAGGAAGGTAGAGGCCCTAGTATAGCACCCACTGATATTGGTAGAGATTCAACCAGGAGCGCTGCTAGCCATTTTGGTGCCCTATGCATGCTCCCTTTATGATGCCCCCCCAACCAACCAGAGAAAAACACGTTGTTTTATCAAACTTCGTCAGGCAAATTCAACTGTGGTACAGGGCAGACTCTCAACATGAAACCAGATGACAACAGCACTTTATTTAAATTAAGTGTTTACATTTTACAGTACACATTTTAAATTATGAAAATTAATAATTATTAAAGCAGTCCAGTGTGGGCTTGCGGAGATGATTTCCATTCAATATAAACAAGATGACGGTTTCGAAACTTGAGACAATCAATCTTATATAAACTACTGAAGAAGGTCGGAACACACACGTACAGTGGTGCTTTTCTCTTAGCAAACGTTCACCTTACCTACTGACAGCTGCGAAGGTTACCAATGTGTGTCCTAATTACGGCCATAGGGCGTTCCATTCTGTCTACTCTTGATTCTACACTTGTCGTATCCATGTGTCTGATATTAGTGTCTGTAAACATGATGAATAAAGACATGTGAATTAAGTTTAAGGACGCAATTAAAAAGCAAAAATAATCTGAAAACATCAATTAGAAGCATACCCTAAACTAAAATGCTAAAGAATCGTAGGAACATCCTTAAGAAGACCAAAAACGTCAGCAGATGACTACTATGGCTACACTACAAGGTGCAGCTTCACAAACAAGACAGCCAGGTTCAAGTTTGCTGAAAAGAACAGATTGCCTGCAGAGGTC
Organism: Dallia pectoralis; assembly: GCA_029465975.1. NCBI lineage: Eukaryota > Metazoa > Chordata > Actinopteri > Esociformes > Umbridae > Dallia > Dallia pectoralis. Next base: position 7,978,950 of record CM055754.1, on the reverse strand, counting down.
TTTCAAACAGAACTGTGAACAGATGAAAACAACCGCGGTGATCTCAACAGGAAAATACAGCAGTGTAGGTGGTTGGCAACTGGTCTCGGCTATTCCAGATGTAAAACAAACATTCACGCTGTGCTTCCTCTACTCTGCATTGGCTTGTGGAAATTGAAGCTGATTCGCGTAGGTAGGACTTTCACCTCCTCTGTAAGGTGGCGTCTCTGAGCCTGGTAATGAGGTCAGAGTGTGTGGGGTGAAAGGTCAGACCGTCTACCTCCATGCCCAGGTTCGCCGTCTTGCCGCTGCGGACGCCGTGCTGCACCAGGATGGACAGCATCTCCTCCTCCTGGGACACAAAACGGGAGACAGTGCTCAAAACAAGGACAGTGGTCTAAAAGAGGACACAGTGGTCAAAACAAGGACACGGCGGTCAAAACGGGGACACAGTGGTCAAAACGGGGAGACAGTGGTCAAAAAGAGGACACAGTGGTCAAAACAAGAACACGACGGTCAAAAAGGGGAGACAGTGGTCAAAACAAGGACAGTGGTCTAAAAGAGGACACAGTGGTCAAAACAAGGACACGGCGGTCAAAACGGGGACACAGTGGTCAAAACGGGGAGACAGTGGTCAAAAAGAGGACACAGTGGTCAAAACAAGAACACGACGGTCAAAAAGGGGAGACAGTGGTCAAAACGGGGACACAGTGGTCTAAAAGAGGACACAGTGGTCAAAACAAGGACACGGTGGTCAAAACGGGGAGACAGTGGTCAAAACGGGGTTACAGGTTTACCAATAGCAGCTTGTTTCCTGAACTTAACCTCTTCGCCGTCAACTGCGCCAACAATATTTTTTTCAAATCCAACTCCACACTTGATTTAACTAGTCAATCATTCAAAAATGTTGTTTGTGTCAGCATTTGCTCGGCCAAGAATTAAACAAAAAACCATCTGTTTTAAAGTTAAATTCGACGGTTGGTTTTTGTTAAGTTCGGTTGTAACATGTAGCAAGCTATGCTGGCGGCAATCTGCCATTTTTTGTCGTAGCTTGCCGTGCAAAAGCATTCTGAAAGTTCACCACACACACAAACATGTCCAGAATGTGGTGACAAGCGTATTGTCCACGCACTGCAACTCTCCTTATATAGCCCTGGTGAAACACCCAAGTGAACATACTGAGACAAAGTGAACACATCATTGACATATGTAAAACCAGTGTAGCTTAGAGAGAAGGCCTAGACATTCCTACATTGGCTACATTCTGGAGGCAGTTACCCAAAAGCATCGTAAGGCTGAGTTTATTATTATAAAACATGTGGTCTAAAACTAGAATGCTGATTGGTGGAAACCTGCAGTATAACATCGTATACCACTGTTATGGCATAATTTAACAATGCATTGAGCCAAAGGACAGCTGTTAACCGTGGTATATTGAGTATATATCCCACCTACTTGTGCCTCATTGCCTTTTTAAAAACGTACATTAAGAAATAAAACACATTTTTATTCCATTAAAATAACATCAGAAATACAGTGTAGACATTGTTGATGTTGTAAATGATTATTGTAGCTGGAAATGGCAGATTCTCAATTGAAAATCTACATCAGAATCAGAAAGTGTTTTATTTCGCCAGAGACATACAGAGGACGATTATCAGCAAGCATCACTCCTGTGTTTCCGATGACACTTTGTGTTTGCTAATCCAAGTTCTATGTAAAAGGCTATGTAATTATGATATGGCAGCTGAAAACTGTTGTGCTGATTAAAAAAGCAGTAAAACTGGCCTTCTGTAGACTAGTTCAGTATCTGCAGCATCAGTGGTTGTGGGTTTGATTACTAATATAAACTGAAAAAAAGAACTGAAATTTGTCAGTCTATTCTTGTCCGAAGGAATGAAGGCAATTCTATGCAAAACATTGCCAAGAAACTGAACATCTCGCACGAGAAGCTATAGAATAGAGCAAACTGTCAACTGGCAAAACACCAGTCTCAATGTCAACAGTGAAGAGACAACTCTGGGATGCTGGCCTTCTAGGCAGAGTTGCAATGAAAAAGACACATCTCAAAACAGAAAACAGACAAAAATTAAATGGGTGAAAGAACACAGACACTGGACGGAGGAAGAACTCTGCCTACAAGGCCCGCATCTCACTGTTGCCTCTTCACTGTTGACACAGAGACTGGTGTATTCTGGGTACTATTGAATGAAGCTTCAATTAAGTGCACCGGGGCCTCCCACTCCTCCATCCATTCTAGTTAGAGACAGTTTTCTCTTTCTTGTGGCTGATTTCAGATCCATAAAAAATCTGTCATTTTCCAGATACAATGGTGATTTACTACATTAACAAAGTCTACACTATATTTCAGATTAATTGGATGTAATTTTATTGTATATATATAAAAAAACAAGAATATTTCCAAGTGACTCCGAACATTTAAACGGTTGTGTAGCTGTTTATTTTGACTTTTTTTTAAAATAAATCGGTCCCAGGTTCAGTTGAAGTATTACACGATGCTTTAACACAACCGCGGGGTGAAAAACCCTTGGAAAGTACCAACTGTCGTGTTAAATGTGTTGTCCTGCCTGTGAGTGATACTTGACCAAGGCCATACCTTGGCTACGGAGGGAAGACTGGCAATCCAGGCCTGGAGCTGGTCCTGGGTAGGTGGGCATGGCTGACCAAGGCCTTTGTGGAGGTAACGCTGGTGAATTGGACAGAGATTGAGGATGTACAAAGCACAGGCCACACCGTAGCCTCCCCAGTTAGACACCCCTACAACACAAAGGCAGGCATGGTTAGCGAAGGACATTCGAAACAGACGCACTTAAGAATCGCTCTTCAATTGAGCGTGTTGTTCCTGGTGAATTGACTAGAGAGGAAAAACCTCAGCGTGGTCTACAGCATCACCCTGTTGGATTTGGTTCCCATGGGGACCGGTAGGGAAGATCTGAGAATTCTAGGCCGTAAGCCATCCTCTAGAGAGGGGTTTAGTCTCTCCTCCTGATATAGACCATTAGAATTGGTGGAAGCCTGGTGCCGTTTGTGCTTCCTGGTCTCCAAAACGATCCGGGGTGGCGGAATGCTAACAGTCTGCCAGTTATCCCGGCAGGTGCATTCGCACGATTGGTTAACGAAGCTCAGATCCAACAGGCATCGCAAGACGTTTCTGAGATCACACTCCCAGGCCTTTGAGTGTCCGGGCTTCTCCTTTCGGTCTGGTCCCGGTGGTTGGTGGCGGTGCTTAGAGAAAAGCGCCAGCACTGACGAGGTTCAAGGGACACACGGTACTGGGTCAGTAGAATAATTGGCAACAGACCAGTTGGCACTGCTCATCTGAACACTCCTTTCTTATGTTAAGCCACTGGTTTGCCAAATTTTGCTAGGGCTTGGCACCCAAAGGTTCTAGTCTTTTGGCGAACGGTTTGCCCGTAAAATGCATTGCTACCATTGAGACAGACCTCTATGCTTATATCCAGTTTATATCCTGCGTGTGTCCAGGCAAGGGCAAATTGAGCTGTTCAGATCTCATTCAGCGGGGCTGTTCAGATCTCATTGAGCGGGACTGTTCAGATCTTTTTTTCAAGATATTTTGGGCATTTTAAATGCTTTATAATACAGACAGAAAGTGTAACGGACAGAGGAGAGAGTGAGCTGCAAATGGCATCGGTGGGAATCGTACCCACACGCCAGCCGGATACGTGTACCCAGAGGCTGCGGCCAAGAGCGCTGAACCACCCGACCTCCGACTACAGAGGTATAACCAGTGCAGTAACAGCATGTGGGAAATAACTGCTCAACCACAGGGGCACAGCACTTGGCAGTCTGGTTGTTGTTTAGCGAACTGACTGGGACTCGTCTCTAGAGCTGGATGCTCCGTCTGGCCTGAATTTGAACCATTGGAGCCAATATATAGTCGTTTTCTTTCCTACAATAGCGCTCTGATAACGGTCTGAATAAAGCCTGGAAAGTTAGTTATTCAGGAAGACAATGTTGGGGAAAATGACCTTTCCACATTTCTTGGTGTATTGTCAGTTTTGTAAGAAATACGCGCGTGCGTGTGCGTTTGTCAGCGGTCACAGAGCACAGGAAAGAGGCACGACAGACGGTTTGACTTCCTCTTTGTTTGTCAGCGGTGGTACTGCACATCACTAATCGGTAGCTGTGACACTGGCTGCCCTGTCATAATAAGCACTTGATGAATCACTTTACCCTTACAAAAGAGTTTGTCGAATCAAGGAAAACCTGCGTTGGGTTACACCAGAAACATACGGGTTGAGAAATAAATGTGCGACTGAATATAATCTGATCAGGTCGGAGCTTCACTTTGAATTTACACAAATAAGATAAGATCATCTTAACCAAAAGAAAGCGTCATGTTTGGTTCCAAGCATCTGTTGCTATGGTATCCGATCAGGCTACATGGTAAATGCTGCGCTTTTATTTAGCGCTTTTATCCAAAGCGCTTTACAGATCCTGCGTCACATTCACCCATTCATTCATTCATACACCGACGACCCCGACCGCGTATACCATGCAAGGCGACTGCAGGCTCGCCAGGAGCAGCTGGGGTTAGGTGTCTTGCTCAAGGACACCTCGACAATTTCCCAGGAGGAACCGGGGATCGAACCACCAACCTTCCGATTGATAGACAACCGACTCAACCCACTGAGCCACTGCCGCCTTGCTCTCTCTTTCCGAAGACACATTTGTAAAGTTGGCTTAAACGTTGCTTTAACAGAGCCTGATAGGTTCAAAACCCATCTCCCATTTCAAACCTGCAGTGATGGTGAAGTCAGCAGCCACCTCACACGCTATCAAGCTTCCATTGGGCATGTATTCCCTCACCACCTCCTTCACCTTGCCCATGCCCAGCTCATTCCCTCCATCTCCTATCCCTGTTAACACACACACACACACACATTCAATTAACTGAGAAATCCTTATTTGTCAATTAAATGGATACACATTCATTTTATTGGCTATTAATTAATCAGATTAGACACTCATTCTTGAATAAAAAAAACTACAAATGCCTCGTAAACTTATAATAATTTTCGTACCCCTTCAGAACCCAGCCGTTGAGCTTGTTTTATATTGAATAATCCATTTTATTTTGGACAGCTGCATGCCTGCAGAATGGTACCTGACTTCCAATATCCCTGATACCGACCTGTGGTGTTCACGCCTGGGATGTGGCTGGCTGTGGTAAACAGGTCGTCGATAGGGTCCACCAGGTGCTTAATGTTCACTCCTCTCATGTTGTAGTAGTTACCGTCAGCTGCTCTGCCGCTGCGCTCTATCGCCACCAAGTGGTCAAACCTGAACATTACAGATAACTAAATTGACCGACGTGAATGCTGCAGGATGGAGTGTGGTGTTGATCGATAGGAATGTGGTTGTTGTAAAGTGTGTCTGCGTACGCGTGTGTCATGAATGTGTGTTCATGTGTGTTTAATGTCAGAACCTGGGATTTTTTAAGTCTCCGTCGTGACACAGGAAGTTCAGTGCTGAATCTGGGCTGTTGCCTTGGTAACTAAGCAGTGGCACGGCTGTCTTTATCACACCTTCAACAGAGAGACGATGTGAGGTTACAAATAAGCACATATCTGGGGCAGAAAAAGCATGACTTAAAAAACCTAAGCTTAAGCCTAAACATAAGCCAAAATCATAGAACTTGAAATTCTAAGCCAAATTCACACCCAAATCCAGACTGTGACATTCCAAGCTAAAGAAAACTCAAAACATGTATTAGATTCGTTCTGTCAGAATATTACATTGTGAACACACACAGGTGAGGTACAGCCCAGTGCAAAAGTCTTAGGCCACCTGAAAAAATCTTTCGAAATCTTTATCTGAGCAGTGCTCAGTGTAGTTTTGCTCATAAAACACAATACAAGTGTTTTTATACAAAGTCACTTCACAGAGCTTTACCTTTCTTCACTGCGTCCTCCATGATCCTCTGATTCATCGCCAGGGCACGCTGGTCTGTCACTATGACAACCTCCTTCCCTAAGGCCTGGAGAGCGGCTGCCATGGCAATGGCTCCGGGGGGCCCGTCGGTCTCTTCAGGGGGATTGTGTGCGTAGTGGGTGGGGAACCCCGTAGTTATGAGAACGGAGGAGGAGTGGGACAAAGACAGGCAGGACCTCAGCAACTCATCCTGGTTAAACAGCGCGCGGATTCCTCGCTGCCCCGGGTCCTCTACGACGATCTCCTCCAGATCTCTTATCCTCTGGACCGCAGCTTTAGACGCCACGCTGTAGTGCAAAGGCCGCTGGGAAATGGAGAAGGTCATGGGGCATTGTTCTGCCTCGGCCGTGGGGGCGGAGACGGACGTGTCCTCTTGGTCGGTGAGAAACATGCAGCCTGGAGAGTGACTGAATGCCAGGGGTGGCTCTGAGTGAAAATAAGAATTATGAATGCTCCGTCATCAATGGGAATGCCTTGTAGCGCGTTGGGCGGTAATATCCCAACCGAATAGATATCTACTCACTGCATCGCTGAATCGCCTCCTGACCTGTGACCCCACAAGCCCAAAACACAGGTACGTCCCCAGGGCAAGAGGCCACTGGGTCCCCGTACTCCGGCTCCGAAAGGTCCAGGATCCCGAGCGTAGCTGTTGATAGACTGTGGTCAACCGCTGGAAAAGGCCTTTTGGTTCTCTACAATCAATAGAACCCATTGTCGTTGTCTACCTGGGTCCCCGATGTGAATAGGTCCTCCATGGGCCAGAGGGGTCAAGTGAGTGATCTGGGCCACAAGGTCCAGCTGCTCCACGGGTATCGGTCTCATCGTAACAACCATCGAGCACCGGAACCGACCCGGTCCATAACACTGCAGAGAGGTCTGCAGAGAGGACAGGTTGTTCAAAGACCATGTTCAAAATACATCGTAAAATATTCTAGTCTATTATAAAATATATTATTTATATCTATTATAATATTATATTAATATGATGACATATTTGCCTTTTCTCTCTCTCTCACCCTGAACATGCTGACGTTACAGTTTTGCTCCACGTTTCGGACGGGGACGCCAGCGTCTCGCAGCGTCCGCTCAAAGCTGAAGCTACAGCCCAGGTAGAAGCTGACCATGTCCTGGAGCTGACTGCTGTAGGGCATCAGGCTGGAAACTCTAGACACCAGCTGGCCGTCCTCAAACACACAGTACTGGGGACAGTCCACTCTGCGGAGACGTAGAAGTACAGACATGTGTCTTTGTTCTGTCGATAGACTGGTTGGAGGCAAAGACGGAGAGCGACTAGGGATCAGATGTGGGGACCAGGCAGAAAGGCAGCAGGAACCCAAATAACAGGGAAACCCGTTCTCTTATTGCCTAATGAATCGACAAGGGAACCGGAAATACCGTGGTCTAGTTTTTATTTGCCAACAACGGGGACTGGAGGCAAACATTTGTACAATGGCGCTGGGATTTGTTTGCTGTCCCTAGACATGCTAAGACCACTTAGCTTAACTTTGGTGTGATGAGTTGGAAAACAATGGGGGAGGGGGTGTTTAAAGGTTACAAAGCACGTCATAAACGCGGATTCACGATCTACAAATCATTACCTGAATACAAGATGGAGATCATTCATTGAATGCACACACGCTTTGTGAGAAAATAGTTTTTTTTACCTGAAATGCTCAAGAATACTCCAAACAGAGACCGTTGCTATAGTTGTCTGTGGTTGAACTCGCAGAGATACAACAGGAGAACCTTGTGGCAATCATGGCATTGTTTTAAGATGTACAAATATATATCAACATTACATAACACTAGCTCGAGTTAGAATCGCACGAATGCCACCTTTCCTTTAGGAACACGACGCAAAAATGAAGACACACACAGACATTTTGCATGCGTCTTTATACTGTTTTGTGTTGCATTTCATCTTTTCTGCAGTTGTTATATGGCTGCGTAGGTTCTCCCACTACAGGTGCTTCAGTCATTACCTGATGTCTGATTCTGCAGCCAGAGGAGGACAAGCCCATTCCCCGGGCTGGCTCCTGTACAGTAGGGGCAGAGGGCCGGGGTTGGCGTGGCAGAACGTCTCGAAGTCATCAGCCAGGCTCTTGTGGAGTATTACCAGATTGGCCTGCCGGTAGCCTGTCAACCAGACACGGCAAAACAGCTGTTACATTAGGTCAGATTAATGAATAGTGTGTACTGGTAACATGGCACTTAATACATTCCATTAAAACGTGCTAATAAAAAACAGAAGGAAGACAAGGGATTGAGTTTGTTGTTTGAGCTCCTATAGTGAACAGGGTTGCAATAAATAATGAACCAGAACCCAACTCGCTCTAATCCATTCTGGTATATGTTCTAATTCTGCCTCGCCTGAATCTCCTAATGTAAAATGTGACCCAGACAAAACAGGTGGTCGAGTGTAATAGTAGCTAGATATAGTGTATATAGACGATTACGCTGTACGGCGGAGATACCTGCGGCGAGTCCAGAAGTATTCACTATACGGTGGGCTTTGTCACGGATCAGAGCCCTTAGGGAACTAGGGCCCAGTACAGACCGACACTCAAACATCTCTTCGGACCGGGCTTTACTTCTGCTATAGTGTCGTTTCCTCGCCCTGTTCTCACATGACAGTAGAGGAGTGGCTGTCTGGTTGATGTTTCACTACTCTAGAAGCCTAGTGACGGCACGGCCAAGGTTTAAAGTCAGCCTTCTGTAGTGCCATTTGGCCAAGTGTGAGTTCTAGTTAGGAGAGACTACTGTGCTGTAGCATTAGATAATGGGATACAGATTATCATACACCTACGCGATGAAATACACATTCTGAACCTTATGAATAACCTAGGTATTCAAAACAGAACTGTCAAAGAATAAAAAGAATATGGTTTTCCTAAAAAAAACATTTATGTCCAAAACAGAACTGCCAAATGCTGAAAAGACCATTGTCTTTCCAGAAAACCAAGTATGTTCTAATGACGTCCAAAACAGAACTGTGAACTGCTAAAGACTAGATTAGACAGAACAACAAAATGCAGTAATATCCAACCATAAGTACAAAAAGAGCAGTGCAAAAATAGTATGCATGGTGGTGTGACAATGTGCAAAATGCTCCAATGTGTGAGAATAAAAAATGAAATGAAGGATAATGTATGGATGTGCAATTGACATGGATAAGTAGATGTGCAATTGTGCAGTTTAACAATGTAAATGCAAATATATAGAGGGCAGAAGAAGTGGAAAGCATCTGTGCAAGTGGCAATGGAGAGTACAAACAGTATTAATTATGCAAATAGGAAGTTCCTGGGAACTGCTAAAAACAAAAGTTTGTTTGCCTGGTTTCTTATTAATTCATTCAGCTAATTAACTGATTTGATGAAGATCTGTGTTGTGTATCTATAATGACAGTGGGTGGGATGTCCCTGGATGTCTTACCTGAACACAGTCTTGTACTGGTGGCCATTGCATACACTAGTCTTTCCACTGGATACAGCTTGATAGAGTTGGCGAGTGACCTTGTTATACCTTGCCATGTGTGAAACATGCTAAAATACGAAATAAGAGGTAAATGTTAAAATCATGCATTCATACTTTTCTAATAATCAAAAAATGTATTTAATAACTGAAAATGTTATAAGAAAAGTTTCAACAAAGGTTTTTTATAAGGAAATAAAAACATGCTATTGTCTAAATCCAACAAGAGGGTCCTTGCCTGACCAGTAAATGCAGAAGACATCATTGGAGAACATCAGAATAATCAGATGGGGATTATTTGTATTATAAATTTGGACAAACTAGATGTCTTCGAGTGGTTTTTGACTAATAGATGTGAAGTCTAATTTCCGTTTACAAACTTAAGCGTCCTGACCTTTGAGGTCAGGGGACTTCATTTTATAGTACCTTCAAAAGTTTGTGTGGATATTAAGGTGAGCTCTAGATTAGGAGACATCAACTCTTACCCTACGAGCTCCAGAGACTGCTGAAGTGGAACTGGCTTTGAGCTTCAGGGTTTAGCTTGTTGGCTTTCGAACATTGTCCTTCTGAAAGACCCAACAACAACAACATTTTGACCTTCTGATTGAGGCAAAGTTTTGGTTTAAAATACATCTCCTTGACAGAGTCTATAATACAATGTATCATAACAAAACTGCCTGGGCTTTTAAACCACCACACTACTTAACAAGGTTCATTCCTGCATCCTTTTCTGAGGACAAACCCAACTATTTTCCTATTATTTACGACTGGAGAGCATATTGGATAGGATGATAGACCGTTCCTCTACACAATTTTCCAGATCCATGGGATCTGTTTGACCGTGGACTGCCCTCTTTAATTGAACCACAAGTATTAAATGATAATTAAGTTCAGTGACTGAGATGGCCATTGTCAAATGTTAATGTTGTGGTGAACCATTTCTTAGTGAATGTTGGTGTGTTATTTGGGTCACTGGCTTGCAGTTAAATCCACTGTGGAGGTTTCAGCACCATCACCAAAGCACCAGGCAATGAGGTTTCTGGACATAAAATTGGTCACAATACTGTTAACCTTAAATTGAACACAAGGACCTGTAGATCTAATTCTAAGACAAATCGCCACATGATAATAATCCACTTACATATTATTTTACAGTATGCATGGTGTTTTTATCGGATCATGCATTCCAAGCAAATTCATTTCTGTTTTGTGTTGTCTCTTGTGTTAGTCTTTTTTAAGACAAAATCCATAATTAGAAATCTGTACAGTAACTAATAATTCTGGTGCAATATTTGCTGATCTTAAAATGTTGAGCTGACGAAGGAAATACGATGCGTTTGCATCAACACCATTGATCGAAAAGCACAACATTGTGTCCCTGTCGTCCAGTTAGCCTATTAATAGGCTAACAGTGACACAATGTTGTGACACAATGTTGTGCTTTTCGTCAAAATAAAAAGCTTCTTTTATCTTAAAAAGTCGAGATAACGTCACTGTACCTGGAAAACAGATAAGTCAAACTACAAAGCGACCATTTCCCCCAAAACCGTGAAGAGAAAAAGTGACCTCTCGTCTAGGTGTCAAAACATGTGAGAACGTGAACAAGTACTTCCGTGTGACGAGATTTCAAAATAAAAGTCCCTGCGTAATACTAGTACATGTTTTTTATGAGGCTATACCTGAAATAGGGTGACCACCCGTCCCGCATAGCGTTCATGCGTCCCGCGAATTGAGACCGTGTCACGCGTAATCAATGCTCGCTCAAAAGTTGGTCGCTCTATAATATATCCTCGAGCCCAGGCAGCCAAACGAACATCACTTGACAGTTCAGCACGCTACTGTTGCCACACCCACCGCTCAGTTGAACTGCAGTTGTCTTGACAGCGCACGCAGCCAGGCACGTGCATACCAGACACACTGGTAAAATCTATGTAATTTAAAATGTATGTGTTAAGGATGAAAAACACCCCCGCTTAGCAAATGGTGTCGTCCTCTCCTCTTCTACTTGTCCTCTCTACCTGCACCGCTCAGCACGAACCGCATCCAGCGTGAAACACACGCAGAGTGACAACCCGTTATGTAGTGTTGTCAATCAACTAAGTTGCTCCAAAGCTGTGTCACACCTTTTACCATATCGGTGAGTACTGGAGTCAGTATCCTGAATCACCATGGTACACCTATAATAAGTGTTTATAATAAGAGAAGTAACGCCGGTTATAATGTTCTTCTGAAAGACGCATGCAGTTCTGTTTATTAACTGTTAGAGCGTGAAAGAAAAACAGCAACGCGACAAATAAACTGCGTACCTGTGTAGTGCGTACCTGTGTAGTGGGTGTCAGGGCCATCTGTGTGATCTAGAGAATTACAGAACGGCCGGTACTCCAGGACAGCTGGCCCACCACCCGCCACAAACAGAGTCATCACCTTTTTCTAGTCGCAATATCCGTCTTTGGAGTAGTGGGTTACAGCTCTTGGCTGTGGAGTCACTGGACCCAGGTTCAATTCCCCATACCAGCTGTCTCATCCTTATGAAATATTTTTTAAACTTTTATTTTCAGCTAAACTTCAACATTTTAATTGTAAAATTCCACATGCAGTAGCTAATGTTAAGAAATATGTTGTGTGAACTCTCACAATAAGCTGGTGCTCTGAAAGGATTTTAAAAAAAATCGGGATTTTTGAGTAAGTTGAACCAATGTTAAAATTATTGTTATTTTTCAATAGACATTTTTGTTTTTGTGTGAAAAGTGGGTGGGTGGTGGCAGTGGGGCTCATTGGGTGCTCAGCATTCTAGCTCTGACCCTAGAATCGCCCCTGAGGGGGATACCGAGAGGGCTTTTTGTGACCTATGCAAAACGTCCTTCTCAATCGGACATGGCGGGGAATATGATGTAATTTAAGGTGGTATGTGCTAGAAATCAGTGAATCTGCCCGTGGGTTGGGGCACCGCCGCGCCAGGCAGTGTCCCACATTGTCCCTCAGAAACATACCCCTTGGGCTTATTAGCAGGTGGCCCTAACCTGAAAATATTAATTAACCTATATGAAAATGAATATTGTCTAAAAACGAAGAATCGTTCATGTTCGTATTTATGAGATATTTTCATAAAATGTGTTTCAAAAAGTATGGAATAGCCTTTGTTGCTCTCACGCATATATGCACACCCTGTTCTTTTGCCTTGTGGGACCACTGCAGGTACCCACCTGCTGACCGGGAGCACCCCACAAGCCTCGCCGTCTCAGAGATGCTTTGACCCAGTTGTCTGGCCATGTCAGGGTCGCTTAGGTCTTTACTCGTTCCCATTTCTCATGCATCCAACACGTTGACTTTAATAACTGATTGTCCACTTACCATCTAATTTAAATTACATGTCTTTCATTGAGCATTATAGCCTGTTCCCTCAAGCCAGAAAAATGAAACTTAATTATTTAATAAAATATATAAAAACTAAAAAGTACTACTTTAGCGGTTCCTACAAAAGTACATATTTTTATTGTCAAGTCATCTCTATTTTAACATGCAAAATATTGAAATGTAAAACTTTCCTCTCACACTTGTGCTCACGTCTTTGCCAAATGGTCCCTTGCCATTATCTATACATCATAACAACTTCTGCACCTCATTGTATTGTTCACAAACATGTCAGCATACATCGTCATGTGCAAAATAAAAAAATATCTACAAATGGGGGGGGTGAATGACACCTCCATGTGCCTTATTACTTAAGCATAAACCGGGTGGTTTTAATCCACAGCTAAGTGCTGGTCAACACATCATGCCTATAAACCTCTCTTATCCATGGCATTGCCATATACCAAACCACTACCGAAAGGGTGAAATACATTTTACCAACAAACATCAACAACTGTGGAATTTGAATTTCACCTTTAAGATAAAGGTCAGCCATTAAATAAGATTTACTTCAACATTTGAATTTTTTTTTATAGTTGGCCTGTTTGTTTTCACACGTATTTCACTTTAATTAGATGGTAACATTATAAACTGCCGTCTGACTTCACCATTGAGACTTTCTACAACAGAATTACATGTAGAATTGTGGAATTTGCTTTAACCCTTAAAATAAAGTCTCCTGTTAAATACAATTCCCCGTTTGCATAAAAGTATTGGAGTGCTGCTATATTATTTACCATAGTCATCGGCAGCCATGTAATGCAGATGTGAAGAGCTTTCCGAAATATTGATGAAGTAGCAACACTGTAACTCACATTGTGTCAAAAATTCCAAACATTGTGGACAAATGTGCTATTTCACTGAACCCAGATACATTGACACTTGTAGAACATCATACAAAAACATGTCCTTATCTGTGCAAACAGATTTTAAAAAGAGCTAATCCACTCTTTTAATCTGTTCCTCTGTGATGATTTTGATAGAAACCTGATACAAACACATCTAAAAGCATAGGTCTGTGTGAGGAATGTTTGTCTTGTAGTACATAATAAATATTACCAAGGAAATTGGAGAAAAAAAATCTTGCTTAACAGCAAAACTTCTTGCACATTTTTGGAGTTTCTTGTGCTTATCTGACAAGAATATAGTCATTTCTGGATCTAAAAGTAATATAACTTCCACATTAAAGAAGTGTGCATTATAAGACAAAATGAAACAGTTTATAGAGAACAGTAACATGCATTTACAAATACTATCATTTAATGAGTCCACCATATCATTCTTTTGACACTTTACATATTATTTTGTAATCTTTTGATGATTATTGCTTTACAGTAAAATGCATTGGTTGGATACATCCATTTATAGCAAGACAAATACATTCAAGTTACACGCCAATGTCTTAATTGAAGTTGTTAATAAGTCCATACCAAAAGTCCAAAAGTCTTTAACCATTTGGATTAGTGACCTTTACGACCCCTCGTTCACAGTGAACTAGGTCACATTCACTCAAAAGAGGTCGCACATAGTTGCGTATGCAACAACAGATACAATGTGTGTGTGTGTGAGCAATGAATAAGTGTGTCTGTTTGTGAGGGTGGTGTTCAAGCATGCCATACATCACGTTTATTGAAACTTTCAGTCAAAGTTTCTCTGTGACAACGGAAAGCAACGGCTGTTGTTACAATGGGAAAAGGGACACTGTATTTATACACATCTATGATGAATATCAACGTGTTGTGTTAAGTAACAACATGGATCGTTCAGGAGACAGCTTGTGAAAATAAACCACGTAGTTTAAGCAACTGCTATTCCGTTGATTTCAAAATGTATTTAAAGTGATTACGAAACACACAAATCCCTAAGTTCATCATCAAAATGAGCAGAAGAAATATTAAAGGGAATAATAAATCAAGTTTGAATTTAAGAGTAAACTAGCCACTTTCTTCAAGACCACCCTTGAAAATGTATTTTTGTTGATAGTTGTTGAGAAGAGTTGCCCGAGACAAACTTTGGGAATAGAGAGTAGAGCTCCCACCCATTTACAGTAAGAATATACATTAGGCTACAAAACACAAGACAACAAAAACCTGTTATAGAATGGGATAACATCCAGGACACAGGCAGGATAGCATTGTCTCAACCCCTGAATAACACACCAGGGTTGCAATAATTAGACTCTAAATGGAAGAATGGACTTAAACAGGGGCTTTACTTAATAATCCCAAATGTTTTCAGTTTACTCGAATGAACATGCCCCAGAGGACACCAAGAGACCACCATTTGGGTGTTTGTTAGTTTGACATGCAACTGTAGATGACGTCACAAATTACACCTCGCAGTAGTAGCTGACCTAAATTCATAGTTGGGCGAATAACGCGAAATCATGTCATCGAGTCATCTTTCAAAAACAAACAATTATTCCCATCTATCCGAGCCTGGACTGCATTATTAGCCATAATTCATTCACTCAAACTGGGCGTCCGGAGCTACAAAAGCTGCGTTGCACGCAGAAACTTACTCAAAAACCCTTCAAACTATATTCTGTCGCGCTGAAATGCATAAAATATATATATATTCTGTCGCGCTGAATATGCATAAATGCATATTGACGAAAGAGCTGCTGATGTCATCAGTAGATAGCGAGTGCGGTAAACATATGAAGTATCCGTTCTAATAGCAACTGATTTAAGTAGCGAGTAAACATTATTTTCAAGGAATACAACATTAGGGATGGCAATGTAAAACCGTGTTGAGTCAATTTCCCAATTTTATCTTTTTTTTGAGGCATCATAATTTACACAAGTTAGGCCTACACTGATGTCACCTGCTGCATAAAATAATGAGTTATACTTGCAATAGAAATATACTGTAGCTCAATATGAAAAGTCACCTTAATCAATCTCTCAAATGAAACTCATAATCTTAATTGCATCTCTTTCACTTGTAATACATTTTTTGGTTGCTCTGTTTGGTTTGTTTATAGCAGGTCATTAACATTTCAATTTTCAGAAGTGCTCGTACTGTTACCTACCAGACATTTTATGGTAAAATGTACTCTTATGGTAACCGTTTTAAAACCTGGCTAAACTTTCTTAATACATGGCTCTAGTTACCAAGGAGATAGTGTCATTCATTTGGTGTGTGTGTGTGTTAGTCAACTACGTAAACATTTGAGTGTGTGTGGCTATGAAAAGTCAAGTGTGTTTATTTATGTTCTTGGGCATTGGAAATAAACGTGTGTGTGTGTGTGTGTGGATAAACTTGTTTAGTGTCAATGCTGTTTTAGCAGCTTCAATAAAACATTATTCTTTTTTTCCTCAAATGCATAATATACTGGTCCATTGGTACCGGGTCCTCTTTTTCCATTAGGATTGCATACGTGTTTATATAATATAGACCACACACTGCATCGAATGGCTGCTTTCGAGCACACAAAACAGTGACAGCACTTTTCAACACTGAAACACCACAGACACCCAACACAGTCACGACACAAGTGACGCCTGACCAGGCTCGTGTTCATTAGGCACCAAACGGAAGGAGAATAAACCAGGAAGCAACTACTTACGTTGTCCAATAAGAAAAGCTCCTTCTGTTAAAAAAAAGAATCTGTCCTGATGAACACGCCCATTTTACAAGGTCAGGATATTGGGGAGGTGGGTGGAGGGCGACTCCACTCGTAGCTGCCAATAAACGGAGGTTACCATAGAGACGCATACTGTGGTCATCCCACTGGGCATAAATAAACTCCGCCTGGTGTCCAACCGTGCGTTCAGAAGACATAATCAGAGAGACCATGGTGAAGTACCGGGCAAGAGAAAAACGATCATTTGGATTAGAGTGGAAGCAGCTTAAAATATTTACATGAGAACATCATCCCATTTGCTCTTCCAAATCAGACTGGCAGAAGGAAGAACTCTCCTCATAACAAAGCTTGTGCATGAGCTGGTCATATTACCACACAGCAAAGTCGACATGAAACACCTGTGTCATTGTGCAGTACAGATTCACCTTCTGTGGTCCCGGTCATGGTCGTATCATTCCTGACTTGTGACGCTTCACAAATATAATTGTCCGTCCCGTATCAACCGCGACCAGTGGTACGGTTGTCCTCTGGTCAGGCTACCGTGGAGCGGAAGATGGATTGGAGCACAGGCTGAAAGGAGCTTGGCCTGTGTTGTATAGACTCTGGACTTTGCCCCTAAACAGTACAAGAAGTGGCCTTTTTAAGACCTGAACATATCAATCACACAATCGAGAAATAAATAGAAATCCACATGACTCTTGAGGATAAGCCTGTCTCTCGTGCTTTTATTCTGCCAAAGTGCCCAATTCCTGTTCACTGTGCTCAGGAAAAATATTTGCAAAATGCCCATCCACTAAGCACCATAGGCATTGAGTCACAGTAGGGCAGTCTCCCAGGAGGCGCTCTCTCCACGTGGTGCTGAATACTAATAGATGAGACTCCCCTCCTTTTCCCTTTCCTTCTTTTCGCACGTTCACCCACATTAAAACACAGGGCACAGCATATCAGAGTTCTTGTGTTCGTCAGCAGTTTCTCGTATTTGGAGAGCATCCCGAAACAGAAGAAGCACAGTTTCTTTCCTGAACACTCCTCTTCCTGCCAAAGATAATGAGAGAGGACTTGGCAAATTCTGCCTGCCTCCCCCTGTCTCTTTGTTATTGCACCATGCAAAGGAAGTGGAACGAGAAAGCAAAAATATAATATGTCATGTGTGTATATATATATATACTCTACTTTAACATTTAAAGTGCAATATGTTCTTGAAAAGTACGTTCCTTTTTCTCTCAACGGAAAAAGATACAATAGATCAAAAGAACAATAAAAAAACACTCCCAGTCAGGATGAGATACAAACCGAGGTAGACATATATCCAGGGTTCTGTAAAGACTGGGAGGGTTTCAACAAGGTGGGTTCTGCGTTTCTCACCGTCAGACGCATTGAGACGCTGCGCTCTAGAGGCAAAAACATATAATAACTATTCTTTCCTCTAGGTTAGTTCGGAGCCTGTTCGGTTTTGTATTTCCGTTTCTCGCGGGAAATCGTAGGCAGAGCATTGTTTGTGGGTCGAAGGGTGTTTGGAATGAATATTAATGCAATGATTTTTAAGTAATAGATATATAGAATTGTACACCAGTATAGTCAGGGCAGAATATTACAGTGTGCCAATGTTCCTGTCAAGTGTACTCGCATCCAGATTTTTCTTTTCTTTTCACTCAATTGTTCATTTCCATTAATGTCTATCTCCTGTTTATATTTCCGTTGAAACGTTTGGTCTTTAACTTCTCTCACTGTTTATCATTTTATTTGTAAATCGCCTTGCAATGCGTTTATGGTAAAAAAAAAGTTTGTTGGTGTTCAGATCCATGTTTAAAGCCGCGTGCGTGGCTCGGGTGACTTCCTGTTCCGGTCTGGTGGTGTAGGCCATCCTAAAGGTGCTCCAGACACATCGGCAGGTTGACGAAGGTAAACACGTTGTATTCGATCATGATCGAGAAACACAGGAAGACAACGTACATCACCAGCACGTACACGCCCAGCTTCAGGTCCAGCTTCCAGTTATTCACGTGGATCCCCAGAACCTTCAGGGTACAGACAGAGAGAGAACAGTAAGAGAGCGAATCGGTTTAGGTAGCTAGGAAGACAGTGACAGATCATTTAGCAACAATAGGTGTGCTTATCAAGAACACAACTACTCTATTCTGTCATTGTATATATTTGGTTTAAGTTTCTCTTAAGCGCTCTCAGATAAATACCCTTTACTCCTTCAACCACTAGAATGCGGAGCGGTTCCCACATCTCTACGTCTCCCTGCTTGTACTCAAATGACCTTCTGCATTGTCATAGCAACCATATCCACACAGCTTCGAACATGAACTCAGATTTCTACCAACTTCAAAAAGGTTTAACATGGTAAAGGTTAACTTTTAAATCAAACCACTCCAGAATGCTGGTTTTGCCGGCCTGTTCAGAGAGACCATTGCATTGCATAGTTGCGCTATGTAGCATTTAATGTGACGTTATTGATGGATTGTCCCTTTTGAGCAGGGAAAAGCACCACAATGGTAAGCCATCTCGTTTAACTCACTGTCAGAGCTACAGAGCCCAGCAGCAACACCACAGAGTAGACCAGGCCCCTACTGTTAATCATCACCTAGGAGACACACACACACACACACACATAGATAGAGACAGGAAAAGAAACCGAAAGAGAGTGAGATAAAAGAGGAATTGTCTATTGCTATAAAACTGTGAGGGAAATAATGTGAAGACAACATGGGACATAGTTTATTTTTGTTTTACCTCAGAGCCATAGTCGACAGCCATGGTCTGTATAGCCCAAGGAAGACCCAGTCCTACCAATATATCAAAGACATTACTACCTATGGTGTTGGAGACGGCCATATCCCCGAGACCTAGGTAGAAATCGAACGAGAAATCCTGTTCAGACCGTACGCTGTGCTGATTCAATACTCGATGACATATAGAGTTACAGAGCGAACGACAGAGAATGGACACCAGGACCGCACCTTGCCGAGCAACGATGAGGCTGGCGATACAATCAGGGACACTGGTGCCAGCTGCCAGGAAAGTGATGCCCATGATGACATCGGGGATGCCCAGAGTGTATCCGATCACAGTGACCTGCACACACACACACGCGCACACACACACATTGCTTAAATCGTTTACATGAATGCGGACCAACTCATTTGTTGTTTCGAAATGGTGGCAGAAAACAGTCGATTTACTCGGTATTTCTTTCCGCCGCCCACACGTCGACGATGACCTGTGAGCTCAGAGAAACCCAAGCGTAATGCCTCACCATCCAGACCATAACGTAGGAGAAGACGGCGATCCACACGGTGGAGAGGAAGAAAGACAGCATGAAGAAACGTTCCCAGCGAGGCTTGGCACAGTTCGGTATGGTAAAGTACAGCAACAGCAGGATGGGCCAAGAGATCAGCCACTTTGAGATCTCCATGCAGCCCCCTGGTGGTTGTAACATCAAACAACAGCTCACAATCAACAGAGCACAATAAGTGGGTGCATTACTCTGGAGTGCCGAGTCAAAGTAGCTCATTACATACACACACAGCTACATGCTCACACACTTAAGTTTGTATTACTTTGACACTAACTCTGACCCTTACACTAACCTTAACCTCAAGAACCTAACCGCTATGCCTAAACCTAATCTAAAAAGAATACTTAACCCCCGTTACCTAAACGTACCACCAATTCAGAAAAATACTTGCTCCCCGTGGGGACTGGCAATGTCTGTTTTCTATTCTGTACCACGCGAGCACACATACATGTGCAATCACACATACATGTGCAACCACACATACATGTGCAATCACACGCTCACCGGGGATGGTGAAGGGTGAGTTCAGGGATTCAACCTCCTCTTCCTCAGCAATTTTATCCTCTTGTATGATGCCATTCTCCAAGGTCTCAGGTTTACCATCGGTGATCACCATGGTTGCATTGTCCACGCCGTTCGACGCCTGCACCAGCCTTTGCTGCTGCTCACACAGACACACACACACACACACACACACACACACACACAGACACACACATGCTTAAACACGCCGAGAGACCAAACAGCTCCTAGCTGACTTCTATCAGCAGCATTCATTCCGGGCGTCACACGATCAATTCAAACCCCCTTAAGCTGACCGTCGTGTCCTGCATAGAAAACCGCCCCAGGCAGTTCAAGCCAGTCTCCCCGTAATGTCTGAATGAGGCCAACTGCGGCCCGCACTCTATCCAGAACCTCGTTTACCCTGGGTTGGTTCTCTGTGTCAACATGGATGGAATTGGGTTCGCCCACATGTCTCCTGTGGAACTCCTGTAGTGCAAGCCACAGGTTCTCCAAAACGCTACAGAGCCTTCCGACTACGAGCGATTCTAGTCATTTGTGACAGAGAGGGGCTACAAATTGGTCTTCATGGCGGTAAGAACTCTTGACACCGCCTCTTAACGATGCCCTGACGTGAATTTGCCCAGCCTCTGGCGGCCGGCTACTAACCCCACTGAGGTGCAGGGGAGTCAGAGAGGAAATCACGTTGCTATGGGGAAAAGGAGCGATGGGGATTGTTTTGGTATTCACCCCCTCACAGGAAATCGTTTGTCATCGGTAATCAATTCCTGGTCCTCACGTTCGGCTTGTTACTGCCACCTCTGGTCTTTAGAAGATGTACCGAGGCAACTGTAACCCCTCGGAGAGACGGCTCGTGATTTATACAGACTGGCTGCTGTTTGCTCTGTCGAGACAGAATGTCACGAATCACGGCCTGCTGCTCCTGGAGCATCTGACGGATCTGGGTTGCAAAATAAATAACTCGGTAAAGAGCGTTCTGGTTCCCACACAGTAAATCTGTTTTCTGAGTTTGACCTTAGGTGAATGCCAAACCAGCGAAGACGTTCCGGAACCGTCGGCCGTTGATCTGCGGCCAGAACCAGCGCTCTTATGAAACGTGTTTGAAGCTACTGGTCTGTTGTGGTTTCCCTGGGCTGCGTAAATATGAGCGGGTTTCAATGTTGGGTTCCCGCTCTGGGTCTGAGCCCATCTCAGAGGATTACGGAGGAATCTGTTTTCACCGGAAAAGTAATGACATATAAAACATTTATGGTTGATTATTTCGTGATATTTCGGGGGGATTTGGCCCGCGTGAGGAACCATAATTAGTGCATGCTTTCTGTAAATGAGTAGGCAGCACCGCACGCGCAATGAATGCAAATATCGCCTAAGCTGATCGGCTGGCTGCACACAGAGTGAAAAACCCCCAGGACTTATTCACACACACACAAACAATCACTGATCGTATTGCGGTGAAGAGATTGATGCAAGCAGCCCAACGCTAACCTGCGACAAACCACACCTTCCTATCCAGCATTCACCAGTTACAATAGCAAATGGGAAAGCAAAGATGCACTTTGTCTGGTAGGCCTAGTTATGTACAACAATAAATGAATTGTTTTTCACTCATTTATTTATTGTAGATTATAAAAACACTGAACACTGTATTCAAGTCTAATTGTCTCGAATTTAAACAAGCGTCTTTCTGTTTGTGGTACAGCCCGGCACAGAACTCAGGTGGGCGTCGGCTCGGTACTACGACGTCGGGCATTTCTACCACGTTATACCACGTTAACCGAGCGCCTCCCCGGCAGATCTAACGTCTATAATAATAAACAATTCCCACCATTGGGAGTTTTAACTCGTTCTGTAACAACGACATTCGGATGCGGATGTGGCGATGCCCCTCTGCCTGACCCTATTCCCTGTACCCTGTGACCCTTAACCCCTTTGACCTCTCCCACCTCATTGATGATAAGGCGACTGGCCATACGGAGCCGTGTCTTGGGGCCAAAGTGGTTGGTGATCATGATGCGCAGGCCGGCGTCTGGGAAGCGGTAGTTCGGAGGACTGGAGTTGATCATCTCATCCACCATCACCACAGAGCCACGGCTGTAAATCTTAGTGGGCTTCACTGGAGACACAGAGGCACAGTGAGATACAGGATAGACACAAGTACAGCTGGACTGGACTGATACACGCCAACTAGAAGGTGGAAGTCGAGAAAGAAGGTGAAAAGGAAGAGGAGTGGAAAGTGGAGAAGCGTCTGAGCACATTGAAGCAATAACGAGCCACGTTGACATTGACGTGCACTTGCGAGGATGACACACACACACCTATTAACCCCAGACAAGGCCTCTGCAACACACACACCACCAGCCAGGGGATAGTGTCTGGTGCTGAGACTTAACTGGACCAGTTCAAGGCTTTCTGATGTCACGAAGATGCCGTCAGACGGGATCATCAGTCATAAGTAGCAAATACCATAAAAGTGGAAATATGTTTGCTAATGTGGGTGACAATGTATAGGATAATTAGACTAGTAGCAGGAAAGCTGTGGTACACACTCATGTTATGAAAGAATAGTTGGATTAAAGAATCTAACACCATCCTGAAGATGGACACTGGCACCCAATAAATCCCGTCCAGACTTCACATTCATAAAGTCTCTTCATTTTTTATTCAATGTCAAGGTTCTAAATCTTTTTTGAATAAGGTTCTAAGACCTGGACGTTCTAAAGACTTATTGGCCAGGTTCTAAAGACCTGAACGTTTCTGGATACCTTTTGAATGAAATGTACACAGTTATTACTGAGATGTATTGTTTTAAATGGAATATTGGATGAAACTTAGATTTTGATGGTCATACAGAAGTGTTAACCGTACGTGTTGTGACTGAGGTAGTGAACTGTACTCAACGCAGCAGAAGAGGGTGAGGGAAAGGGCATCACTACAGAGCAGGATACATTTTACAGCTCACTGACCAGGTCACAGCAGGCAGGCTGGCAGCAGGCAGGCAGGCAGGTTTTGTAAGGCTAAACAGACAGGCTCAGCTAGAGTAGTGACAGAGCTGCCACGTGGCAGTAAGAAGTTAGCTTGAGTCTACTATATACCAGACAAGAGAGGAGAAAGAAAGCACACAGACAGAGGACGTGTCAGTCTGCAAGTGACAAAACCTTGTAGAATCAAGTTCTACAAAAGAGATGTATTGAACTCTATTTCATGGATCAGTGTTAATAAGTAGCTACAATGTTTGAAAGACATCAAGCTAGGACAGGAGATAGTGAACGTTGGACAATGTTAATCCAAATTGGAAGAACCAAGAGAGCTTGCTTAGAAACTGTGCTAGGACAGCCAGGGGAGAAGTTTAAAAGGCCAACTGGAGTGCCAGAGGATTGGGTGAGAGTCGACCATAAAGCCTGCCTGGTTACCCTTACCTGATATGAGTAACGGCATTGACGGATCGTCCCATATGCAAGTGTAATAACAGGCGTTACCATCCTCCAGCTCGTTGCTCATCACCATGTTGCCATTGGTCAGGCTCTTGTCCTCCTTCCCTGAGAAGTAGTTGTGGAGGCTGCTGTTGAATCTGACCGGAGAGGAATGAGAAAAGGTTCGTACAATCCAACCAATGACGTGTGCGTTTTACAGCCAGTACAGTAATCATGGCAGTACAGCCAGTACAGTATTCACGGCAGTACAGCCAGTACAGTATTCATGGCAGTACAGCCAGTACAGTATTCATGGCAGTACAGCCAGTACAGTAATCATGGCAGTACAGCCAGTACAGTATTCATGGCAGTACAGCCAGTACAGTAATCATGGCAGTACAGCCAGTACAGTAATCATGGCAGTACAGCCAGTACAGTATTCATGGCAGTACAGCCAGTACAGTATTCATGGCAGTACAGCCAGTACAGCATTCATGGCAGTACAGTATTCATGGCAGTACAGCCAGTACAGTATTCATGGCAGTACAGCCAGTACAGTATTCATGGCAGTACAGCCAGTACAGTATTCATGGCAGTACAGCCAGTACAGTATTCATGGCAGTACAGTATTCATGGCAGTACAGCCAGTACAGTATTCATGGCAGTACAGCCAGTACAGTATTCAGTACAGTATTCATGATACATTGAACTCACTTCATGATCAGAATGTACCCAAAGTACATCACAACCAGCACTAAGCTCTCCCACCTGCAGAGACAGACAGAGTACAGTAACATATCTGCAGTCAGCCACATACACACACACAGGCTAACACTCAGGCACGCGCACACACACACACACACACACACACACACACAAACAAACACACACACTTCTGCTGAGACACCAGGAAACCCCCAGCCGGGGGGTACTTACCAAACAATCTTTTCATCGTAGATGAACTTGAAGGAAATGAAGAGAGACAATTAGACCATCACTTCTCCTCTTGTTATCATGTAGACCAA